>RJWH01000166.1:876715-1228769 GCA_004363575.1 Solenodon paradoxus
GAGGGGAAGGGAGGGGAGGGGAAGGGAGGGGAGAGCAAGGAAGGGAAGAAAAGGGAAGGGAAGAAATCCAAAATAGCAGGTATTAAGGATAAGGTGGTAACTAAAAGGCATCTTGAGGGTTCTCTGTGGTGATGAAAAGATTCTGTCTCTTGATTGTATCAATATCAATACCATGTTTGCAAGATTTTTTCTTTTTACAGTGTTATCACTGGGGGAGATGGCTAAAGGGTTCATAGGCTCTTGATTATTTCTCACAATTTCAAATGAGTCTATACTATTTCAAAATAAGAAAGTTTGATTTTATTCTAGCAAAGTTTTGTTATTAGCACTTCATTTTTATTTCTATAAATTATTTGGAAAAAAAAGATCCACATCCACATGGTACATGGAAATGTCTATTTTTCTGTTAAACTGTGTGAAATAGAATGAAATTAATATATCCAACCTGAAGCAGGAATACAGAAATTTCATTTTATAATCCATGTCATTAAAATTTTGAAATGATATTTAGAGAACCAGTTTATTTCCTCTGATGTCATTGACTCAAGCTAGTCTATTTGTGCAGACATTTCTATACAGATGTTATGAGATGTCATTGTAATTTTAGTACAGCAATTGAAGCATGCAGAATGAAATATTCTTCCAAATCATAATGTACTAATAAGGAATATTTACGATTATCAGTTATGAATAGTGATTCTCATATCAGTGACTTACAAGAATTAATTGAATGTTGCTTTTTTGAATATTCAATTGCTTATCTGTTGTGTATTTATCTCTCAGGGGCACATATGAATCAAAATTTCTTTACAAAAGTTAAGATATGCAAATACTCTTTTGAGCACATGGATGATTATATTACTCAGTCATAAAATTGCCTTCAGGCATCAGGTCAATCATCTTCATGGAAGATTTTCTTATGATTTACAGAAGGCATCCCATCTGCTTCTTCGCCTAAAACCAGAGAGCCAGTGGGTAAATTAAATAAAATACATTTAAATTATTGAAAGCCAGAAAATGCTCCAGTCAGTGTACTATTTCCCATAGTCTGAGATCATTTCTGATTTTTTTATTTAAATGTAAATTCTATGGTATTAACTTGAATGTGCCTATTACTCTGGTACTTCTGAATACAGAAGTACAGAATCAGTTAATACTGTAAAGCAACTCATATGTTATAATTCAGTCCAAAATCCATATTAAATAGAGAGAAGCTGATAGTGAGGGCTAATGTAACCATCCCCAAACCTCAAAGCAGGCAGAATAAGAAAATAACTAGATCATGAAGGAAGGGTTCAGTTTGCATTATAAATATAGTACACTGCAGAAATCTTCAGACATCTGTATGCCATGAAACAAAATGCTCGGAGAAAATCTTTTTGGTTATAACTTCACCTTCATTCAGATTTTATTTCATTTGAAAACATAACCTAGAATCTTGTATGATGATATTAGAATCCCCTTTGATGTGTTTTGTGATATTGTTATGTGGAAATTCAGCATGTGAAACATATTTTTAAATGAGCTGTTTTGCTCAACTTTGCAATCTTCATCAGACAAGTCCTTGAGAGAGATTCTATGAAATCTTTGGTTCTCCTCTGAGCTTAGTTTGAAAACTACTGATGTGTATTATTAAGTAATAAAGGAACATATTGAAATTCATCCTAAATAAAAGCAATGAGTATGCATTCTTAAGAAGATGTAGCTTAAAATAATACAAGTTAACGTAGACTTTAATGACTGGAAATTCAGAGCATGGTTTGTTTAATTTTAGTGGCCTGTTCAAGGACTGCTAGGACTCAGCAACATGTCAGAAATGTGCAAACCAGGTGCAGAAGCTTGATTTTCCTTGTGTTAGTAAGGCTACAGAGTATATAGTAGATGATATAATAAAAGGTCCCACTTGATGAGGTGATGTAGAACATGCATCAACCTTCAAAAAGATCTATCCATCCATACTAAAAATTTTAAGTCATATATTTCATGAAGCTTCCCATTTAATTCAAGCATCATTCTGTTCTACAATTGCATCATATTTGCTGAGAAAGGTTTTGTCTCCATACTTGAGAATTATTTATAGCAAGGAAATCATGTGAATTAATTTTGTGTTGATAGCACATAGAATTAAATGTGCAAAAAGGAAAAGAAATGAATAAATGAACAAGCAATAGTAAAACTAAAAAACATTCCAGAATTTGATATGTATACAATATGTTTTTAATAGATGTCACATTATTTGTAATCACCATTAAACATTAAGTATGTCTTTCTCAATCTAAGACAATTTTCTGTGAACTTTATTCACATAATTCATAACTTTTTAAGAGGCTTTTTGTATAAATACCAAATCTCCTGTTGACTAACAAATATGCTGCATTTTGACCTAGAATTTAGTGGGTTTAATAAAATCTGACTTGAAGTGATCATTGGTATCTTTCTTTTAAAAAAGTCTGAATGAAATAATATTGATCTATGTTAATAGTAAGTTGATGCTTTAAAAAGAACATTGTCCAGACATATGCAGGCATGAATATTAACTTTGTTACTATAAAACTTGTCATAATTTTGTATATTTGTATATATAAATGGATAAATATTTGCTCTAAATTTATTGAACATGTATTTTGTGAATACTTACTATGTTCCCAAATTTACACTAATTAAAGAGAAAGAAAGAAAAAGACTTACAGAGAAAGACCTACTTTATATTTTGACTAAATAAACATGTAAGGTATTGAAAAATTAAACCTTCAATCTCTTTGAGTGGAAAAATTTCATTCAATTAATACTTTATTGAATAATTAAAATATAATATGATAATGCTTTGCTAATAGAATAGGTCATTGTATTAATATTAAATTAAGAAACTAAGAGTGGTATGAAGCATCAGACAAGCTTGGGTTAAATATTTGAGAAATATGCTCTCATTAGCAGAGGATATCATGAGGACAAAGGAAAGGGTCACAGAGAAGGGAGACAGTAACTTTGTTTTAAATCCTCATGGCAGCCCCACAGTTGCATTGAATATCACCTCAAAAACCAAATGCTGATGCTGCCTTGCCTGCCTCAAGAATCCATACATGTACATATATATACTTCTCATCCTTAAAGTTACTCAGAGTTTGGAGGGATGGAGTTTTAAAAACTCCAACAGATTATGGTAATACAATTTTGCTAGAGCAACAAAATAAAGTAGTTATACAGCCCAGTATTTGGGAATCAAGCATGGTTTTTTCCAGAGAAAGAGACATCCGGTCTGGGATATCATTTAACAAACTCATAGATGAGATGGTGCAGAGGTTTCTAAATAGAACAAAGATTCTTGGTAAACATCCATATTATAAGGACCAAGCTTAGATCATTTGAAGAACAGTAAAAAAATCTAGTGGAACTTATATGCCATGCTTCAGTCATTTTTAACTGCAAATATATTAGAAATTGAAGAAGGATCAATGATTTAGAGATGATAAATAGATAAATATTATCAGATGAGGAAAATGAGGTTCAAAAAGATTTAATGAATTTTTCAAAGTCCTGTGGAAAGTACCAGAGTGAGGATTTGAATTCAGGTAGGCTCTCTAGCTTTGGAAAGTCTGCCTTCCAAACATAATGGAACCCTCACTATACAATTATTGCCAAATCCAAATTTAGATGACAGTATACTAATTTTCATCCACTTCAACCTGTACGTGGTACCCTATAAAGAATTTGCATATTTTCAAAGGAGAAATGGGGAAATATTTAAAAATTCTAAACTGGAAAATATTTTCCAACCCCAAAACACACTATAGACATAAGGAAGAAATTTACTTAGCAGTGGAAAATTCGAAACCAAAAGGAAAATTAGAAAGTTGTTTTAGAAATCCAGGTGGCAGAAGATGGGACAAATGTGGATAATAGGGAAATACATAGAAATTCATAAAATGAAAGTATATATAATATATTCAGAAAAGAAAAATGATATTTACATGCAAAATAATATAAAGTTAAGAAAAAATCTACACTATAAAGATATTTCTACTAGAGAAATTTGAAAATTAATATTTAAGTCAGATGATCCACATGTTGGTTCTGATCAAAGAAACAATCATGCAAATTTGTTTAGCAGAATTTAACTTATAAATTGTGAATTAGTCTGAAAAGAGTATCTATCACTGAATTCCATTTCTGGTTGAATATGTATAGTTTTACTCCATACAGAAACCATTTCCAGTGCAGCATAACAAATTATTAGAGAATTTAAATTATATTTCTATACATGACCGCATTCTTAGAGGAAAACGTGACTTAAAATGTGACTTAAATTATATATAGATCTGGATAAACAATTCTTAAATATAAGCTAATAGATATTTCTGTTTTCTATATAGTTTTTAAATATCTATGCACCATCTCCACAAAATTCAAACATTTCTGAATGTCAATTCATGTATAATAAAGAAAAACACGTATCCCATAAAAAATATGTAGATCACAGTCTGCAAAGCAACACGCATGTGTGTGATGTAACATATAAAAAATTGTATAAATTTCATGTGTACAGCTTTATAAGTTAGCATTGGTACATACTACGTTATATGTTTTAATGTATTAAATCTACTTTGTTATTTGGTAAATAATACACATCCGAAAATGATTTCCTTAGAAAATCACTAAAAGCAAGCTAATTTAGACTCAATGTTTCCAAAATTTAAAAAGTGCTTTAAATTATACAAAGTAATAAAATATTAAGCTTTATTAAGTAATGCCACACTTTCAAATGCCTCATGATAGTACAGGGGTTTCCGAGAACTGGTTTGCATCAATATCTTTGAGCGTTTATTCTTTATACAATAAACAACTAAACAGTTTTCAAGAGAAACATTTGACGGTAAGATTTATTTAAATTACTTCATTCAATTTCAATTACCTTGCTTTCATGATTTAATCGGCTAATTTGATTAAAGTGTTTTTCTTCAGTAGGATTTATGAAAACCTTAAATCTCTTCCCTATTATTAAATGACTTTGATGATTGGTAAAACACGAAAACAAGATGAAGTGTTCTTCAATTTTAACCAATCATTGTATTATGTAATCAAAGTTCTTGAAAGTATATGTATATATGTATGTGTATATATATAAAACCTAGCTTATGCATTCTATAGTATCATAGATATTATAACAATAAAACCATAATACAGGACATAAAGTCTTTCACCTTTGGTTGAAAATCAGGCTTGAATGACTATATCTGAAATAAAAGGAAAAAGATTTTTTCTCTTCAGAAGTTATGCATCATATATATGCATAGACATCATTTTTGGTGATTACTAGTAGTCTTCTAAAAAATAAAATGGATAAAAGAATTCCTACCTGGTCTTTTGTTTAATCTAATGTCCAAGGTAAAATCTATCAAATGTTATCAAATGTATGTTTTTCACTGGACACTGAGATGATGAGTATTTTATTAGAAGGTGTAATTTGCTTCAGCAAGGTTTTCATCAGCAGTTACTAATTGATAAATTATCATCTCTGTATTGAGGTTTTTGTGACAAAGAATGTGAGCAAAGTGGATTAATGTTGCCAGCTTATGAGGCACCAGACATCTCTTCCATGAAATTTACTCTAATTAAAATTCCAAGCTTTTTTAGTTTGGAAAGGTATTTTATCAATTGTCCTATTGCAATAACTGATTATTTCACATGTTCTCCTGTGTTCCATGACATTTATTTTATCTTTGATTTTGTTTTTAATGGGAGAAGCAGTGTAATAACAAGACTCACATCGTTTTTAGAGTTGAATTGGAGTGTGCAGGGGCACTTAGACTGGTGTAGAGGTGGTAGAGTTGGGCTGACTGGTGCAAGAGGGCTGGGATGTTCAACTGGCTATCGAGGAACCACAGTGGGAAGGAGGTTGTATGTTGCTAAATCCAGACAATCCTAACCAAACCTGGATGTGCAGAGGCCCTAATCATAATTCTAACTCCATCAAACTCATCCTGAGCTCATACCCAGTCTTGTCAATTTTCTGAAATGTATACAATTGGAATTGTTGCAAGTCAGTAAGTTATAAAGAGCAAAGGGAAAGAAATAAGCATAAAGAAAAGAAAAACCTAAGGGTTGTTTGGAGACATTACCCTTTCAGATACATGACTGATTTTCCAAGAAACCAGCATCTCTGGAATACACACGCTACTCAGCCAATTGAAACACAGCAGAGGAAACTACCCCATGGTTCTCTGGCAGCAGTTAGAGATTTATATGTTAAAAGGCAAATATACTAGCATATTGATCAACTCATCAGGCATTTGCTCTATAGTTAATAACCGCTTTTCCTGAACTTGTTCAAAATGACATTTTGAAATGTCACAAAAGTCATTCAGCTAATTTTAATTTATTCTTTTCAATGATTTTGGCTACATTTGTCTGCTAAGAATTTTAACCTAAGCTCTATTCAACCCATGAAGTAATTTTGTGTCTATCATTTCTGTTGTCGCTTCATTTTTTTTCTAGAAAATGATTATATAAGGTAGCATAAGTAACATGACAGAGGTTTTGTTCTCCCTATTGACTGAAGAGTTGCAAAATCATACAATTGTAGGAAACCAGACTCTAGCTTATTAACATGACCCACGTCATGGTGAAAGGTAGGAGATCCCATGAAGGAAAGCTAAGGAATTTTGAAGTAGGCAGCAAACCCCAAGAAGCAGAGCTGTCCAGATGACTCATAGAGGATCCAAAAGCTTATGAAATCCCAGACCAAATCACAAGAACTCCAACTATCACAACCTAAATTATCAACCCACAAAATCATGAGCTAAATATGTGACTGCTGTTTTAAGCTACTAAACCTTCAGGGGATTTGTTGTAAGCAGTTAGGTAACTCATAGAAGATACAGATAATTGTATGGACTGTTAATTGTTTATCTTCATACCTATAAACAGTTGATACTTGTGTATAAAAATTCTGACTTTTATTATCTCACCCAGAAAATTTATTAATTACTAGGGTAATATTCTAACTTCAGAGTGGAGAAACTTGGCAGATACCAACTTCAATAAATTATCAAAGTAACACTATCATTTAAAAGACATTGACAGTAACACACTGAGAAAGGTAGAACATTTCAGAGGTATCCTTGTCAACAATGTGGCGTTTCAATCTAATCATGAGTAAATATCAGAAAAGTCCTAATTGTGAAGCATTCTACTAAATAACTGATCAGTAAACTAAAAATAGTTCAAGATCATGAAAAAAAAAAGAAGAGTGAGGGATTGTCAGATTAAAAACTCAGGAAACAAACAAACTAAAGATAATGAGTGATCCTGGATGGAATTTGGAAAAGAAAAATAACATTAGTTGAAAGCCCTGTAGAAATCTGAGGAAATTCTGAAGTTTATTAATATTGTATTAATGATAATTTCTTGATTTTGATATTCGTAGCATGGTTAGTTAAGATGTTAACATTAGAGCAGGCTATGTGAAAGGTAAATAGAGACTCATGTACCATTTTAAAAAATTTCCTGTAATTTAGCTAATTATTTCAAATAAAAAGGTAAAACAAATTTCAAAATTAAAGAATTACACATAAAATTAAATGTTATAATTATTAATTAAAGTCATAGTTTCCATACAAAAATGTTCAAAATCTATGAAAATGGTTTTAGTTATATATTCATACAATAAAATACAACAGTTAAATGGAATGAGTTTGTTAATCTTAATAAACCTCTATAGTTGAATTTAAAGTTAAATTTTAAATTTGTTTAATATTGCTTAATTAAAAGTTAAAATATACAAAATATGCCTTATAGTTATGTTGTTTATGGATGAAAACGTACAAAAACTATTAGTAGAAAACATGAAGGTGAAAATATTAGCACCACTTTTAGCAGCATAATTTTTACATCTAGGAAGAGAGAGAGGAAGGGGATGTTAGAAAGAACATAGAAGCTTTCAATCCCAACACTAAATATTTATTTTTAAATTAAAAAAAAAAACCTATCAAAACAAGCATCTTAAAATGTTAGGATTTGCAGGGAGCTATTTGGTTGATACACAAACTTATTCCTCTTATTATGTACACACTATCCTATATATTTGAAATGTCAGAAGAATAAAAGAAATATGTCGCAGTATAAGATGAATGAAATAGTAAGAAACATAGAAAAAAAAATAGTCTTTGAGATATAATAGTGATGAATCCCTAAATTAAGCTCATGGCATAGGAAGTACAAAGACAATATAAAACCAGTAAGACATGGTAAAGTATTACATATCTATTACATAATGATACATTGTATAGCATATATTAAATATTATAAAGTACCCTATATTCTACATATATTTGATATATAAAGCATTAATACAAAACTGTTCTAAGAATTAAAGACTGAGTGTTACTATAGAGCATATTAAATAGTAAGGTGGTCAAATATGATTTTAGAGAGTTAAATGCAGTAAAAAGGAATAAATAAATCTACCAGGAAATTTGAAACCTAAGATTGGACTTCATGAAAAGGATCATGAATGGAGTGGACCGTAAAAATCAATGCTAAGATTATTTGCAGACAAAAGAAAAAAATGAAAGGAAATAAAATAAAAAAGAAAAGGAAAAAGCAAAAGGGAGAGCAAAGGAATAGGTAGATGAGCAACCAAAGGCTGAATCGAAAGTATCATAGCACTGGAGGAGGATGATTTCTGTTAAGAAGGAGAACTGAGCAAAATCTTTAAAATATAGTCAAAAGGGCCTTGGAGGAAAGAATAAGTTTTGCTTTTTTTTAAGTACTCTGGACATGGCTTATATATAACTATTTTTCTTGTTTATGAAGGCACATTTAGTAACAGGTGTTGAGATAATAAAACATTGTTGAAAGAAACAAAAAAAAAATAAGTTGAAAGACTTCTTAATGTTCATAGATGGAAAGACTTAATATTGTTAAAGTGACATTCTTCCTCAGATTGATCTATAGATTCAATGCAATTTCCCAAAACTCACAGCTATCTTATATACAGAAACTGACTAACTAATTCTGAAATTCAGATGGAAGTAGCAGGAATTAAGAATAGTCAAAAATTTGGAAAGCAACAGCAAAAGTGATGATTCCCTCATTCATTCCTCCCATTTTCAAAACTATTTACAAAGTTATAGTAATCAAGACAGTGTAATAACTGACAGAGATCAATGCAATAAAAATGAAAGTCTAGAAATAAATCTTTACATCTATAGATGATCTCAAAAAGGGTACTAAGGCAATTCAATGGGGGAAAGAAGAGTCTTTTCAATAAGTGGTACTGAGGCAGGAAGCTGTTTATATGCAAAACAAAATAAAACAACAAAACAAAATAGCAATGTGGATTTAATCTCATGCTATATAAAAAAATTAACTCGAATCATATGCTTAAATGTAAGAGTGAAAATATAAAATCTACAAAAGGAAAACAAAGCAGTAAAGCCTTGTGACATTGGGTTAAGCAGCATTTTCTTAGGTATGGCACCAAAGTCACAATCAACCAAGAGAAAAAAAAAATAATTGAGATTTATCAAAATTAAACATTTTTCTTCAAGAATCATCTTTAGAAAAGAGCACATAAAACCTAAGAATGGAAAAAAATATTTGCAAGCTATCTATCTGATAATATTGTATCCAGAATATATAAAAATGATAAAATTCAACATACTGGGAAACAATTCATTTAAAAATAATCAAACATTTTCAATTGATATTTTCCCAGGGTAGATATTGAAAATAGCCATTACGCACAATGAAAAGATAATGAACATAATTTTTAGATTCTAAGTCAAAATTACAGTAATACATAGCTACACGCATAAGAAAAATAATAAAAAAGAAAGCCATTGGCAAGGAGATAGGGAAACCTCAACTGTCACATATTGCTATCAGATTGTAAACCGGTGCAACAACTTTGCAAAAAGCTTGACAGTTCCTCCAAATGTTAAACATAAATTACCCTCTCATAAGAAATTATATTGCTAGTTATATGGCAAAGATCAATGAAAACATATGCACGCAAAAATTTCTATATGACTATTCATAGCAGCATTATTCAAAATAGTCAAAAATGGACACAACACAAACTGAAAAACAACACAACTGAAAAATGCATTAAAATATGGTTTATCTGTGCAATAGAATATAATTCAGCAATACAAAGAATATTGATACTCATACCTGCTGCAAATTGGACGAACCATGAACACATTAGACTAAGTGAAAAACACCAATGATAAAACAAAACATTGCATAATTATTTTGATGTAAAATATCAGAATATGAAAATGCAGTGAGAAAAAAGATTAGCCTGACAGAAAGTGGATTAGTGATTTCAAGTGTTTGAGAAAAGGCGCATAGAAATTGACTGCTATGGGCTAATTTTTGGTATCTCGAAAGTGCTTTAACATTAGTACAAATACAAAGACCCAGGTTCCAGACTTGGAACCAAGAGGAACAACCAACATGAGCAACTAAATAAAATAACATGCCTGTCTGCCTCTTCCTGACTGCGTGCCTCTGCTCGCTTTCATCCCTGCCTACATCTTTCCCTTAAAAAAAATTATTATTACTTTTGTTTCCATTATACACTTTTAACTTAATCAAATCTAGATGTTTCATTTAATACAGCGAAATTTGATACATTTTCATGCATTTTTAAAAGTTTGTGAAAATAACTGGCAAAAATTGCACATAAAATAAACGTAAAAAGGTTTCAATAATTTTGCCTGTTTTTGAATATGTTTATATAATGGACTATATCATAATAAAATTTAAAGGAAACACCTAGAAAGCTCCCTGTGCTAGCCATCAGAATAAGATCATCAACACAGCAATACAGATGTGGACAATTATCAAAGTGAATGCCTCATCACACCAACTATTTCCTTTGGAAGAAGTTTAGAGTTAAAATATGATATGAAAATGAATAAAACAGGTGCAGAGAGCAGTCATGAGAATATATAGTTCCTTGGATTTCATTTGACTTTGGATTCATAATTAATATTATTGAGTATTCTACCATTTGTAAAAAAAAAATAAAGGGTGGAGGTGAGGCAATAAAGATATTAGGAATGTTTTTCAATGCCCATGAAAAACTCTTAAAATTGAATTTTAACTTTGCAACACATAGTATGCAAGCATGATCAGTCAAAGACTTTTTAAATAAACAGTGTTAATAGCAATGTTTTATTTTATTGTCCTTATGGACCTAATAAGGACCAGTATGTCTCCTACCAGTCGTTCTCCCAAAATATTTTATTGAGTTACTTAATACTTTTTTCAATGGAAGAAATATTTCTTCTTATATTTTCTTTCAGGGAAGACATGGGAAGCTCCTTATATATTTTCCTTCTTGTGTTCTTAGAGAAAGATAACGTTTAACATAAAACTATACCATTATTTACTTAGTCATGCTCCTCCTTTCTTTCTATTATGTATGAATGACACTATTTCCTGGATCATTGTCTCCATTTCATATTTTTCTCTTTGGTTTCTGGTCCAGATATAAGTTTGCCTAACACTCTCCTAAAGGTTCTAAATTTCAGTCTTTCCCCCTAGTGAGAAATGAAGCGAATCGTTTCTCAGTCTGCCAAAGCATCTATTATTTTAAACCAGGTTAACTCTTGTCACCACTTTGAGTAAAATAATTCCAACCTGAAGTCATTCTTCAACATCTCAAACAGACTATGACGCTGTTGTAGGCTGAAGTCATATCTATTTGAGTTCTCATTACTGTGTTTTTT
Organism: Solenodon paradoxus; assembly: GCA_004363575.1. Classification (NCBI taxonomy): domain Eukaryota; kingdom Metazoa; phylum Chordata; class Mammalia; order Eulipotyphla; family Solenodontidae; genus Solenodon; species Solenodon paradoxus. The sequence continues at coordinate 888,454 of RJWH01000166.1, forward strand.
TCTGAGACTTCAACCTCATAAATCCCTTTATATTATAGGTTATAGATTTGCTTCCAGCTTAAAAATGTGTTTTTTACTTACCTTCATAATTTTACTATGTCAGACATGTCCAAATGCATCTTAGTGGAAGCATTAAAAAAGAATATCCAGAACTGCTTTTACATGTCTATCAATATTTCTTGTGATTTTTTTTTCTTCTGCGAGATCGTTCTGGTTCCAGTCATCTACTATGACTCGATGGTAATTCAAATACTAGTCTCAGCATTTTCTGGGGTCAGATTTTAAAGTAGAAGTCAAAAAGCTGTCTCTATAAAAGATTGGATAAATATTTTAAAATTTGTGGACCATGTGATCTCTGTCACAATTACTCTACTCTACTGCCATAGGGATTATTAAATAAATAGGTGTGATTCAAAAAAGATAAAAGGACTAGAGGACAATGGGCTGTAGCTTGATGACCCCTATTTTAAAGCTTTTATATGAGAATATGTACATTTTCTTTTTGCAATCTTGGAATTTAAGATCTCAATTTAAGGTCTCAATTGCCTTCTTTGGTTTTTCTTTCACATTCTCACTGCTTCTAATCAGACATAAGCTTCAACACGACTACTTTTTCTTAAACCAACTTCATTTCCAAAGAGGCTCTGAGTTTATCTGGTATTTAGAGACATTTTCAGCTATTTGCCTTGTATAACATCTCTTACTTTTACATTTATAATCATCTTTGGTGTTTGCTTGTTTTAGTTTCTTCAGTCAAAAACAAAGATGAAATTTCTCTTATGTTTGAGAGGCCTCCTTTGCTCTTCACCTTCTTTCTGTTAAAATAATTTATCCTCAATGTTTGGTTCAAGTTCTGGAACACTAAACTCTGCAAACATATGCAAGTCTATACAAAGAACACTCCAGAGCCAACTGATGGCATAGGGAGTATAACAGACTTTATAGTTTCCTTCTTTATCCTGAATATAAATCAAAGTTTATAAAGAGAAACATAATTTGAGACAGTCAATATAAATCTGTTGACTCACATAATCATTATTTATGTGAAAGCTGTCGAACTTTATTTATATTGAAGTATATCTGCCATAAGATATTATATTAGTGTCAAATGTACAAAATTATTTAATATTTGTATATACATATAGTGAAATATCCATTACCATAAGGCCAGTTAACAGGGATTTAATTTTTACATTTTGGTTTATAACCACTTGGAAATTACTTGGAGGGATGCAGGGGTTAATTTTGCCATGTATTACTTGATAATAAATTGGGTAGAGTTGAGGAACAGACTATGTAGTAGTAAAATGTTTGGGGTTTTTTTGATGCAAAACTTAAAACACTCATACACAAGAACAATATGTGTTTTAAGAGGAACTTCACTGAGAATTAAGCTATTTTTGTAAATTAAGTGCTGACTAGGCGCCTAATGTTATAGTGGTATCAAAATATCAGAATTCCTGTATTCAAGATTAGATTTTGGACTTGTGCCTATTTCATAACTGTTAACTAAAAACAGGGTCATGAAAAGGCCATTAATAGAAAGGCCAACTCAGAGCATCTATGACACGCAGTTATCAGCATGGAATTATCATTTTCTGTTCTTTGGCATAATCATCCAAAATCCATATGTAGAATAAGAAATAATTATGCAAAAACCATGTTAGTGAAGCTAGGTGATAGGAAAAAACCCAAGCCATACAATAAATGCAAAATTTGCTATTACATTCAAAAGAAATGTCAATCAACCAAGGGAAAGCCAGGTGCCACAAAGAGGGTGTCACATACCTACAAACATCAGGAAAAAAGCTATCAAAATATATTCTAGGAAGCAGACACTTACCTTGAATAAAAAAATCTCTTTTTCAAATACAAAGCTGATGATCAGAATCTTCTACAAACTCATTTGGATTTTGAGAAGCAGAGTAACTAAGGATAAGTAATCACACATAAAATTCACATTCGAAGTTTGATTTAGTCATATGTATAAGCATATTGATCAAAAGAACAGAAGAGAAAGTGAAGAAGGAGATGGAATTTATAATTAATGTATTAAAAAATCTTTTTAAAACCAAAGAGGACATTACGGTTAATGTGAGAAATTGTATTAATCAAAGTAGCTATTTCAGGGGAAAAAGTAAATTGCATCCTTACCTCACGTTAAACAGCAGAATAAATTCTGATGGTTTAAATCAATTGCAAAATCTAATACCATAAAAATATTTGAAGGTGTCATGGAATATTTGAGATGAAATATCAAGAAGAAGCCATGGCATAAGATATGACACAAAAGTCAGAAATCATTAAAGGAAAACTGATAAATTTGACTAAATAAATATAGCTAACACATTAGAAAATCCATCATGCACAAAGAAAATAAATGGTAAATTGAAAACTACTAGTAGTTTTCCACCAGAAAATAATAGCATATTTAATTATAACATGTTCCTACAAATTAATAATATAATCACCCAAGAGAAAATTGACAAAATTCAGTTCACATAAAAGGGAATAAATGTCTCTTAAACAAACAAAAAAGCTGAATCTCAATTCTGGTAAGAAAAATGCAAATTAAATTAAGCGAATAAAATATTTTATTGCCAAAGTTTTCTTTTTAAAAAGATAATACCTTATTTTAAGAGTGTGGAGAAATAAGTATAGCTATTGCAGTTAAGAGAGCATAATATCTATGATAAGAAATCTGGTAACGTCGAAAAAACTAACAAATGAAATTTGTTGAACCGAGAAACTCCATTTTTAGGAATTTATTCTTTACCTGTATTTATACATATGTATAATTCTATACTAGTGACCATGTTTTCAGTTACCATGTAATTTGGAAGTAATCTAAATAATAATCTACACTACTAGTTAGATAACCACACTATGTGCTATTTAAAAATAAGGAAACTTCTCATAGGTTGATAAAGAAACAGCTTTTACAGGTAGGTTTAAGTAGAAAAACAATAGTAAAGAAGTATCAAAGTAAGTCATAACTTTAAGAAACAAAGGTGGAAAAAGTATGCATACGCACGAGTGTGTTCGCTTGCTTGAATAATAGGGAGACAGCTGCCAGTGCCTGGCATTTTAGTGTAATACTTTTGTCCCTTTGAATCAAAAACCAGGTGAACAAATCTCTTCAAAAATTATTTTTCAAACATCTTTTTAAAATGTCTCTGATAGACTTCAAGAAGTCATCTGAGCTGTCAAAGATTGACAAGCCATATATTGAATTGCCACGCGCTGCCTCATCTGTTTAGTTGGACTAAAGACAGCAGGCAGAAGACTGCTGGATTTCTCCCTTGTGTATGATTGCACGTGATCAGATCACGTTGAGGGTGGTAGCAATGGGCAGTGAGTTCTTTCCATCTTAGACGAGACACGAAACTGTATGAGTGTTGTTTGCATTTTCAGGTACTAAAAAGATATTCGAAAGAGCCAGACACACATTCAACACCCATAGAGAACAGAGAGAGAAGTTCTGGGTTTTGTGAGTACCACATTGTAACACATAGTAACTCGACTGACAAGTAGCTAGATGAATGTCGTGTACTGACAACTAGGATTTGCAATTCTCTATGAGGACTAGAGCAAGTAAGGTTGCAAAAGGGTTAGAGGAAAAAAGTATTCCTTTCAATATTCATTAAAATAGGAAGAGGGGACTAAAACCCTCTGTTGCTATAGACCACATCTAACAACCTGGTGTAAAAAGAGAAATGGAAATATTCTTCCTCATCCTCTCCTAATAATATTTCATTTTACTAAGATTATGATTAAGTCTGAAATCTTTTCTTGGTACCCACTGTAGAGTTTTCTGCCTAAATATCTGTCAGATTCTTTTTTTATTCTTAAAAATTCAAATAGTATACTAGAGAATTTTTTAAGTCAATCTTGATGGCATTATTGGAAGTAGAATAGGGTTTTCTAGTATCAAAATCATGCTGTTAACCTGCTAAACTTTGCTCTAATGTACTGTTGATCTGTCTTTGAGGGACTCTTTCTCAGACAAACCATATTATCAATATGTGAGAAATTTTTGTCTGTTTTCCCCCAACCCTTCAATCATTGTTTTCTACTTCTTTGCCATTTACCTCCTTTAATTGTCTGTCATGAATGATGTTTCTTAGATTTTTGACTCCCTCTGCTACAGTATTAATCTGTGAATTGTAGTCTTAAACTGGTTTAACTACTTCCATTGCAGAGACTGAGATAATGCCCAAGGATTGCTATCCGCTGTCCTTGTCTGTATGCATTTTATAGGCTAAAGACAATTCTCACTTCTGTTAATTGTCTAGCTAATTGATTGCTTACCTAATTTCCCAATTTACCTAACCACCTATTAATATCTCATTAGCTTCCCTTGTTCTTGATTTCCAATCTTTCCTGAGATTTTCACCTATCTTCTTTATGTTTATATATATATAATATATATATATATATATATATATAACTGACATCCAGGAAAGGACTTGCCAATTTAATTTCTGAAGTAAACTTCTCACTCTTGATAGACTTGAGTCCCCTAGGTTCTGACTTTTGGTTTACTTATTGACATCTACAAATTCCATTCTTAATCAAGTGCTGCATAACAAATTATAATAACTTTAACTGTTTTAAACAATATATATGTAATACCCTGATGCTATGGGTCATTAGGCATGGTGTAATTTCTTTGCATCTATAGAATTTAGGTTGTCTTGTTTTTTCCAGAGCAGCAGGAAAATCTCTTTGACTTCAGATAGGAACTTAGTCCCTCTTTTTTTAAAATATATTTTCATTGCAGTAATGCTGGTTTATAACATTATATAGCTTCAGATGTACAAAATTATATAATTTGCATCTGTCTATACAACATCACCATCACTTTCTATAGTCCATTTTCCATCTGTCCCTATACAGTTGACCCCATTACTTGTTTTTCTACCTGCAACATTCCTCCTCTCTGGTAACCTGCATTATATCTCTGTATCAAAGAGTTTACTCCTGTTTTGTTGATGCCTTTGCTTGGATTCTTTATATTTTGTGTATGCATGAAATCATAACATTTTAATCTTTCTCCATCTGTTCTGTTTCTCTTTAAAAGTGCTGGTCTGCAAGTAGATGCAGCTATGATAAATTCCCTTTTAATGAATTAAAAGTCAACTGACTAAGGAGTTAATTTACTCAACATTCTTTTGCATTTGGTACACTTCATAGCCATGTGTCCTGTCCACATTCAGTGTGTGATTATTTTATTTTAGTCGCCAGTGCATAACGTCATCCTGTTTTTGCCACCCCAATGTTCCATTTTTCTCTCAAAGACATAAGGTCAGCCTGTTTAAAGGTCAAAATTCAATTGTATAATACCCATATTCTTCATTGCATTTATTTGCACCTTAATGAGAGAGTGACAGACAGAGAGAGAGAGAAGCAGAGGCAGAGAGAGGGACAGAGATGCAGTCAGAAAGGGAGAAAGAAACTCTTTGGACTCTCCCATTGCTTTTATTGCCTTGTGAGTATGTGATATCTGAACTGTAGACCATTCACTATCACAAAAGGAATGTTAGACATGAAGTACCTCCTATTCCTAAGGAAATAACATCCTAAGGAAATCTAGAAAAAATAAATACATAAACAAGGACATTTGTTGACATAATTTCGTTACTTAACCAATTGAAGCTGTGAGATGGTTGTTGCTTTATTAAATAAACCATGTTCAGTTGGCTTTATGTTAGATCTGAAAGTATACTAATAATATTAGTTGATACATATTGTGAAATATAATTCCTATATAGTAAGGAGAGAGAGAGAGAAATGATACTTCCACAGAAACATATTCATCCATTGCTCTCATAAAAATAAAATGAACCACTTAAAAATAAAAATCTTCAAATTTTTTTATTTTATGGGCTAGAATTTAGTACAACTTAAGATTTAGGAGCCACGAATTATTTTTGTGCCTATGCCAGAAATGCAAGAACCAGAAAATCATAATTCTGATGTCTTTAACTAGTAAAACAGAAAGCATGGATAACTGCTGTCATCTAGATTAACACCTCTGAACCATCTTGCTGATATAGTATATTTAAGAAACTAAAAGCCCAAAGTGGAAGATTATAAAAACTCTCCAAATGAATTCTTTATATAGCTATACAGCATGCTGGATATTGTCTCCCGATACCTTTGACATGATTTAAAAGTTGGATATTATGAAGATTGTGCCATCTGTTTTCTCATTTTGATTTCCATGTATATTTGGAAAAAGTATATATCTGGAGATAAATATACTCTACAAAAAAACAAAAAGAAGAAGAAAATATAATGCCTTTAGAGAAAGTATGAAAGGATATCTCTCAATGTAGTAAAAAGAGCAAAGTATTTGGGACCAGGGAAGTAGGGTTGAGTCAATAATCTACTAAGGTGAGGAGACAATGGGAAGACAACTAAAATGTGTAATTCTGATTTCTTATACTGCAACATGCGTTTTAAAATAGTAATGTCTTGAACTTTTAGATCCTAATCAGAATTTTAGTGGCTGTCTTGTATTATACATACCTTCATTCAAAATATTGCAACTTTTGATATAAGCAAAAATGCTTTCACAAGTTAAATCACCATAAAACAGATGGTACTGTGAAGCAAACTGGCCCATTCTTGTTTTAGATACATAAAGTATATTTCTATGAATGCTGGTGCCCCTGATGACTTTACCTTGATAATTTCAGAATAAGCATAGCATGGGATAGAATATAAACATAATAATATGCTCATGTCCTTAGGTACAGGTAAAACTTGAATAGTTTTACCCTTTACAAGTTCACACCTATTATGAATCATCTCTCCTTAGGAACTTTTCATGAAAACTACAACCCCACTTCCCAATGAGACTGTGTGTCTCCCAAATTCTGCTTTACTATTTCTTCTTTTATTTTGTAACAAGATTTTATTTTTATCATTTGCTGCATGTCTACCATATTAACATTTATGCTCTGTGAGAGCAGAACATTTAGCCTGGATTTTCTTTGAATCCCCAACAACTCTAACAATACCTGACACATGTTGTTCCTCAACAAATACATGAAAGTTGGATAAATCAACAACCTTAGTTTCAAAAAGATATTCTACAGCTTTGCGTATATATGTATAAGTGAAAAGTTTATATGTGGGTAAAGGTAGTAAGAGCTATTTTATATATTAACATGTTATAAATAGTAAAATATTGTGTACAAGTCTTTTGTGACTTGAAATGCTTCACTTTCTGCTTTGTATGTGTGTATGTACAAACAGAAGTGAATCTTTAAGAAATGGGCTTTTGCTATGTGGTGAGTCTTCTTGGTACATATATAGAAGAATTTGAGAACTGGAGATGTGAGGCCAAGGTTTGGACCTCAGCTCTAAAACTGATGTTTACCCTGTGACTTAAACCTGTCTCTTCACCATTTAGACTTCCTTTCATTTAGTAGAGTGTCTAGTGTGAGATGTGCTCTCTGAGTGGGTGATTTAACATTTGAACATTTCTTCTGCTAAAAACGTGGGCAGTAAATATAGATAATCCTGATTCTCTTTCCAAATTTTGGCATCATAGTTTCTCCAAAAACTTTTTTTGGGGCATGAGAATATGTTAAGTTAGTGCAATGATATTGAAGATTATTACTTTGTAAATGTTATATGATTGTATTCCTACAGTAACTGTTTCTAAATTATGCTCAAATTCTGCCTGTCTAAAAAATCAGGGTGCACCCTACTTTTAGTGGTTGGGTGCAGTCCACAAACATTCCAAGGACATGGGTTTGTGTCCTGGGGCTGGGGAAAAACATTCAAGATGAACAACTAAATAAAATAAGTGAAATGCTTTCTCCTCTCACTTCCTGGATACTGTTGGTCACCTTTATTCCTGTCTGTATCTTGCCTGTAAAATAAATAAATAGATAAATAGATAGATAGATAAATATAAAAAGGTGAGGCTCTGTGGTAAGCAAAATAAAGCTTTGAAATCAGATAGATTAAAAATCCCCTTTTATAACTGATTATTTAACCACCCTGTGTTTCAATTTCCTCATTGGTAAGTTATCTAATTAATATCTACTATAAAGAATTATTGTGAAAATTGAATGTAAAGTGCTCAATACAAAATTCGGTGTGCAGTAAATGCTAAATACTTGTTAGATTGTTTCTTCACTTTTCTAGATCCTTAATTCTTTGCTTTTTCACTTTTACTGAGGTAGAATTGACATGGAACGTTGCTTAAATTTAAGATATATAGATAATAACTTATGTTGCATATTTTGTGACTTACCATAATAAGATTTTTTGACATTCATTAGTTCAAATACATGCAAAAAAAGAAAAAATATGTTTTTTCTTTGTGATGAGGATTTTTAGAATCTACTCCCTAACCACTTTCAGATACAGCATACAGCAATTTTTAACGCTAATATCATGTTGTACATTGCATTCCCAGGACTTATTTGCCTGTAATGGAAGCTTGTACCTTTAACTACCTTTATTCACTTCATATTTATTCATTTTTATAAAATTATTTATTTTTTGAACAATTGATATTTAATGATTCTCATTTGAATTGAGCAATCTCTATTAGAAAACTGGAATATTTCTCCAAAGGACTGGAAGCATATTTATGATAATTAACTGTAATGAAGCAAAGCTTAATCATTTCTAATAATTATATCCTACATTTTTTGAAATACTGAATCATTGCACTTCTCTTGGATTCCTTTTTAAATAATTATTCTACTTGCTTCAACTAACACATTCAGACAAAAGGACATGCCAGCTCATGTCTTGATTCAATCCAATTTATTTCTGATGTACAACAAATTGGGAGTAGCAATAGAGATTTTTCTTCAGTGTTAATAGTACAGGACCTAGTTCATGGATAATTATTTGCTAATTCTCTTATTTTATTTGAAGTGAAGAAACTAATTGCCATTAATATTTTGCACAATTTGGAATCGACTTGTGCTTTCACTGACAGTATAATTCTATTTGCCTTAGCTCTTTATTTTGCTTCATATGTTGAACTGTTGTTAATTTTTATATCTGTTGCACCAAATTTGACAATATCTTCAGCATTCTGAGCATATTTAAAATTGCCATCCCATAATTTGTGTTTGAGTACATTGAAATAGCTGTGAAAAGAATGAGAATTTAAAAGGTGTCTTTCATAAGAACATAGCAAGACCAGACTGTTGTTCCCCTACAGTAGACCGTTGAGATCGCAAAACAACTCCTTCCCACAGTAACAACAAAACAGAGCCATTTGACAACTATGACCTTTGAAAGAGATCAAGGGCTAGCATCTCAAAAAAGAAAAGGAACACACTCACTTCTTTATAAATCGGAGAAGCTGATCAATCACAGTTCAGCAGCAAGAACATGGAGTCCATTGGGAGGGATCAGTGATACAGAGCCTCTTTCTGGGGCTGAAGTGATCAGAAGTCAGAGCAGTGGAATGCACTCAAGCAGACCAGTTAAGAGGAAAAATGAAGACAGTATGTGAGATTTTTGAGATCTCATCAAGGGGAACAAAAATACAAGTTCCAGAAGGAGAATAGAGAAAGGGACTGAAAGAAAGAAAAGATGTGAAGAAAGAAGAGATAGTACACAGATAATTCAGAAATAAAAAGCATCACAAAAGACTACTATACTATGAACAGCTATACGGCAATAAATTGGAAAGCCTAGAATATGTAGACAAATTTTTAGAATCATATGGACTACCATTATGAAACAAGAAAGAAATAGAAAATGTGAATGGACTTATCAAAAACAAGAAATAAAAGAAATAATAAAAAAGTCTCACCCTAAATAATAACTCAGGAGCAGATGGCTTTGCTAGTGAATTTTATCAGCTCTTTAGAGAAGAAATAATAACTACGTTCTCAAATACCTCAAAAAATATTGAAGAACATGGGACACTTATAGAAAATTTCTATGAAGGCAGCATTATTGATATGAAAAACAGACAAGGATAACACAAAAAAAGTAAATTACAGAATATCTTGGATGAACATAGCTGCAAATATGCTAAAAAATATTAGTTAACTAAACTTAATAATACATCAAAAGAATCAGTCTTCTGGGTGTATTATATGACATACAAAAATATAGCAATAAAATATACATAAAAGAAAAAGAAAGAAAATATCATATACTCATATCAATAGATTGAACAAAAGTATTTGACAAGATTCAACAGATTTATGATAAAAGCAATCCACAAAATGGGCTAGAATGGACATACCTTAACATAATAAAAATATGATAATCTCATAATCAACATTATACTTAATGGTAAAAACTGAAAGCATTCTTCTAAGATCAGGACCAAGGCAAGTATGTCTCACTCTCACCACTGCTGCACAACATCATATTGGAAGCCTCATTCAAAGTAATTAGGCAAAAAAAGAAATAAAAAATCTATGTTGGAAACGAAGTAGAACTATCACTATTTGTAGATGACATGATATTACATGTAGATAACTCTAAAGATTATATCATAAAACAATTAGAATTCATAAATAAGTACAGTAAAGTGGCAGGCTATAAAATTAGTATTCAAAAATCTGCTGCATATTTTTCAAAGGCACAGGCAGGAATGAAGGTAAGTAGGCAAACAGTAAGGAAGGAGGAGAGAAGAGGAGGAAGAGCTTTTTTTCTTAGTTGTCCACATTTGTTGTTCACCCTAGCCCTGGGTCTTGAACCCTGGACCTTGGGATTTGTGTGGGACTGCTCTGAGGTGTACTAGACTGCTAGGCCACCAGGGCGTAACCTCTACTGCATTTTTGTAAACAAACATTGAGACAGAAGAAAAAGGGATTAAGAAAACAATCACACTTCAATAGAAACAAAAAGAATTAAATAAATTGAAATAAACATAACAGGAGTTGAAAGACATGTACAATAGAAGCTATAAGACATTAAAAGTAATGGAATACAAGGAGATAGAAAAATATTCCATGCTCATGACTGGGAACATAGCTAAAATAGCCATTTAATCCAAAGCAATATACACAGTTAATATAACTCCCATCAAAATTCCATTGTTATTTTTCAAGGAAATAGAACAAAGAAGTTTGCATTTGCATCAAATCACCGAAGTTCCTGAATAGCAAAAGCATTCATGAGAAAAAACTACCAAAGCTAATGGTGTTGCACTCCCAGTTTTCATGTTGTACTACAAAGTAATAGTAATTAAGACTACATGGTACTAGAATAAAAAGAGATACACAGACTAGTGGACTAGAATCAATTACCAGAAATAAACTCACACCTAAATGTTCAGTTAATTTATGACAAAGGAGTCAAGAACATATAATGGAAGATGAAAACTCTTTTCAACAAATGAGGTTGGAAAAGCTTGAAAGTCTCATGCAAGAGAACGAACTCCGATAACTCTAAGACCCTAAACAAAATTTTAAAATGCATTAGACATTTGGTTGTAAGACAGGAAATCATAAAATACATAGAAGAATACATAGGTAATAGGTTTACTGATAGCAACCTTAGTGATGTCTTTGGGGACTCAACTTCAGAGGCAAGGAAACAAAAATTAAAATAAGCAAATGGGATAACATCAAATTAAAAAGCTTCTACACAGCAAAATAAATTATCCAAAGAAAAAAATTCTACTGAATGAAAGAAGGTAATTGTATATTATAAATCTGACAAGGACCTAACATCCAATATACATAAATAACTCATAAAACCTAACAACAGAAAACAGACAATTTACTTTAAATATAGCAGATGACCTGAATAGATATATCTCCAAAGAAGACATTCAGCTGTCATGTCAGCCAATGGGCACATGAAAAGATGTTCTATTACTGCTATTACGGAAAAGCAAATACAAACCAAAATGATATGTCAACTCAAACCTATGAGAATGACAATTATCCATAAAACTGGAAGCAATACCTAGTGGTGAGGTTACAAAAAAGAAAACCCGTTACACTGTTGGTGGCAGTGTAAATTAGTGAGACCATTATGAAAAGGAGCAAGGAGATCCCTCAAAAAATTGAAAATGGGAAATCTATATGATCCTTTACTGCACTTTTGTTTTGTACTCCTAAAACAGGAACATACTAATACAAAAAGATATATGCACCCCCATGTTTATAGCAATGTTATTTACAGTAGCCAACAGTTGGAAACAAACCTAAGTGTCCATCAACAGATGAGTGGATAAAATGTTATATAAACACAATAGAATGCTATATAGCCCTAAAAAGATAAAATTGCACCATTTGCAATAGCATGCATGAGAGTGGAGGAGATTATGCTAAGAGAAGTCAGAAGGAAAAAGAGAAATGCCATATAATCTCATTCATATATGGACAACAAAGAATGCAAACAAACAGATGAAACAAAAGCTATTCCTTGGACATGGACAACAGAACTGAGGTTACCAGAGAAGAAGGGGTTGAGAGGTAAGAGCTAATGGTAATGAAGGTTCAACAGACAGTGGTGGAGGTCTATTAGAAATTTTCATGAGTGTGGTGTGTATACTTGATGTATAGTGAACCTGCACATCTAAACATATTATTTTGTAAAAAAAATTACCCCAATTAAAAGGAACATATAAAACTAGATGATTTTAAATTAATAATTTTATCTTCCTTATATCCTTTCCTATTGACAAGAGTAAACACATGGGTAATGAATGTTGTTAGCAAAGCACTTACCATGCATTACCTTATGTTACTGGTTTCTCACCCATGTATTAGACAATGTCAGTGTACATTTATAGGTAGAGAAAATGCTCAGAGAAATTTAGCAAGATTTAGATACTGCGTCTTGTAAATTAAAAAGTTAAGATTAGAGCATTTCAATTCCACATATTATCATGTTTAAATCATTTAATATTCTCACATTCTCTCTTCTTTGTAAATCTCAGTAAAGCTTAAATAAATACACGACAATAACTTTCATCGATATCCCTTTTCCATGAAAAAAATTAAAGAGGCTCTAAAAGTAATTTGTTATCATCATATGTTAAGACAAAAAAAATCCAAGCCATAATAAAATTATCTTAAGTGAAAAATATAGTTAAAAGAAAAATTTATTTTAGGACAAGTAAGATAAAATGTGGTATTATAAATCGATTTTGCACAGGAAATCGCTAATTGTAAAAAAAGAAAAACTGAAATGACCAGTGGTCCATCACTACCTTTCTACTGCTCACTATTCTCCTGCAACTGTTTGTTTTAACATCAAAATGCCATTTTTTAAGAAAGATCTGGTCCCTATGCACTGTGATTCAAAGCAGAGAAAGGGTAAAGTTTCAATTTTGTTCTGCAGGCAAACACACCAGTGTTCCTGGCTCTCATATGTACTAGAGAAATAATCTTAGACAAATTGCTTAAGCTCTCTAAGTCTCACTTTCATCTTTTGTAATTAAGCATCTCTTTAGAATTTCTGTTAAAAACAAAGTAAAACTGCAGGCAGTTTAATAGACAGGTTTTAGATATTTACAAATCTACTGGATGGATAAAATAAGTAGCTCTAGGTTGAACGTTCAAGGACAAATCAGGCCTCAGAATTTTATTGCTTCTCTCATTATATGGAAAATGGACATCAAGTTATATAGCCATGGAATCAAGAACGTTTTGTCCACAGAAACGTGATCGTGTGCACTATGCAAGAAGATGCTTCAATCTTGCCTTACTGTCCATTTCATTTAATTCTGCATTCTAGCCATATAAAAGTGTGGTTGATTGACAAATACAACAAAATTCAGAAAAAATGGTTTCAATGGAAATTCAAAAAAGTACAATTTCAGCTTCCCCAAGAAAGCACAATAAAAGGAAATCAGAACAGATGTTGAACCAGCTAATCTATGTGTCTACCACAATAATAGCACATACTTTAGAATTCTCTTTGTTGAATACTTAAGATATTGCATGATATTCTTGAGTTATTGTTCACAAAGGACTGGTTTTTCATAGCATAGTTGGAAAAAAGTGGGCTTTTCAGAAAATACTGTACTAAACCATTAAAGAGTAATGAAGAAATGCTGATTTCTATAACTGAACAGCAAAAATATCAAATACCCCATTCTAAAAATGGGAAAGTGATTTGAATAGATATTTCTCCAAAGAAAACAGACAAATGACCCTCAGGTATATTTTAAAAATGTTCACAATTTCACTAATCATCAGAGAAATAAAAATAAAAATCGCACTTGCTAGGATAACTATTTTTTTAAAGGTAAGTGTTAGCAAGGATTTACAAATTTGGAACTCTTGGTAGGAGGGCGAGTGGTGCCACCACTATAGAAAACAATAATGAGATTACTCAGAAAATGAAAATTAGAACTGCAATATGGTCTAGTGATTGCCTTCTGGATATATATCCAAAATAATTGAAACCAGTATTTTTAAAAGATACTTACAAACCCATGTTTATTACAGCATTACTTGCAGTAACTAAGATATGGAAACAATCCAAATGTTCAACGACATATGAGTAGATAAAGAAAATATTGGAAAAAATGCACAAGTGAATATTATTCAGCCTTAAGGAAAAAATTCCTACTATTAAAGAAAACATAAATGGACTTCAAAAACATTGTGCTAGCTGAAAAGAGCTTGTCATAGAATGACGAATACTACGTGATTCCTGTCTACTAGCCTTAATTCCTGCCTGCATCCTTTTTTAAAAGAAAACAAAATTCAGTTATGCAATGTGAATAAGTTCTAGAAATCTGTTGTATTAACAGTGCCTATGGCTAAAAACGCACTTAAAAATTTCCTAAAATGATAAATATCATATTAAGTATTCTTATGGGGAAAAAAATGGTGAAAGCAAAGGTACAGCAGGAAGCTTTAGGAGACAACAGAGCCTTTATAACCTACATTGTACAGACAGGTGTTAACAGACTACTGCATGTTTCTAAACTCATGCATACGTTAGATACGGTCATGTCTTTTGCATATCACTTACACTTCAATAAAGCTGCAAATAAATTAAAATGAATAAAACCAGACTTAACAAAACTTGTAACATCTGTCTTTTGGCTCCATAAAGCTTAATAAGCACCATGGCTGATTGCCATTTCTGTCCTTACCATATGGCCTTTTTTAGCTATAAAAATCAAGAAACGTGATTCAAATAGTGTCTCGACCACCCTCAGAGGAAGTTAACTCAGACTAGTGGTTTACTGCTTCTAAATGGTTTTCCTTCACTTTTAAAATAGTAATACCTACATCGATCCCAACAACATATTATCAGAATCAGTACGATTACATATGTTGAGTACGAGTTTGCATTGTCATAGTATTAGTTTTTTCCCTCCTTTTTATTCTCCTGCTGCAAGAACCAATAATTTTCACCAAACATTTAATATTTCATTTGCTAAAGACAAGAAAATTTTCCTTCAACTCTGAATCTTACTTTGAGTTTATTTATTTCCATTACGCTTTTTGAAACCCAGGACTTTTTCATTGGTGTTACAGCATCCATGGCAGTACAAAAGTCTGACTCTTTAGGTAAAATCCTAATCCCTGAACACTAAGCTATGGTTTCGCTTTGATATATTTGACAAACTAATAAAATAACGGTAGTGCAACATGCCATTCATGCAACAGTGATGATAGCAATAGTAGCAGAATTATTAGCAGCTATTATTGAGTACTTCACACTAGTTATAACCTATTTATAAATTCTTTTCATGTTTTATCTTACTTAATCAAACTTACTTAAACAAACTGCCCATAATGTATATACTGCCTTTATTCCCTGAAGAAACATACCAAAATCATAGATTAATATGTGGTAGGATCATGGTTTTTAGCCAGGTTTGGAAAGCATAAAACATTTTCTTAACCAGTAAGCTGGATAACAGTAGAGAGAATTTTATGGTAACACCATGGAATGGCAAGCTAGATGAGCGCATGACATCTTCTTTGTGTGAATGTTTTCTAAATTCTGTTTCCAAGGCCTGGAAGCAGACATTGGCAGATTATACACTGCTCATGTCTGCACTTTTAAAATTAATTTATGAATAAAGGTAAATTTAAACTCAAATAAAAGTTGAGGTATAGCTATAGGTATAGAAAAAAGACAATTGCTTACAATGGAACAAAGACACTCATGTTGAGTGTGCATTCTGATGGGAATCAGATTTTGGCATTTCACCTACAAATAATCTCCACTTAGAAAAAATTTTTGAATAATATGTTTATAATTTTTTCTGTTTTCTAATTTTCTCTTTGGTATCTTCCTTGAAAACAAAACATGCTTACTTTCCCTTACCAAAGAGACCCTCACAGTTTATTGGAAATGAATTGTCTAGACCTAAATAAGCTGAATTTGTTACAATTTTGAAGTTTGTGTTATTATAGCATTATTTTTTAACTCCTTAAGACATAGTAGCAATTAAGTTAAGTCTCATGTATAATGTTATAAATCTAACTTCAGCTTCATCATGGGTGGAAAGGAAGGAGTGAGAAATGTTTACTATCTAAGATATCTTTTGGCAAAAATGGACTACTTAAAATTTTGGAATTATGGAACAAAAAAAGTGACAACATACAGCAAATTTGGGATTATTTCAGAAATTTTTTTCAAAGAAATGGAAGATAGACAGTACTTAGAAGCTTTTCTTAGACAAAGTGAGGACATGAATGAACTTTTAGCTTGGTAGAACTTAGAACAGGATGCTTGCTTTTTCCTTCTATGGTAGATTTTCTATTATATCTGAACTGTGATTTTCCTTTAATGAGTCATTCTTGTTGCAGAAAATAGTTAAGTGGAGGATATTCTGGAGTTCTGAGTATACTTTACAAAAAGTTACCATAGATAAAACCTGCTCTTCAAACAGTTTACTTTCTTGATGGTACTAAAAATGCTCACCTTTCCTCTCACAATTATTCATAATTATGTCAGAGTTTATAATTACCCTTGCATAATTATTCACTGAATGAACTACAGCATGTATTTTGTAATCAGCAATACAGAATACCTCTGGTGGTGTGGACTCTGGTAGTTACCAATCTCTAATGTGTCCGTTGGAGTAACAGGCTGACCATTCCACGCCAACTGTTCTCCGTCTGAGCCCTTTTCCATCATAACTCATACAGTCATTCAGTGAATTTTTATTGTGTTGCTAAACTGTTAATACAAATAATTTAGATTTTAAGAATACAAATATAAACAAAACAGACAAAAATCTCTCAAGCACCTAACATTCAAGATGTAAAGACTGGCATTAAACAAAATACATACAGTGTTTAGGAGTAAGAATTAATGAAGAACAAATGAACAAACAAAAGAAGCTGTTTGACTGAAAATCCAAAAAATAAATACCTAGATAATAGAGACATGGGAATAAGCAACATTATATGGAAGGAAGAAATAGCAAATGCAAAGTCCTTCTAGTGGGATCAGGTTTGAGGTGTTTAAAAAGCAGAAAGGAAGTCAGTGGTTGGAATGGCTTATGAAGGAGGTACTAGAAGCAGACAGATTGTTGAGAGAAGGCATAAGAGGGCTTTGTAGATCACTTTCCACGGTGTGATGGAAAGTTTATACTACTTAACGAGGATAAATAATAGTCTGGGCATCACTCAGGGACAGGGATCGTCCTGTCAATATTTAACTTAGAACGTGATACTTCTCATCTCTGCAATTTTGACTGAGCGTATATTCTAGCTCTTTGTGTATGTGTATCCCTTCTAGCGCTTGAATTTTTTCATAAAATCTTTAGCTGGGTTTATCTCTGGTTCTTTGTGCTTTGTGGTTCTCTTTGCTTTGAATAAGTGTGACTTGTCTCAACATGATCCTACAGTAAACAAATCTTATAAATAGCAGCACAGAAATGTTTGGGTCACCCTTTTATTCCTCCTTTTCCTTGTAGACCAATAAAAGGAAAGGCAATTACTACACTTCCCAAGTTAGAGAGTAATACCTTGTGCATATAGCTGGATGTATGTCAGGCATGACAATATGGTATATGTTTAGATAGAAAATGGGGACTTTTTTAAAACGTTCTATGATAACAGTGGTGTTAATGGATGCTGGTTAGTCATAGAGGTGGTCTGTCATTTAAATGTGTTGATTATATATCCAGAATTTATGTCCTCCTTCCTTTATCTAAGTATATCCAGATAATCAATGAATATCCACTAATATGCCCATATACCCAGGGATTAAGATTCTGGTTGATTTAGGACAATGACTCTATTGTTCATCCATGAGGTCTCAAACTACATTCTGTTTTCAAGGGGAATAATATTCCACTGTATGTATATACTGTATTCTCTTTTCTATCATCTATTAATTTAGTATATTTTCATATCTTAACTCTTGTAAGAATGTAAAATAAACCACAGAAGGACAAATGCTATGTGATTCCACTTACTGGAGGTATGTACAGTGGTCAGATTCATAGAAGAACAGAGTAGAATGGTGGTTTCCAGGGACTAGAAGGACATAGGGAATTTTTCAACATGTAAATATTTTCATTTATGCAAGATCAACACATTTTAGAAATCAGTTGAACAGTGACAATGATTAACAATACTATATTGTACACAACATTTTTGTTAGGAGGATATATATCTTGTTAAGTGTTTTTATCATGAAAACAGGCAAAAATTAAACATAAGGAAACTTTTGCAGTTGATGACTGTATCTATTATTTTGATTCTGG
Organism: Solenodon paradoxus; assembly: GCA_004363575.1. Taxonomy (NCBI): domain Eukaryota; kingdom Metazoa; phylum Chordata; class Mammalia; order Eulipotyphla; family Solenodontidae; genus Solenodon; species Solenodon paradoxus. Next base: position 907,106 of record RJWH01000166.1, read on the forward strand.
TAATGGTTTAACAGGCGTATGTATATGGCTATGTCCAAACTTGTCAAATCACATACACTAACTACATGCAGCTTTGCATATGTCAATTATGCCTTAATAAATCTGCCTGTAAAAATATGTGACTAATTGAAATCATTCAGTACTCCATTTCTCTGGTCACAATAAAGAATGATTCAGAGGTGGACTAAATAATTCAAACAAATGTGAGGATCTTGCTTGGGATACTGAGACAAATTTTTTTTCTATCTATTCTGATTGTATTTTCTACTAAGTCCCTCATTTCTCAATTGTATACATTGTACAACATTACAATACAAGGAATAAAAATTTACTTTTTTGAATCACATTATCCATTAGTTAAAATTTTATAAGAGGATAGTATTTCTTTTGACAGAGCAGTACAATATTTTTTCTGTCTATTAATACTAAGTTCACCTTCAGCCAGAATCTCCTCTGCTATGGGACCACACTAAAGACCAGAAATATTTGGTACACTCAAATTCCTTGAATTTTCCTCACAATCTCTTCGAGTTATACACTAAGGCATGATTTGTGACTTAATGCACAAAGGCAACAATATAACCAGTTGCACAAACTAACATCAGCTTCCCAACACAGATACATTCTGATAGTTCTTCACATTATATTTTCTGCTCAGTGAGCCCCTCACAATCAGATGTCAAATCTTAGTATCAGGGCTTTCATGCTTGCACATAATATGGATAAAGGTGTCTATGTCGTTTATGAATCCAAAAACTGAATAATGCCATCAAAGATCTGGTATCTTTCTTTTGCTTTGACAATCCAAATACCAACCTCAGACTGATCAATCAATCTCTACTATGACTGGAGCTCTATATAATTTCATCATATCCAGCAAAGGAAATTTTTTTTCCTAAAAGAGAGAATTTCAAACAAGAAGTACTAGAGTACTATCTGAGAACATACTCCTTCCAAGGGAGGAAAAAGAGTTTCCTCTACACTTCAAGGTTCTTGGCCAAGACAAACTCTATAATGCAAAACAGATTAACATGCATGCTTCCTGGATAAATGTATATACCCAGGAAAATTGACCAACTTCCAGAATGACCTAGGCCACCTCCTTAAATACCATCTTCAGTGAAATAAAGATGTTGGGGGGAGGGTGTCAATCATAGGAGTTTATGAGACAAAATACAGTAAACAAGGTAGGTTGGTAATTACTGTTTCTAGACTGCCTTATACAGATAAGGAGACCCTTACAAATGTAGAACTTCCTTATGAGTGTAAATTCTCTTACAAAAGCATAATTTTTGTTTGCTTTTCAGAAATTTTCCCATGCCTGCTGTTTTCAAAATAATAATTCCTATGCCAAAGAGAAAAATTTGGGGATGATATATTCTGCTGTCCTTTACCTAAACCATCCATAATTCTGGGAAAGATGATGGCCCATAATGACTGCAATGAAATGATTAAAAACTTTAACTGTCATTGAAGTGGAATCAATTCAAGAACTATTTAGACCTTGCTGAAAGCAAAAACTACAAGGCACACATTTTAATACACTGTAGAAAAGGAAAGGGAATAAATGTTGAGTAGAAGACAGAAACAAATGTCTATTTTAAATACATAATTCCATTATCGTGCAGTAAGAATGGAGAATCCACTACAACATATCATAAGATGAAAAATGAAGACACAATTAGGAAATGGGAAATCAAGTTTCAGAGATGACAGACCTGACACCAGAAGACATTACCTGAGAGATCAAAAACTCCTAATCAATATAAATCTGTTAGTTGGTACTTTTGGATGAGAGATTTTTTTTCATAGAGTTCTCCTCTTCTTTGTTTGAAGCCCCTGGCCCCCATCCCATTTCTTAGCTCAGGATATATGGCTTTGCTTTTCCTCACTGACTTTGGAAAACATGTTTATGTAGAGCTCTCATACATATGTCATTTTTTTTTCTCCTACTAATCTGCCTGATGTTACTTTGATTGTTTGACCAGATTGAGAGGACCCCATAAGGGTTAGGGGTGTTGGTACAGAAAGAAATTTCCCCTTATGCCTCTGGCTTCATCTCAGCATGGGTTGAACAATCAAATTAAACATCAGACAGATTAGTAGGAGAAAAATAGCAAATTTAATTACATACGTATGGAGAATCTGCATAGCTGTGACTTCTAAAATAAATAGGACAAAATGAGAGCTTTTATCTTGAGCTACAAAATGGGATAGAGTCTAAGGTGACAAGACGATAGGAAGACTACTCATATAATAAAAGCAGATGTTCTCTAACTAGATGCTTGCCCCTCCGGAGAAAGAAAATTTCTGATAGAAAGGTAATTTCTAGAGACAAATTGGATAAGGTCCCAAATATTCATTCTTCTAGGTAGTTAAGTCATGTTAATTTCTTTTGAAACCACAGAGACTGGACTGACATTAGTTTGAAATAATCCACATATCAAGGTAATATCTTAGACGGTATGTTCTGGACATCTCAGAAAAGATATTCCTATCTTTATTTTCCCCAGTCTATATTTCAGCCAATACCCACCCAAAGTTTCAGTGTTTTTTTTTGCTACCACCTTTCCTTTTCTTGCCTTCCCTCCCTCCAGTCCCACCCCTTGCCCCAGTAATCATAGTTATATATCCTGTTATTTATGTCGGGATATGTATGTGATAGGACAAAGGCTCCCAGGAAGACATAAGTAATGCCATTCTGTAAAGAACTTCATCTGAAAGCTTCACTGCATAACATTTGAAAAGGATTCTTAAGTGATCCTTGTCTCAGTCGTTCCTGATAATGTCCTTGGACCCTCGTTATGCTGTTTTGACTTGTCTTATAGTAAACAGTCTAACAGCTTTCTTAACAAGATCATTGTCTCAGCTGTCCCAAATAACAAACATCTTGTGACTCTGCAACAGCACTGGGCCCTCATCTTGCTGACCCAGAGCAACTGAAAGCCCACCCTCTCCTCTACACTCCTACTATAACCGTAGACCTAAACTTGTTCCACCCCTGCAAACCACTGATGGTCACCTAACAAAGGAGGTCAGTCTCCTATAAAAAAAATTGATAGCTTCTTCCCCAGTAATGGTTCATTTCTTTAGTGCATCACCCCACTGAGAGCTTCCAATAAATCTTCTGGATATTCGGAATATTTATGGGCTATTCTTCCCATGCTTTCCGAACCAGAAAAGCCACCCAATCTTCTGGGGGAACTAGCAGTTTATTCATTTGTTTCATATCATTGTATTCCACATTTGAATGACAGAATCCTATATTTCTCTTTCTCCTTTTGACTTATTTCACTTAACATGATCTCTTCAGTTCCATCCATATACCCAGAGGATACAAAATCCATAATCAAAAAAATAGCTTCATCCCTATGATCAGAGCTGCACAGTTCATAATAGCCATGACATGGAAACAATCTAAATGTCCATCAACAGATGACTAGATAAAGAAGCTATGGCATATATACACAATGAAATTCTATGCAATTGTTGAAAAACTGAAATTGTGCCATTTGCAACCATCTGTATGGTGATGCCTATCTTGAGTATTTTAGGGGAGGCCTATCCTTCAGGCAAAACTTCCTCTTCTCAATAATATTAAACTATGTGTGTTCTCCCAGGGTATTGATCAGAGCACTCTTAACGTCTCATTCTGTCTATAGCTGTAGCAGACTTAATGCTTCAGGATTTCACTTTGGAGAAGTTTCCTAGACTTGTCCATGGGAGCCATTTGCATTTTCGCTATCATTGGAGGTAAGTTTCAGGACTTTCTCAGACAGTTTGAATTATTTATCTGTGTGATTAATGCTGCATGAGGGTCTCTTCAGTTGTACTTAGATTTGGAGACGTGGTGGGATACTTAACAGACATTTAACAGGTAATATTGTGGGAACGATAAACCCTGAGAATCAAGCCAAATGAGCAACCCCCCAATCATCAGGAAAGGTAGCTGTCTCAGCTATCTAATATAACTGATGTACCTTGGCTGCATGGAATCAGATGCTGCTTCTTCTGTTAACATGGTTGAAAGCCACACATGGGAGGCAGGATTTCTGATGATCATATTTAACTCTCTTAGAGTCGGCAGCATGCTACTACTCTTGTGGGAAACAGCATGAAATTCTCTGTTCTACTCACTAAAAATAATTTCTCTTGATAACTTTAAACAAGGCTTTGAACCCAGAAGGAAAATATACTCTTCAAGGAAAATTTGTCACAGAGAAGAAAAATAAAATTGAGACATTTTTACATTTGGGAGAAATTACTACTATTTTTTTAAATGATTCCCCAGTTCCAAAATCATTTGTTTCATTTTTTTTTTAAGTACCACTTAAAGAGTATTATTCTCAGTAGGGTTACATTTGATAAGGATTTGAATCTTTTACTCAGCCCACAGGTATATAGATATATCCTCAGTCTTTTAAGGGAGTTATAATTTAAAATCAAATAAACAAACATAAAAATGACAGATACAAATGAAAGAATGATATACTTTATATAGTGAAGGATTTTTTTTTTTTTAGAGCAGAGAGTAGACTTCACACAGTACACATTGCAAAATTTCAAAGGAAACCAAGAGAATTTATTATCTGTAAGTAGCATGCTCGTGAGTTTTGCTGCAGGAAATATTGTCCTACAGACTGTAATCTAAATGCTGTCCTCTGGAGTGGTACAATAGTTTACTGTGCTGGTAGTTCCATGCAATTTAAAGAACTGCCCATTAGTGAACTATCTAGTCATTCGAAAATATGTATTGTTTGGCTGCAATGTTCCAAATATTATGCTAGATACCTGCAAAGCAAATAAAAAAATAAATAAAACAAAATCTGGATCTTCTCCCAGACATCTCACATAAAGAAAGGTAGTCTCTCGATGCTGTTTTGATTTGGTTTTATAGAAAAAGTTATAATGAAATACAGCAAGTCAACCTGAACTAAGAAAGAAGTATTCAGGAAAAGCTACATTATCATTCTATTCCACAGGATCAGAAGGTTTATGAACATCTGCCACCATAAAGTCATAATCAGCTACAGATAGTAGAGAATATGCTGAAATGTTTTCATATACATTTGCTTATCATATTTTCTAGTGAATAACCTTTCGATTTTTAATTTACTTTCCTTTTCTTTATTTTGTTTAACAAAGCAGACAAACACACAAAGCAAGAGAAGGGAAAATAAAAATAAAGTGATGAATCTCTTTACCACAGGAACCAAATCCTTATCCCTTCCCCCTCTAACAACCTCCACTTTGCTATTACAGTTCAAAGGTTTATTTCATATTATCAGCTTATTTTTTATATTCCATTTATATTCATATATATGCATACGTATAGGTGCATATATTTCCTTAAGTTAATAATTTTATATTTTAGGATAATCACCTCCAAGTGGGATTACCAGAGTGTAACATAATTCTATTATTAAAGGTTTTGAGAGATCTCCAATCTGCTTTTCAAAATAGCTGCACCAATCTATACTTCCACAAATAGTGATCTTTTCTTTCCATATCTTCATGCCATCGCTTGTTGTTTCTTGTCATTTTAAATTAGAACATTCTTATTTGGTATAAGGTGATATCTCATTGTGATTTTGATTTGCATGAATCTAATAATAAGATATTAATAATCTTTGTTCACATGTCTGTGAGCCATCTCTTTATCCTCATTATAAAGGTGTCCAATTTTTTATTGGATCACTTGAATTTTTGTTATTGAATTGTAAGAATTCTTTATGTATGACCTTTACCTTATTCAGTCAGGGTTTTCAATGATCTCAGGATTAAAAATGAAAGATACCAGTTTTCAAACAGTAACCTAAATTGGGTCTTTGAGATTTATTTCTGATCCAGTATTTCTGAAAGAAAGCCCTTTTGTTCAATATGAAAAAACTTCATTGTAAATCAAAGAATGAAAAAAAGAGGATGTAAATTTTATCCACAAACTATGAAAATAAACAGAGAGCAAATATTTACTCAAAGTAGAAATAGATGAGTCTAGGCTTGGGGTTAAAGAGGACAAAGATGTTTCCCAAATCTGGAGGAATATGAAAAAGTAGAATCAGTGAGATACGACTGCCCAATGCATTTATTCAGAAGCTATAAAAGTGATGGCTATACAAATATTTACCACCGGAGTGAGTGAGCACAAAATGTAGCACACTAGATTCTTTCTGACTGCCATCCATGAAGGTCATCAAATTTGTCTCTGCCTTTTACCTGTCATCCTGGTAAGTGTCATCTGTGTGTCTAATATTTTCCTTCAATTTATAGCAACCAATATATGGAGACGATGTGTATTTGAAATACTAAAATAATCTTGGATGGGTCAAAATAAGGATGAGCTCCTAGTCATCAGAAGTAGAAAGACTTGTTTTGGCTGAGACAACAGACCTTGCTCATATTTACATTCTCATCCAGTGTGTAGATGACTACTATTACACTACTTTTACAGCAAACATTCAAAAGTGCCATCAAAATCTAGAAGATGTGCGCAATATGTTCCTTTAGAAAGTACAATCTGAAAATAAATACTTGAAATAATAGTTTTTACTACCTCACTTGCTAAGGACTCAAATAACAGAGAACATATTCATAAATATTTTAAAAGAACTGACTTATCGTGAAAGCACCCATTAAGGATAATACCATTATCATTGACTATTTCAGATTCAGTGCAGTACCAGTCTTAAAATGAGGCAAGAGCCCTGACCCACACTACATGGGGCTGTGCTTATTACAAACACACAAAAGTAACTACAGGGCACCTTTGTCACATGAGATTCAGGCTCACTGATGGCACAGAGTGATCCTTATTTCTAAGTATCCATGGTCTCACTAAAACCGTTGAGACCCAGGTGACCACTTGTTCCATCTGTGCTGAGATGTCACAAAGTGTTAAGACTTGTCCTTGCTAATGCTGCAGTCATTGCTTGCCAGTATGGGAATGAAAGGAAGCACTTAGGACAGAGAAAAAGCAAGTGCATTAACTTGTCAAATCTTCCTCTCAGAAATTTCATATCTGTTAAATTCTTGCAAGATAACATATTGTTTTTTAATAGTGTCAAGTGTCCATTTTCTTGCTTTCTTCATACTTTAATTTATTGTTCCATCTCTACTCTCAAATTAGTAGGGTACTCTTAATAATTGTACAGGGAGCAAAAGGAGAATTTCCTTACAGGATAATATTCTTCATTTGTAGGACTAGAGATAAATAATATAGCGTGATACCAACCTTGCATAAGGAAAATAAAGAGATATTGGATTTTAGAATTATAATTTACTTTTATAAAAATTCTGTAAAACAACAAAATTTTGAAAAAAATGGAAAATGTTATAGGAATTTAGTTTTCTGTATTATTTAATGAATTACCTTAAATTTTAATGCAGAATTTCAGATATTTAGAAAAAATGCTTTCTTCCAAACATGAGTATTGTAAATATTTTAATTTTTTCACTTTTAGTTTAGTTTTAAGCTTAAATACAAATATAACCCCAAGTTATGTAGTCTTTTGAAAAATGTACATATCGTATGCTAATATCTTATAACATACAGTTAATAGAATAAAGATGACATGCAAGTTCTTGTGATAACAATCAAATGGTAGTGGAAGTGAATGTAACGGAGCTGTGAGGATTTAATATACCACCAAATTTTAATGGTTACTTGCATTTATTGCTAATATAAATATTACTGTTTCATCAATAAAGGATGAATCCATAGAAGCAATAACTAAATTGACTTTTTTTTTGTATTTTATGTATTTTTAGTCACAAACGACAAGGAATAGGACATATTTTATGCAAAAGATTGTTGGCTTGATGTATATTTTGCAAATATACATCCATATGTTATGTCAGTATCCCTTTGTTCTCATGCCAAAGACTAGAGTCAGTTTCATTGTCTGAGCTACGTCATTGCATAAACCCCAATTCCGGAAGGGTCAATTTGGTACTTGATGCTTGGTTGAGTGCATGTTGTCATACTGAAATTCTTAATAATTTTATGTTTGAATATACATAGAATTAGTGAAGTATGATAAGATATAGAGAATAGGTTTAAGCAGTGGAGATAACCTGGTCACAGCATACATATCTGGACTCCAAAGCAGCTGGGCTTCCATTGGCATCTACCACAGAAGCAGCAACACGGTGATGGGAAAGAGATGAGGTGCTCTGCATGAGGCATATTGGGTGGGGTGTGTATGATCTTTGGTGGGATTCCAGCTTGCCCATCTGTCCGCAAGAACTATCCTTACAGCATCTGTACAGATATTAATTCTCTAGCTGGACTGCCAGAATGGAAAGTGCTAGCATTTGGGCAGTAAATTTTGTCAGAAAATTATTAAAAAAAAATAAAAGCAAACACATGTCTTGTGCAATAAAGCCTATCAGACAGTTATTAGAACTCTTCAAAGAATTTAGAATCTCTGGTTCCAAAAAGAAAATGCTACAACATTACAAAGCAGATATCTACAGGCTGAGAAATAGAAATTAAATATAAAGATTGCCACATTTGACATAAAGGACCAATGGTTCAAATGAAGCCCTGGATAAACCAATTACTAGCAAGAAAGGCAATTTTAAAATCATTTTTCCTTGTAATAAAAGATAGATCAAAAATACATAAACAGGCATTTTGAATTTTATTCAAATTATAAAACCACTTTCAGTTTCTTGTGCAACCTTCACAAGTTACAGGAAATGCTAGAGGAAACATTAAAATGCATTGTATTAATTTATATTCAAAGTCAAATTCAGATTTACACAAAATTTATTTGTTCAAAGAGTTAAATCTTAGAAAACTTTTTCTGTATTATCAGTTCTAAAATTCGAATCTTTACAAGAAGTTATGATAAACTAATCCCAATGTTTTCACAACATACAAAATATTCTTAAGCGCTCTAGTTTGAGTTGCATCAACAGATTCTTCTCAAATTAAAAAAAACATATCAAACATTATTTATATCCTTGCAGTTACCTAGAAGAACTAATGTTTTCAAATAGCCTATTGGAAATGAAGTTACTAAAAGACATAAATTTTGATGATCAAACAATGAATTCTCAGAGAATAAACGACAAAAACTTATTATAAATCAAGATTGTCCATTAATATTATTCTTCAATGTGCTGTGTAAAATGATTGAATCAAAGATATTGCTTTTTCTTAATTTGCTTCCTCAAACGGCACTATTGTATCGATTGTGTTTTATAAATAACAAAATATTTTAAAGGAAAGCTTTGATATATTTGTGCTGTTAAAAACAAAACAAGACAGAGACCCCAAATGAAGCTATTTATCAAAACCTCATGAAGACTGAGCACCTCATCTAACTTCAGTCTCTTCCAAAAGCAAAATTTTAGCCAATCAGTTTGGAATTTCCTGGACCGCACTAATGAGACGCTTAGGTGGATGAGACCCCCCCTGCCTTCCCTTAAGAGAAACTAGCCTGGTCTGAAAAAAAATCTTTCTTTTGTTTTACTAATAACCTTCTATTTCTGGCTGTAAATCCTTCCTTTTTGTACCTCTCCTCAGAGTACCCATTACAACTAGGCGGGAAGCTGCTGGATTCATAAAGCATCTAAGGAAGTCAAATAGATCTTCAAATGTACTCTCGAGTTTTGTTTCTCTAACAGAACCTTTAGCAGAATCGTTTTCTGCTTTTTGTATAATTTCATTTTGCACCAGATTCTACGTAGCTGACTCTATAGAACAGACAAATGTAAAGCACACATTGCTCAGAAAACTTAGGAGGAAGGCACACTTTTCTACTGCCACTATGTGGCCTTGGACACATTCATGTGCTCCTACTACTTCAGTTGCTCTGTTTATAAAAGTAGATGCAAATATATCATTCTAGGGAATAATGGTGACTTTTTAAATATGACAAGTTGATGCAAGCACTTTAGTATTTTCAGAATATAAGAGTAATATATTGACTGACAGCTTTCCCCAAAGCACCCAAACCTGTAGATTATGCAAAGTTGCCTTTATTTTCTACTGCAGTTGGGGAGGGCATAGCGTTCTCTCTTAGCAGTATCTTGGAAGGCAGAGGTTGGGAGAGATAACTACAGGATGTTGGTACTGGAGTTCCACTGGTTTAATGTGAGTCTTTTCTTACTGACTTGTAACTGAACTCTGGGCTCCGCCAGAAAAGAATGCCAATCAAACAAAAAATCGAATAGCCAGGGCTTTATTGGGGTTTGCGCACCCGGGCGAGGTTCTCTGGTCCGCAGAACAGGGGCGGGGAAGTCGTGCCTGAACAGAGGGAAGGGCGCTCTTAAGCAGAAATTTCTCGGGCTTACCACGTTGCAGTTGGGGATTGGTCCTGTGATTCCAGGTGTGGCTTCAATTCCTCAGTCTGACGTCAGCCACCTTTTTCCCGGTTATGGCCGCCGTTTTGTCCCTCTGGGCCAGCCTAACAGTAACTGAGATTGACGTCATTGGTAACAGCACAGGAATGGCAGCAACGTAGGGTTGAAGGACACTGGTAAACAAAGCGTTGAGAGTTGAGAAATAAGCATCTCTTTGATAAGCAGGGAGCTTGACTGGTTGAGGGGTTTGTTGTTCTGAGAAGCGGCCTGAAGCAGTAGTGTATTTTGCAAATAGATTCATTTTTGTGTCTAAATTCCTCAGCCTGTCAATAAAGGTGCTTTGTTTTCTCCTGCTTTGCTTTTCTACAGCTATATAATCCTATCACCCATTAAGAATTTTCTGAAATAAATAGTGCAGGTAAGAGGGTGAGGTAAGTCCTAATTCCACATCCATGATAGTTAAACTCTGTGGATGTAAGCATGTCAATTTTCAGGAAGTCCTACTATTTTTTCAGTGTACAACACACATTGATATGAACATGATATAGGCTCTGCATATCATTCAAACTATAATTTAAAATGCAGCTCCCCAAGATTTATCATATCACTGAACTAATTCTTATGGGGAAGTTGTCCCCAGGTAGTCACAGTTTTGGTACATCACACAGTCACAGCACTGGGGTGTAGCTACGCCTTGTGATGTAAAAGCCTGTTGATTCCTACTAGATATCTGGAGTCTCAGGCTTGCGTGTAATAGACAAATCAAGTGCTGGTCTTAATACTTTAACAGGTTAACAAATAATCACTTAAATCCACATCATCATTCTTTCCGGTACACAGTGAAGATTCTGATTTCAAGCTTATAAAAACACGCAATCAAATGATTCATATTCTCAGGACATGGAAGCTCAGTTCTACATCTAAAGTAATGTAAATGAAGCTGTTGAGTCTGTCCTCTGATGGAGAAGCAGCATCAGTGTGCTCACTCTGCATTGTGTGATATTGAAGCTCTGCATTTGTAATGCAAATGCTAGTAGGCGGAGTGCAACTTAGTATTCATGCAACAGATACCATCTGTACCATATTCTTCGGGATGACGCTTAACAGAACTATAGAAAGTAATGACTGTTCAAATATAAATGACTCTTGATTTTAACTGACAAGCAATCCTAAAGACCTAAGAAGTGCCAACTATACAAGTTCTGAAGAAAGTCCTGTAAAAATAAAGCATCAGGGCATGGAGAACTCATTGTCCCATGTTAGTTTACCAGTAGAGTCCCTACTGTGTCAGGAAGAACTGCTAGTTTCAGGGATCGTGGTAAAAAGACACAAAGAACTAACACTCTTAAGGAAAATATTTCATATGATTTTTCAGTTGAGCCACCAAGCTGCTCTTATTTCTAATGCATTAACTCATGTACAGCTTCAGAAAAGCTAGTAACCTTTCAGGAAGATCCACTAAGATTTTTCACTTATACAAAAAAGAAAACAAACATAGAAACTGCAATAAAAACCTCAACAAGTGTTTGACTGCCCTAAGTGCCTACTATGCTGTTATTTGGGGATGATTTCATGAAATCACAGAAAAGAGAAACTTCAGGTCTGAACCTTAAATCCAATAGCATAACTACACAGAGTCCTACACAGAGTTTCTATTGACAAAAAAGAATAAAAGGAATCAGCAGCTCAAACAAAGTATGACAGATGACAGGGAGTCTTCTAGCAGAGATTGCCTTTTAGGTGGTTCAGTAGATGACCAAAATAGCTCAGCTGTAGTACCCCAAATATACTCATTTGTTGTCAGGATGCAGTCCAAAAGAGCATGTGACCCCAACATGAGCAAGTAAATCTCCAGGTGCCGCAGCTGCAGACTATCAGCCAACACACGCTATGTACCGGCATCTTTTGAAGAGAGTTGAGCAATATGTCTCCATGGCCACCGCAGAGAGTGAGCACATTGATGCTTCTACTCTGTCAAATGACAGATTCAACAGCTTCATTTACTTTACTTTAGATATGGCACTGAGTTTTGATGTCCTGAGAAAATGAATCATTTGATTGCGTGAATTGATAAGCTTGAAATCAGATTCTTCGATGTGTACAGGAAAGTATGCTGAGATGGGTTTAAATGAGCAGCATTTATTATATTTTTTTTTCATATTTGCTTAGTACTTGTGCTATTTGTCAATTACTCACTATTTTTATGTTGAATAGAGATTCTCTTAACTCACTGATTTTTTAGCACAGAAAGAAATGAGTATGTAATTTTTTTCTAGGTTCAAGATAAATCATAAACATCCTGAGTGACATGTTATTTCCCTGGTCAAACTGGACTAGTCTTTTGTCATTTGTCATTCTCCCTTCCTACCATAATATGTATATCGAGCGATACACAAGATCCCATTGAATAATTCTTAAAGCTTGCATGGTGCCCAACGCTGACAGAAATCATTTTCTCATAATTTGGTTTTAAAATTTAGTGAAGAAAAAAGATAAAACATGGCAAAGGAAATCAGGGAGTTGTAAGTCTGTAAGGGGAAAAAAATCCCCATTAATTTTGGGGGGAGCATAAAGTCTCAAGAACATTTTAAAATATTCTTACGCTTGATTAAATAGCAAAAAATAGATTTCCACTGGTCTGGGACTTGCTTAAGCTCCTGGCTCTTTAACAGCAAGGATGTCAAAGGAAAAGTTTAAAGATGCAGCAAGTAGATTAGATAAAAGCCAGTGGATAGATTTGTATTGTATCAAGATAGACATGCTGGAGATAAAAGGAGCTGACACATTAAAGTGCTTTGCTATTTCTAGCCCTGTAACTAATATAACATGTTATAAGGAGTTCATTGGTTTTGGAGTGTGAACTTACTTAAAAACCACAGCCCATCTCCCTAGCTGCCTGTACTGCTGTCAGACGAGGAATTAGTTCTCTGTATTCAAGGGAACTTGAATTCCATTTTGTCATTTGAAATCCAGTTGCTCTCAGTGTCTCAATTCAAGTGAAGTTCTCGAATTGCTTTAATTTTAAATGCACTTAACTTTTAGTTGCACGAATTAGAAGGAAACTGACATCACTTTAGATACGTTTTACTGAGTTCTGTATGTGATGGTCAAGACACATGATCTTAGCACATATGTAAGCCTGACACAACAGCAGCCATTAAAAAATTGCACATGGGCAATTTACTCACATATCATTGTTTTCTTCTGTATATATACAAAAAGAAGCATAACTTATTTCATGTGAGATACATTGGTCATCAGTTTGCTAGAATTTTAGCGCTTTAAAAACGGTAGTTAATGTGGTTATGACTCACCTCTTAAAAAGACAGGTGTTACTGGTTCTGAAGATTATGAGAAAAAGAAAATTACACAAAATAAATTATTTCGAATATGAAAAAAATTAGTGTCTTTTAGGACAGTAGGACTTTTACTTGCATTATCTCATTGTCTCAGCATAGGGTTTTGACAAATATTTATGGCTAACTGTAGACTGCCAGGTATTATTCACATACTTACAGTGAAATCTGGGGAACAGAACAAAAATATGTTCCCTTTTAACTCTTTATCTAACTTTTATCTTACTTTTATCTTGAAGTTTTTTCATGGTTTTGTATAGCTTTCACACTTACAAAGTAATTCTCCTACCTTTTCAGTCTGTTTGCTTATATCAATCGTATGGTGATACCAATCTTTAAAAGTTAAAATGCTCAGCTTCAGAGAGGCAAAACACTAGTCAAATACTCATAATAAAGTAAGAAGAGATGGAACTAGGAATTATTAACATTTTCTGACTTCTATTCTTAATTTGAAATTGTATATCATAAGCATATTGCCTCTGTAAAAACAACCTTAGTAAATACCTAGCAGTATCTATAAGGAATGATTTAGCATCCCCCCAATCCCCCTTACAGGAACTTAACGGCATAACCATGTGGTACCTACAACGGGCAAATTGGACTAAATATCCCCATGTGCTCAGAGTTGTCAAGTATCTTTAACTGATATTTTCTGACTATAGGGGCATTATAGAGTCATTGTCATATTCTCCTCCATATCTGAAGCTAAATATAAAGATTTACATGAGGTGGGCATATTTGAGATTGCAATTCAGATACTAATATACTAAGAAAATTTCTAATGAGAACTCTGATCTTAGTATTTATTTTCAAAATCTATTCACCAAAGTCATGATATAAATCAGAAAATACCACTGAACTTCAAATTTCCCTTAATGAATTGAGTTTGTCCTGGTATATCAACACATTACCATTCTTGGTCAATATGACTGTTATGGATAAGTTTAAGAGTAGTAGAAGAAGTTAATTAAAAAATATGTCTTTAAAATAAGATCCAGAATGCAACTATATATCAGAGCTGACCAGGAGTATTAGAATGCAAGAGTTCAGATGAAATCAAGATAGCTTAAGGGATAAAAAATATTTGAAATGCTTCTTGGTCAATAATTCCGTACGAAAATTAGACAAACAAGAGGTAAAATTAAAGGAATGTGAATTTGTATTATTTGCAGGATCTGTGTCCTCAAATCAGTGTGTCTGTTCTCTTTCCAAGCAGAGAGTATTCAGGTATGTTGAGTTTCATCTTGAAGCTCAGATTAAAGGATGATGAAACCTTCCTCAAATCATAAATTTCTATTCTAACTCAGTATCTTTCAGACTAAGCAGCATAATTGGCAGTGAAAAATGTAAGTCAATCAGAACATTGGCAAAAGAAAGAAAGAGAAGGACTCTAGTAAATAAGTTGAGTATTACTAATTAAATTAACTCTTTCAAAGAAGCAAAATTTGGGAGTATAAAACATAGTTTAAGGAAGAACTAGACATAGATTTTCTTTATTCCAGCCTAAAATATTTTTGTAACACTACTAAACAAAATATATCAAAATCTGCAGAACATTAGAATCAATAAGATGTTAAAAGGAAATTTTTTAGGAAAACTATGATTCCCTTAAATAGTCTAGAAATTGAGGTTGAAACAAAACTAAGCAAAAGGAACAGCTGCAGAAATTCTGAAAAGTTAATGTATCTTTAGAACATCTATGTGAAACCAGTTTGGCATGGAACTATGTATTCAAGAACCATATGAACATCTCATCCCACATCTGTCAGTTGGGTATTCCAGGCAGTCTCATACAGAAATACTGTATTGCAAGGGTTGTATTGGGGGAAGGGTATGATTTGTGAGGAGGGTAACATTAGAAAATGGCAAGATTAGTGAGTTCCTTACATATTTTGAATATTAACCCCTTGTCAGATATATGATGTGCAAATATCTTCTCTCACTCAGTAGCATATCTTTTTATTTTGATGAGAGTAACTTTCACTGTGCAGAAGCTTTCTAGTTTGATGTAATCCCATTTGTTTATTTTGTTTTTTAATTCCCTTGTTATTAGGCTTGAATGCCCCAAAACATCTCTTAGATCAATGCCCTTTAGTATTTTACCTGTTTTTTCTTCTATGTATTTTATGTTTTCTGGCCTTACATTTAAGTCTCTAATCCACTTTGAATCAATTTTTGTATATGGTGTTAGGTAGTGGTCTAGTTTTAACCTATTGCATCTGGCTGTCTAGAAGAGACTGCCCACGATCCACTGTAAGTTTTAGATTCCTTTGTTGAATATTAGTTGCCCATATAACTGAGCGTTTTTCTGGGCTCTCAATTCTTTCCACTAATCACTATATTTTTATTCCAATATTATGTTGGTTTGATTATTATTGTTTTGTAATAGACTTTGAGGTTGGAGAGTATGACACCTCCACCTTTGTTCTTTATCCTCATAATTGTTTTTGCTATCCTGGGTCTCTTGCAATTCCAAATAAATATCACAATTTTCTTTGTTCTATTCCTGAAAAGAATGTATTTGAGATTTTAACAGAAATAGCCTTATAACTGTATATTGCTTTTGTTAATATGGCCATTTTAACTATGTTAATTATTCCAGTCCATGAACATGGAATGCTTTTCCATTTCTTATGTCTTCTTCTATTTCTTTCAAAAATGTCTTATAGTCTTCATTGTATAAGTCTTTCACGTCATTGGTTAAGTTTATTCCAAGGTATTTCATTCTTTTTGATGCAATTATAAATGGGACTGTTTTCCTGAGTTCTCTTTCTTAATTTTCATTACTTGCATATAGAAATGCTAAATTCAACTTTAAAAAAACCAACAACTAACAATCCAATCTAAAAAGGGCAGAAGATATTAATAGACATTTCTCTAAAGAGAACATATGAATGACCAACAGGCACATGAAAAGTGTTCACTTCTCATATCATTAGTAAATGTAAATCAAAACAACAATGAAAGACCACGTCATACCAGTGAGAATGGCTATCATCCATAAGAATGGAAACAGCAAATACTGGAGAGGATGTGAAGAAATGAGAATTCTCATACATTGTTGATGGGAATACAAGATGATATAATCATTACAAAAAGCAGTCTGAAGATTCCTCAAAAAATTGAGACTGGAAATCCCACATGACTCAGTTATACCTCTACTGGGTATTTACCGTAAAAACACAGCAACACTCACTCATAGAGATATGTGTATTACCATGTTTTCTGCAATATTATTTGCAATATCCAAAAACTGGGAACAATCTAAATGCCTCTCAACCGATGAATGGATAAAGAAGATGTGGCATATACACATAATGGAATACTAAGCAGCTTTCAAAAAGGAGAAATCCTATCATTCACAGCAATATGGATGGAGGGAATTATGCTTAGTGAAATAAGTCAGAAAGAGAAAGACAGACATTGTATGATATCACTCAAATGAGAAGTACAGAGACAGCGAGTAAATGAATTGACTAAATTAAGCAAAAATACACTTAAAATATGAACTAATCAAGCAAACAGACTTTTATCCAAAAAACAAAAGCAAATCAAAGGTTGTGGGAAGAGAAGGGGGGAATGCGGGGAGACAAATGGGATTGTGGAGATTAATTGTGGGGTGAAAGAAAAACTGAAAAATTGTGGTGAACTTACTACATTATGTACAAATGTTGATCTACTATGATGTACAACTTAAATCTATTTATTGTTGTAATGCAATATTCCTTCAACAAAATCATTTTAAAAAGGAAAGAAAGAAATAGCAATATTGGGGAGAGACAGTGTCAAACTGTGTTGAAGATACGAGTGTCTTCGCCAAACCATAGGCAGCTCTGGAACAGAAATTGCTTTCTGGAAGAGTCCCATGTTGAGCGAAATTGCATTGTCTTAGTGCTTCCATTATGCTCAGTAACTGGCTGGGGGATTCCCAAGAAGAGCATAGTTGTAACTTGAAGGCTGAGTGGATCCTGAATGTGTGTATAGCTGAAGGTCGTCAACTAACAGGACTCTTTACTACTGAACAGTGAGTTGCTTATGCTATAAGATCCAAGTGGTACATCTCCTCTCCTGCCACCACTAGGATTTTAAAGAATTTAATTATAAAGTTCATACAGTGGCATATTCATATGAATAGGCTCAATTAATCCTTAAAAAATATAATTGTCTATATAGATATGTGTATGCATTTGAGTGCATTTCTTTTTTTCTTGTTAAAGTAGAAAAGCACTTTCAGCTAATATTCCTCAGATTTATGCATTTTTATATTCTTGTAAACAAATTAATATAAAATGATGACTGGGTTAATTCTCAACAAACACCTCCCATATTCACCTCAAACCTGAAAGTGATCTGAAGATGCTATATTGCTTATTTTTGCTTTCACGATCCTTCTCACATAGAACTTAAATACACAACACTTGGGAAAACACACATTATATCAAACATGCCATCTAGGAAGAGATCTTGGTGGAAATCTACCCAAACTCCAAGTTTTTGCATTTGTGCTATGATTGCAGATAAGAAATTTTTTACATTCTAGGTTTAGCTCAGAAAAAATTTGTATCAGATTGATTTCTTTACTGAAGAATGAAGAAGATGGATGTACTTTTTACTCAATGTTGTCCTTAGTTTTCAGAGTTTTGCTTGTAGTGACCTGTGAGTCACTCCTGGCTTGGCCCAGAGGTCAAATGGAAAACTAACTATAAAATCCAATTATTTTAGAGAAACAAGGCACATTTTATGGTAGCTTTGTAAGAATTTGGTTTTTATTTTTTAACATGACCTTCACATACCCAGGTAAGATAAATCACAAACAACCTTCCTACATCCACTATGCTCTAAAATCTTTGTTTATTAAAAATATAGTATATATCCTGATTGTCAGATAGAAAAATAATGGGTTAATAACCTTAAAAACTGGTAGAGTCAAGAGAGATGTGATCATCTAATGATCTTCCAAATAACTTGAACATTCCAATAAAACTTTATAAAAACAGATGGTGGGCCAGATTAGGCCAAAGTTCAAAGCTTACTGATACTTTTTGACCAGTAACTTGAGGAGTTTGGAAATTGTGCATCCAAATGTTCAGAATTTCAGAAAATTGAGCCTAACACTTACCCATATCCTCTCTTTTTCTGGAATCTAGCATGGCTATGACCCAGTAATGTTTAGAGATCACTTCTCAGCAATCATCACAGGCTCTTTTGACTTGTAGAGAATTTCCAGAGAGATCAATTGGAAACATCTTCTGTTTTGATTCACCTTTCTCTGTGTTGATCCTCGCCAGCTAGCTACCCCCTGCCCCCCACCAATTCTCCTCAGGCATATCCTTGTGTAATACACAAGGCAGAGAAGAATGGGCATTCATAGAGGTCTGGATGCTTTTTACTGAGGCATAAAATAAGTCATGTTTATAGTCTAACACAGAAATTTGAGGAAACAACCAGTCTCAAAACTTGCATGTATAAAACCTGGGAAATCATACTGGGTATTTAGGGGATAAGAAGACTTGGAATAAATCTAGCACATCTTTTGTCTTCAGTACATAAAAATGCAGGAAAATATATGTTGCTCTGTGAAGGTTCACTTAGATTAGCAAGCAAAGTTTAGGGCTCACCATCTGTATTTCCTCTAAGGAGAAATTTTATCCTTTTTCATACATAAAGATTTCTGGCTGGAAACCATTGACAGCTTAATGCCGTTTCTTTATCACATGATTCATCAGCTTCGTTTAATAAAATTCTGATCATGGAAAGGTTAGATTCAGAGAAGCAATTCTGTCCCTGAGCTATCATTCTTGCCTTGAAGCCCCTTGACTTAATATAAGAACAGGAGATGGAAATTCTCTTCAGGATTGTAGTTATTCTTTTTCTTTCTTGAAAAAAATAAATCCATTTATTTCTACATGTACATCCAACCTTACATAAAGCTACGAGAAATTCTAAAAGATACTTTTGTTTAATATTTAAAATCCTCCTGTCTAAAATACCCAGAACAGAAAGTTGTTGCTATCACAGAATTCTGAGAATACTGATTCTGCCGACTTCTTCTGTTATTCCTTTTATTGAGTATAAATCATAAAAACAGTACTCTCTCTAGAATTCAGCCTTTTCACATGTTATGAAAATTGGCAGTAATATTGTGCATACTGGAAAGAGATATTTTATTCTGGAGAGCAGGTTTTGCTAATTGTGAGTTGGCACAGTATGTTAATTGCTGACATAATATTTCTAGTAATTTTAGTAGTTACCATATAATGAGAAACTTCTATGTGGCAGACATGGTGTTTGATTATTAACTCCAACCCTTAAATAAACTAGGTAAGAGAACTTTTTAAAATTTTTACAGTTAAAGTTATTGAGAATTCTAGTGTTTAGTTGATTTATACAAAAACTTACAGCTAAGCATCAATATCATATTTAAATCCCAGAGCTATTTAGTTTCAAAGTCCTTCATGTGATTTACTTTTCTTTTTACCTTGACATATCATGCTTTGTATACCAAACACAGAGAAAAATAGTTTAATTGTTTTCAGCAGTCTATCTGGAAAGGAATAGGAAAATTGTGCTTATTTATCTTCATCTTCTCAGAACTCCCATGTTTCTTTTTCTGTGCACTAAATAATCAACTCCTTAATTGCATATTGCCTTATACATTTTTCTGATTTTTAAAAACTTCGCAACAAGTCTTTGATACTTGATGCAAGTCCTGCATCTATTTGTATATGCTTGGGAAAGGATTTTTCAATAAACTTTGAAAAACCTAAAGAGTGAATACCTAAGAGAGTTAAGTACAAAGTGAAAAGAAAAATTAAAGGAAAAAAAACACATATTCAATAAAGAAAATGCACAGATAAAAATATGGCGAAATTGTAGAAATGTGGAGATGGATATTGTAATATATAAATATGAAAGGAGAATTTAAGAATGGTACCAGTAATACTGTCTCCTATACTTTAAAGCAATGTTTAATGAGCATACTCATTCTGACTTTGAAATTATGTCCCTGGCTCAGACAATTGTTCTTTTCTACATTAAAGAGATTACCTGAGTTCTTACAATATCCTTGGGGGAATTTGAAGATTCAGGATATGATCGAATAGTATCATCTGAGAGGCATACATACACATTACAAGTACTTTTATATGAACAGTACAATTACATCTTGTGTCTCTATAATTAAATTTGAACTGAACTGAGAAAGCAACAGATTGGATCACAAATTTTCTTAATCAATACTTTCTGACAATAGATTCTTAAGCATCAGAACAAGTTATTTAGGGTTGCTATGAAATCCTCTCTCTCTTAAAAATCTAAGACTTAGTTATTCTTATCCAGAACATAATTTAGAGAAATCTACCAAGTGACAAAATGTGGGATTAGGGTTCTTTCTTAACTTTTTTGACCCAAAGGATTTTACTCCTAATAATGAGTGGGATAAATGCAGAGTGTAGTCATTTTTTTTTTATCTTGCTTCAATATTTATATATAATTTTATGCATCAGCTTTGTATTCAAGGCTAGAGAGCACTGTGCTATATTTAAGCATTCTACTGAAACTGGATTAAGTCATCTGTACAGTCTTCTTAAATCTTTTTTGAAGAAAAGTAGAATAAAAATAAATATTAATTAAATAGTAGGGAAAATCATCCTTTCGTCAATTTGTTTCATTTAAACTGGTGTTTAACTGGTAGAAATGTTTCCACATGGAGAATTTTGAAACTAATGAAAATCAGAATTTGAAATAAATTAAAAAACATACTTTGTAATTATTGATTTTCAACTATTTTGTTCTGGTTATGTTATCCATGTTAAATGGCACTGAAGAGTACATTAAATTTATCAGGAAAGAAAGAAAACTCAAAAGAATCTTGAAAACATGATTTGGTCCAAACATTTATCATTGATCTACTAGGCAAAATATCCTTTCATATAACTCCTCCAGGAAATCTAGTTTCACTGACTCAGTTATTGGAAACCTTTAACTAGCAAGCAACCAGTGAAGCAGAGGAGGAAAGGATGAACTGATAAGGAGAAAATTCTGAAAAATAAGATCTAATTTCAAAAAGGCATGCTTTTATCCTTTTTGAGAGTGATATAATCTTTTCTTGTTAATCATTCCAATTTGAGAAGCTAGCTAAACACATTTATCAGAAAAATAAATCATAGAATTTAGAAAGCACTATCTAAAAGACGTGTGCTGAACAAAAATGACAGTTTGGTATTTTAAGACATAATTATTTGTGGAAATGTTGGTCATGACTATTATGAAAACTACATGAACTAAGAGGAATTATTTTTGGCAGGTCTCTTCCTGTGCCCACAAATATAAACTTGACTGTTAGATAGGAAGACTTAAGAAAAGCTAAAGCCCAGTATAGTCAACCTACCAAAATATAGAAAAAACATAGAAAAAATAAATTAAAATTTTAAGTTATTTTTTATCATTTTGTATGATAAAAATTTTAAAACCCCAAATTAATGTATTTATCCTACTCCTGATAAAACTTCAGCTGGTGAAAATACAGGTTATGGCATGTTTTCTTCAAACGTGAAGAAATGAGAGGGTTTCTTGAATTTCTCTAAATGCAGGAAAACAGTCATCTTTGTTAATCCCAATGTCAGTAGGGTTATTGATAGTCTCTTATAAAAGGTTTTATATTTAAGGATTGCTTCTTCAATCCTTTATTGCTCTTAGTGATTTCTGTGTTTTCATTGAGAAAAATGAGGCGTATGATTATACACACAAGAGTTTATAAAGGTCTACTTGAATTACACCGCCCCCCCACCAACAACAAAACAGTTTAGCATAAATAATTCTATGCCAACAAACACCTCTTAAATGGTTTAATACTTGGCCTAATTTAATTTTACTTCATTAGGCCAAGAAATGATGCCATAATTCATACCTTCACCCATTCCAATTAATAAGCAACTGAACTGAGTTGGCAATTTTTTCAACTAGACACTAAACTGTTATTCTAATAATTCAAACTTCTTTTATTATGAATTGATGTTTTATATTAACAGAGATGTCCCAATTATTAAATCTAAAACATCAAATATGTTCTTTAATAAATATGGGTTGCTTCTAGTATTCCTAATTCTGATAGAATTCCTTTGTGGATCATCTTTCATAAATCGATCACTGTTTTCAATACCAGAGGTAGTTGTGGATAGTAGATGTAAGAGAAAATAACTATTAAAATTAAGATGTTTAATTCTCTTTGAAGAAAAATAACAGGGTAGGGGTGCAGGGGAATCTACCTCCTTCCCACACTTTTCTTAAAGCATTTACTTAAAAAGAAAAAATAAATTAAAATTTTAAGTCATTTCTTATCATTTTGTATGATAAAATTTTTAAAGCTAAATAAGCCTATTTCCAAGTTTGAGATTCAGGACTTTCTCCAGGATCTGGGAAACAACTCTTTGAAAGACAATGGTCAAAAGAGATATGTCCTTATCTAATAGTTTCTGTAGGAGAACAGGACCTCAACCAATGGGTACCCAGTTCCCAAACTACCTCCTGTAATAAAGATATTATGAGGTGAATTTAAACTGAATCATGACTGACAAATTATTCTAACAAATTCTCTTATTTGAGAACTAGTCACTATTGATATTTAGAAAAATATATGTGGCAAATTGCATCTGCTTGGGTACATAAGAGGGTGAGATTTCCTTGTCTTTGCAACCACTTTACATATTGACCATGAAGTACATCACAGTCTACTATAACGCATATTTAATAACAAGTTTCTTTTTTCTCCTGCATTTGTGGAGAGATTTTCCTGGATATGGAGGAAAGCTACCTGCTTTTAGAAGACAGAGAAGTTGTCTATAAGAAGGAATAGACAGAACCAGAGTTAAGAGTACAGGATAATGGGATTTTCTAGGAAACAGAGGAGAAAGAGCAAAACTTCTCCTGGGCTAGTGGAAAGAGCAAAGTCCAAGGAAGAAGAGGAACATACCTTTTCTACCTGCAAATTCTAGCCAATTTTTAAAATCATGACTCCCTGAAAATACAGATTCAATTGGACAACTTTGTCTCCCATTCCTCCTTTCCCCTCCCTCCTTACCCCACCCCCCACCTTTCTCCCATATTTGGTGATAGAAATTTGAATAAATTTGTAATAAGTAAAAAAAGGAGAATTTTTAAAAAATATTTTCTATTCTGTGGCTATTCTATCTAGATATATAATTTAAATTTTGTTCTTCATTGTATTAAGACCATATATGTACTCTATAAACAAGTATCCTATTAAAATATGCCTATTTTATGCTTTCAGATATCAACTATATTAAGAAGTTGTCTATTCCAATAAGTTTTCTCAAAAAAGTACTTGAGTGATTAAATAGCTTTTAAACAAAAGTTTGATTCTATCATTCTGTAAAAATAAAACTTTAAATTTACAATATAAACTTAGCTTAGATTTTTGTCATTACATGCAAGAAATATCTTAGATTACCTTATTAAACTTTAAAATTATATTTCAGGCAATTTTTGACTTTTTATTGTTAATTTTGAAGTTGTATACTAATAGTTATATCATGTATAAAGCACTCCTAGTATTGCATGACTTTGCTTGCTAACTTTATTTAATACTTTTCCTTTAGCAGTCCTCACCATAATCAGTAAACATTAAGTTAACATGTAAATAATTTTTCTTATCACTAATTTTATCAGTAGAAGATCTGGTCCTTCACCACCTAAAAGAATTGGAAGGTAAATCATTGGCCTAGAGGAATGGTCAGTTAGCATTCCAAAAATATTCCAAAATCTTGGGCACATTTAGAGTTGTGTAGGGTGGAAGGAGTGGAGATATTGTCTACAGGGATATAAAGGGAGTATAAGGATCCACAGTCAATAAGCTATTCATCACCTTTTTTCTTGTAGCAATGTCCTGCTTTTCTGTTCCAGCTGGTGCAAGTGCCTGTCTTGGCTCCCATTGACCAAGAAGTTGGGGGTGGGGGATTGCTTATCCTCAAGGTCTGTGTCCCACTGCCAGTTCTGATTTAGTGATAAAGTGTGTTAGTAAGCTGTCTATGCAGGAAAGAATATGTGATAGTGTTTGGCTGTTTGTTGACATGATGCTTAGGCCTTCTTTATCATAATTGCAAGGAATACTTTGTCAGAACACTAATGGTGAAAGAAAATGTGGTGCTATGGTAAAACAAATGCAATTACAGAAATGCTGTCCTATCTACTATTCAGTGTTTTTTTCAGGTGTTCTGTTATGCAGCAATACAAGTATGACTCACTTTCATGCTCAATTAGAAAATAATGGAAAATAACACCACTTATTGGTTGCAACATATAATTGTAATTAATATATACGTTGACCTGAACGGTAAAAGTTATTTAAGAATGTAACCAAATTGACACAAACTGAAAAAATTCATCCATACATTGATCAAACATCCTGCAAAAGATTATGGATCCTGTGATAGTGATATGCACTGAATTGCACACCCCCTCCATTCATATGCTGAAATCCTAATCCTCAGTAATCCAGGATATGAAGATCTTTAAAGAGGTGCTAGAGGTTTGAGTTAAAATGAGGTTGTTAGGATAGGTCCTTTGTGTTATTATAAAAAGAAGAAATGTGTACAACCTGAGACACCAGAGATGCTGAGGCCCAAACACAGACCATGGGAAGCGATGGTTGGATGTGTGAGAAGGCAAGCCAAGAATTATCTCAAAACCTATCCTGCTGACAACTTGATCTTGAACTTCCAGCCTCCAGAACTATGAAAGAATACATTACTCTTGGGTAATCTACCCCAAATATGGTTTGATATTATGAGAGTCCTGGTTGACTATTAGAGATATTAAAACAAAGGTAAGAGTCAGCTCATTTCCACAGCAATTTAGAGGGGTGACTCAGCTAGTCTTCTACTCCTAATTCCATCAGCCTGCACAGTCCAGCTCAGAAGCAGAAGCTGGGTTCTACCTGGTCACTTCTATAAACTCCCTGACAAAATTTGAATAAATCGTTTCTGTTTAAGTTAATTCGATTTGGTTTCTGTATTTTGTAACCAAAAACAGTAGCTATAAAATATTTC
Organism: Solenodon paradoxus; assembly: GCA_004363575.1. Classification (NCBI taxonomy): domain Eukaryota; kingdom Metazoa; phylum Chordata; class Mammalia; order Eulipotyphla; family Solenodontidae; genus Solenodon; species Solenodon paradoxus. The sequence continues at coordinate 932,838 of RJWH01000166.1, forward strand.
TGCCTTAAAATTGATGTATAAATGATCACAATGAACCTTGTAGCATAGAAAGTTTTCCATAAAACAATTACTATGCCTTTAGCAGGAAGAAGACACATTATAAAAACTCACTGGTGGAAAAGAAAAGCATCATATTTAATAATATAGGTGAATATAAATTTAGCTTACAGAGATTACTTAGTGCTGCAAACTAATAATAAACAGCAATAATAATTATTATGCTAAGAAATAAGTATGAGTATTAATGGCTCTTTGAATAGTAAACAATATGAGAGATCTAACAAATTCATTGCATCCAGAGTATATTAGTGAACCATGACATCTATAAGGGCTGCTTTTTAAGAAAGACAAAACTATGATTTTGACTCTACCTTCTAATAAATCAACCTTTAGTAAGGTATTTTCTCCATCTACAAAATGAGGATAATGTATTTTATATTGAATTACTCTAAAGGTTAAAATAAATAATATATATCAAACATTAGTTATGAGATACAACAGAACCTTTATTTTCTTATTTTTAAGTCCACATTCCTTTCAGACATATAGGAAAGGATGTGGTTAACTTTCAAAGAAAACGAAATTCAGTGTTATCTGAATGCTAACCATCTCTTTTAATATAAAATAATATTTTGAGGGCAAGTATTCAGTTGGCTCAAAATTAACTACATAGCAGGGATAAATCTCTCCTCTCAGCTGAGGATCTCTCACCAACCCACTTACGTAAGAAGTTTCCTGATACAAGCATGTACTCACGTAGGTGACCTCATGGCAGCAGTTGTGGGCACATGGCTTTTGTGGTGATGGGTCTGCTGTTTTCCAATCCAGGTTTCCCAAGCAATGCAATATCTCCTGTGTGGTCATTGTGCATATTCACAGATGCTAACTTTGCTGATCAATTTTCCTGGTGGAACTTCAGAGAACAGTTCTCTGTAAATTTTCAGGGCTACTTGTCTGCCCACCTACAACTGATTGTACTTCAACACAGCTGTTACTGGCACTCTACTGTATCCTCTCTCTTATTCCTGGTTGGACAGTCATTTTCAAGGTGTCATCTTTACCTAATTAATAATCTTACAGGTGACAGGCCAGTGCCAGCCTCCTTTTCTGGTTCCTCTGCTAAAATCAAGAAAGTAATCCCTGTTCCCTGCATACCACAAGGAACAAAGGGGAAACAGTAGAGGCTGAGACAGGGTGGTGGGCTAACATAGCCCCTCTTTTAACTAGATGCAGTAGCTTCCTTTCTTCTTCCATAATATCTATGGTAGAGTGAGTGCACCTTTGGGTGCAGAATATGTACTCTGAGTTCAAAATAGGTGCACTCAAGAAGGATAAGAAACATTTCTGCTTTTGATTTGCTTCTATCTCTAACTTAGCTGTGTTCTTTCTGTCATGACTCGAAGTTTAAATCCAAAGTAGGAAAGAAAGGAAGCGAGGAATCTTTGCTATTCTGATTCCTTTCCCTCTCCCTCCTCTATGTAGGCTTCCTAATAAGGTTGTAAAGAGTTCTTTCATTTCTCCTTCAGTGGGTTAAAAATTCTGTCTGTCTCATTTGAGTCCTTTCTTCATGAGGTTCATACTTAGAGGCCTGATTTTTGATGATAGAAATTAGAGTACCTTTGAAAATTATTTCTCTCTACACAAAACTGTCATTGAAGGTTATTATCTTGCATTACATATATACACTGTATTTCCCATAAGTTAATAGCTGAACATCATTATTCTTCCTCATATGTTTCTGCTATGATAATTCTCGTTGCCTTTCAAGCATTAGATGCTTCTGGTGATACAGAAGAAAGATCTTATGTTGAAAAATAGAGAAAGAAAAGCATGTTTATATATATATATATATATATATGTATATATATTAGAGATATTCTCCCATTCAATAATAGAGAAAATATTCATAATTGAAATTATAACATTATTTTATTCAGTCAATAAAAAGGTATCTATTGAGCTCCTACTACATCCAATCACTATATTACAAGTTGGAAGATGTAATAGGGAGCAAAATGGAAATAGTCTCTGGCCTGATGGGTAAGAAAGTCTTAGAATAAGTAATTATAAATGTGATAAGTATCACATAGGAGAAATTAGGTTTCTTTGGGATGCCCAACAGGAGGTAACTCCATTTTTTTCTCCTAGGTGACTTTACCCCAAGGTTTATGTAGACCTACCTGAAAGGTAAGTTCATGGACATAACTTAATTTGGAAATTATTGAACGTTTCTTTTAGGATGTTCTTGAAATCTAGACTTTTTAACTGGCTTATTTTATTAGCCAATTATAAAAATGATATCAGGTAGCCTTTCTCTCTAAAAAGTAACACACTTTCTTCATTAATAGAACATATATAATTGCCTGAAAACAAGTTTGCAGTAAAATATATGTTTTCTTTGTTTGACTAAATAGAAATAAAAGACCTAAAGAATTTAAGGAATAATCAACCTGAGTGGAACATGACACACAGTAAAGTGATTGAACAAGTATGCTGTGGTGAATATCTATGTTTGCATTTTTACTAAACCTATCATAGAGTAGCAATAACTAGCCTCTATTTGTCAAGGAAAACCTGACTTAGAGATTTATAGCTCAACAACTTTGCAAAATCTGGCATTTAGATTTAAAAAAAAAAGCTAAAACAAAAAAATAAATAACTCTAGTTTTATGACAGAAGCATTCTCCAAGGACAAAAAGAAGCTGAGAAATGAGAAAGTCACATAAACAACATCCAGAACAAAAAAGCACTTGTATTCTAAGCCATCCTTTGTCTATTATATAAGTAGAACAAACATGCAGTGATGTGCTAGGTAAGACTGCAATCCCCTATGTTCCATCACCTGTGCTTAACCAGAATGTATCAATGTCATATTCAATATCGAGGCCAGAAAAATGTTATGTGTCATTGGTTTGATTATTGGATTCTGAATTTCCAAGATTCCTTAATTCTCCAACACACAAAAGGATTTCTGGTTCAAATTTGATGTAATGTGTAAAGTATCTGTGATTTTCATTGTATTAACAATCATTTCTATCAAGTTGGAATATATACACATTTCACCAGAAGAATTCTAGTTGTTGTGTTTAGGCTATGCCAGGCTTTATGCTTAGCATATTATAAACATTATTTTGTTGAAATATCCCAAAAATCTATAAGGAATGATTATCACCGTTTTTCTAGTGAAGAAAGTGAGATTTGAAAGATGAAAGAAATTGCTCAACATGGCAAATAAGGTAATGCTTACCAGAATCTATGTAATTTCCAAGTACATGCACTTTACTAATTTTCTTGCACTCCCCTTGATTGTTGAGGCTGTACTTCATTGGAGATGTAATTTTTTTTCAAATTTTTTATATTCACCATATTATTGAGCTATCATCAACATTAAATGAGCTTGGGAGAGCAGGTATTTTATTCCCATTTATATAGATGGTAATTTAATATTTATATCTAGTACTCAAAATCATATAAATTGCTAAGTGCTAGCAGCTACACAAACCATGGTCTTTTAGATTAAAATCTAGTGCTCCTCTTTTACTGATCATTTGTTTGACTTTGCCTCCTATCTGCTCTTTCTGGTGAAATTCCAAAGTCAGTTCTTGAGGCAGAGCTCCAGTTTTTGAACCAAGAGACACAGGATTTCATGCTCTTTGAACAAATTCAAAGGAGAGTAATAAGCACAATCACGTGAAAATTAAAAAGTAACTTTTTAATATCCATATTCCTTATCTGAATATATCTGATAGTGCTTCCCCCCCACCAGCCTAAAACCCAATTTTCTGTTCCATGATCCAAGTTCTCTCAAACACTTTTAATATAAATATCACCAAGGTCTAGGTCACTGACATTTTTTTATAGGTGAGAATACCAGATTTCTCTCTTTTCTTCCTTTTGATAGAAGTGTACTCTTAATTATACCAAATTTCCAGCTCTTAAGAATTCACTAAAAATAAGGTGGCATTTAAAAGGAGCAAAGGTAAATCACTGTTTTTAGATATCTCTGAAGAACAGCCTGTGGGAACCCAAGAGGGATTTTATCTCACTTCCTAAGATTCAATAGTGAGAGTGGACACTGGTTCACCTTAATCAAAGGGACCTTCGAGTAGATGATCACACTGACAGAGCATTCATCAAGTACCCTCCCAGTTCCTTGTGAAGTTGCTAGCACAAAGTAGAAGTTGCATAAATATGTACTGGTATTTTAAATGAAAAAGCGACAAATACAAAAATTGATAATACTCGTGAAATCAGGCTGAAAAATAAACTTCAGTGAGTTGAATGTATTGTAAGATGACTTGGTACAGAAGTTTCATGTTCCTGATGATCCCTCGAGGTGTTATTTACTCAGAAGAGTTTGCTGAGCGTGCTATGCTATCCACGGAATCCACCACCCCAGCCCATCATTTCCGTGGCCACATTCCTAGTAAAGTATTTTTGGAAAACTAACCTTGGAATAGGAAAAGAAATGACAAAAAAAAAGATGCTCCTGACTTGGGGAACATATTCTCATTTTTGACCTGCTGTGTTCATTTGAGTAAGGGCTGCTAACTGAAAGAAGACAGTTGGGTTATGATTGCTCCCCACTTAATATTGACTGAAACTAACCTTGATCTCACCCTCCAAGAAGGGTTAGGGGAAGAATGACCTTGATAATGCTGGGGTGGGTGGAGAACCTATAGCAGCTGGTGAGATAAAGGAAAAGTTCATATACAAACACCACATGCAAGTTATAGGACTTAATGAAGAACTGAAGAGGTCTTGTGTAGGGACTGGTAAATTACTGATATTGGAAAGAGATCAGGGAAACAGGAAATAACTATTATTTTATTCCATATGGAGTCAGCTGGTCTTTCTCCTTAGTAAATTGATGGTGAGGATATGATGATAATAACATAAAAACAAAGAAAATAAGCATACTGCTGATCTTTTTAAATCCTGTATTTCTAGACACAAATATGAAAACTGCAACTGCCATGAACAACTGTATCATAGCAATGCTATAAACCATCATAGTGCTATATTCTGATTTTTTTCCTGGTTATATACATAGTTTATTTCAATGATTGAGTATAAAATAAGGCAGAATTTTCCTTCTTAACTTAAAACTATTTAGACATAATAAAAGCAAATGAAAAAATATTAACATTTAGTAAATTGATTTTGAACCTTGTTTATGAAATAGTAGTAGTCACTTCTGGTGAAATTATAAGTTATATGTATTTTACTTAAAAGTCTGAGAGTAAAGAGCACCATGTCTTGAGTTAAAATAATCTTCACTTACTTTTTAATAGCTTAATATATATGAGACACTGAAGAAATCCAACTGAAAGTTTGTAGTCTTAGAAATTGGCTCAAATTTTTTTTGACTAAAATATCTTAGTCGATTTTGACCACAAACACTATTGTCAATCTAGATTAGTTACAAAAATTAATACTGATTCACTTATATACAAACTTAACATTCACATCATGTGATACAAATTGATTTAATGTTAAATTATATAGTAATCTTGCTGGTTCCATTTATACTCTTGTCACCAAGATGCCACAGCCTTTCATGTAGTTAATTAAATCTTTTTTTTTTTTTTTCTTAAAGGAAAAATGCAATCACGAATGAAGGTGAATAGGCAGGCAGGAAGAGAGAGGCAGAAAAAAACACTTTTATTTATTTTTTATTCATCTTGGTTGGTCCTCTGGCTCCCTGAGGCCAGCCTTTGCTTATATGCTAACCATTCCCAGCTAGAGACAAAGAATACAACTGCTACTTCCCCAGGGTGTGCCAAAATCTGTCTGTTTTTGTTTTATAAATTACCTTTCAGGGATTAAAAAATGTCTTCTTTTTACAAATGGGCCCATGTCATACTTTTAAAAATCTTTGCTACTGTTCTGGAAATGATTGCACACACACATAAAATATTTAAATTGGCATTTAAACACAGGCAAATTTTCAAAACAGATTAATGCTTCACTAGGGGGGAAAAAAAGTACTTTTTTTTAGTATATAACAAAAACTAAGGGCAGACTTATTTTAAAACTATAGGTACATTGTGAAACCAAGAAAAATGAATATATGTTATGATGTCAGATTAGTGATCCTAGCTTGGTTATTTTCATCAAGCAAAAAGAAAACAGAAAAAAATATATATGAAATTTTTATCTATCTATAAAAAGCACGTGAGAAGAAAAGCAGTTCCATTAGTGAAGGCAGTTTAGTTGGCAAGGGTGAATTAGTTGGCGTAATCAGAAATATTAAATTCATATGAATGTGTGTATATATAAGCTTTTAAAAAGTGAATTGATCTGAAATAATTTAGTAAAATTTTGCTCTGTAACTTAATAGCTTTAATATTCTGATTATTATTTTAATGCTGTAATCTAGAGGTCATGAAGAAGCTGACTTTTATTTCTGAATGGATATTTTGAATAAATATTTTTCCTTTTTCCTTTAACGGGATGTCTCTAGACTACCATGAATGCTGGATATTTATAAACATTGGATATATATGATTATAAACAGAATCATCCACTTTTAAAGAGGAAAGGAATCCCTTTATAGTCTTGACTACAAATCAGTGCTATTAAGAAAATGCACTCTGGAGTCAGATGCCCTGAGTCTGGATATAAATTCTCTACTTAATATTTGTTGTGTGTTTTTTTGGTTTCTGTTTGTTTGTTTGTTTTAATTTTATTTTGGAGAATCTGCTTAATTTTTTTACACCCAGTTCCTCATGTGTAAAGCAGCAATACTTACCTCCTAGATTGGTATGAGAACTAAATATTATCAAACTCCTGTAGCACTGAAAAATGTATGTTAGGTTAAACCATGAATGACTATCATTTTTATAGCTGAAAAATTACTGTTTATCAGCAATTCCACACATCCCAATCTACTGTAACTGTTAGTATCTGTCTAGATACTACTACTCATTTTTTTTAAATTCAGAAGAATTATTTCCTTTCAGTGCCTTTCTTAACCCCTTAACCTCTCCTTTCACCATGAAATTCACCTGGACATCTCTCTTTTCTTTTTCCACACAACAAGGTATATATTTTTATTAACCCTTAATCTCGTGTATGCTCTGTTTAGATCTCAACCTTGAAATGTCTTTTTTTATTTTTTTGATTATGCTTTTGATTTCTGTAGCTCTAGCACTAACATTTATAAATCACGCTAACATACTACAATTATATTAGAAGCATCAATAGCAATCACACAGAATTTTTCTTCTCACATTGCCAGACGTCTCCCATCCACCTGCCAGACTAGCCAGAAACTAGCCGCCAGTCCCGCGTGCAGGCTTCTAGCAAGACGAACTGTCAATCAAGCTGCTTGAGCTGCAAGGGCATGAAGCAGCACAGACACTTGTACCGAATGAAGAGAAGGGGACAATAGATAGGAGATTGATCTTGCCCTAAGACCTGTCTGCAAAACCATCTTCCAGAGTGAATTTGCAGTTTTCAAAAAGTAATTTCCCGGATATAAAATTATGGGTAGGAAATAATAGGAGATTTGATGCGAGTAGAGGGAGGTTTATGATTTCTCATACGGATCTGTTGTCATAGAGTGAAAGAGAAATACTGTAATCCTACAGTTTCTAATAGTGAATATGGCATGCTCTCCAATCTTAGAACAAATGAAAGAAAAAAACAAAAGGACAGTAAAAAAATTGAAGGAAGAAAGAAAGGGAAAGAGGGAGCGAAGGGTAGGAGGAAGGCAGGAAAAAAAAAGAAAAATAGAGTGAAAGAGAAAAGAAACAGATTTAAAATTAGCAGTAGAAAAATATTTCTTACCATGTATGTATTTACCTTACCATGAATATGAATATAGAATCCTAACTAATAACTAGGCTCTGGAATCATTGAGAACTTGACATAAGTATTTTCTTAGTCATTTATTATCTATGTGATTTTTGGAGGATTGCGTTCTTTAATGTATACAATTCCTTCACTTTTAATTAAGGATTATAATTATAGTATATCTTCATTCACTTGTGAAGAATTAATAAATGATGCAATTCCTGGAAGGTAGTAATAGTTCTACAAAAGTTCATTACTATGTGAGTGAGGTACTTCAAATCCAGAACTAAGTATGCTAAATATATATTACTTGAAAAATATAAAACTCTTTGATGAGAATATTTTCAAAGATTATTATTCAAGGAGTTTTAAATGATGGGGGTATTTTTAGAATTATGACTTTTTTCTTTTTAATTTTATTTTTCATTACTATTGAAGGGATAATGCATTTTAAAAATGACTTGTTTTGTGGTATACATAGTGGCATTTTTACATTTCCAAATAGCATAGTAGATTTAGTAATATTCTCCCTTCCTTTATGGTTATATCCCTCCATGCCATTTCTCCCACCCCATCACTTTGGTACCCCCTGATTTGCCTTTTTGTCTCTCATCTCTAGGAGTCCATAGTTGTTTGGAGTAGTGTTTTGCCTCTTCCCTCTCACCCCCGTTTTTAGTGTTGTTTGATTTATCACATTTATTTGTTTTCTCTTTACTCATCATGTGAGTGCTATCATACGATGCCTGTCCTTCTGGCTTATCTCACTAAGCATAATTCTCTTCAAGTCCATCCATGTTGTTGCAAATGGCAGGGTCTCTCCCTTTTTATGGCTGCATAGTATTCCACAGTGTATATATACAATATCTTTATCAGCTCTTCTGTTCATGGCATTTAGTTAATTTCCAGCTCTAAGCTATTGTTAACTGTGCTATAATGAATATGGGGGTGCACATATCTCTTCAGATAAGTGTTTTTATATCATTGGGGTAAATGCCCAGTAGACGAATAACTGGATCATATGGAATTTCCAGTTCAGTTCTTTGAGGACTCTTCATACTGTTTTCCAGAATGGTTGCACCACTTTACATTCCCACCAACAATGAATTAGAGTTCCCTTTTCTCTACATCCTCTCAAGCAATTATTATTTCCATGTTTTTGGATAATAGTCATTCTTACCAGCATGAAGTAATACATCATGGTTGTTTTGATTTGCATTTCCCTGATGACAAGACACGTAGAGCATCTTTTCATGAACCTGTTGGCCATTTGTATGTCTTCCTTGGAGAGGTGTCTATCAAGGTCATCAGTCCATTTTTTTATCGGATTGCTTGTATTTTTGTTGTCCACTTTTTGAGTTCTTTGTATATCTCAGATATTAACCCCTTATTTGAGATGTGAGAAGTAAATATCTTCTCCCATTTAGTTGGATGCCTTTTTGTTTTTATGCAAGTTTCTTTTGATGACTAGAAACTTTTTAGTTTTATGTAATCCCACTTGTGTATTTTGGATTTGATTTGCCTTGCAATGGAAGTTGAGTTGCCAAAGATATCTCTTAGGTCTAGGTCTAATAATGTTTGCCTCCATTCTCTTCTACATGTTTTATGGTCTCTGGTCTTATGTCTAGGTCTTTAAAATATTTTGAGTTAATTTTTGTGTATGGTGTTAGGTAATAGTCTAGTTTCAACCTTTTGCATGTGACTGATCAGTTTTCCCAGCACCATTTATTAAACAGATTGTCCTTGCCCCATTGTAAGTTTTTTGGCACCTTTTCAAAAATTAGGTGTCCATATATATGTGAATATATTTCTGGACTTTAAAGTCTGTTCCACTGAGCTTTCTGTTTTTATACCAGTGTCATGCTGTTTTAATTTATTTCTTTGCAATAGAGTTTGAAGTCAGGGAACACGAGTTCCTCCATAGTTGGCTTTTTTCTTGAGGATTGTTTTTGCTATCCTGGGTTGTTTGTTGTTCCAGATAGATTTCATTATTTTGTGCTCTGTGTCTGTGAAGAATGTCTTGGGAATTTTGATGGGGATAGCATTGAATCTAAATATTGTCTTGAACAGTATGGCCATTTTGATTATGTTGATTATTCTGATCCATGAAGGTGGAATATCTTTCCATTTCTTGGTGTCATATTCTATTTCTTTTAGCAATGTCCTATAGTTCTCATAACATAAGGGCTTCACCTATTTGTTTAGGTTTATTCCAAGGCATTTCAATATTTTTAGTGCAGTGGTATTGTATTCTTCAGTTCTCTTTCTGTATTTTCATTATTGGCATACAGAAATGCGACAGATTTTTTAATATTGATTTTGTAGTCTGCCACTTTGCTATATTTGTTTATTATTTCTAACAGCTTTTTACTTGATTCTTTGGGGTTCTCTATGTATATTATCATGTCATCTGTGAAAAGTGATAGATTCACTTCTTCTTTTCCTATTTGGATACTTTGCATATCTTTTTCTTGTCTAATTGCATTGGCCAGGATCGCCAGCACTATACTGAATAATAATGGTGGTAGTGGACATCCTTGTCTTGTCCCTGAACTTAGGAGACAAGTTTTCAATTTTTCTCCATTGAGTACAACATTGGCTGTGGGCTTGTCATATTTAGCCTTAATTGTGTTGAGATATATAGTTTTTGGTGGGTTTTTGCATAAGAGTGTTGAATCTTGTCAAATGCTTTTTCTGCATCTATTGAGATGATCATGTGGTTTTTGTCCCTTTTTTACTGATACACTGCATCATATTGATTGATTTGCATATGTTGAACCATCCCTACATCCCTGAAATAAATCCCATTTGATCATGGTGTATGATTCTTTTTATATGCTGTTGAATTCAATTTGCTAGTATTGTGTTGAGAAATTTTGCATCAATATTCATTAAGGATATATGTCTATAGTTTTCTTTTTTGGTGCAGTCTTTATCTGGTTTTGGAATCAGCATAATATCAGTGTCATAAAAAGTGCTTGGAAGTTTTCCCTCTTCTGTTTTTTGGAACAGTTTGAGGATTGGAATTAATTCTTCTTTGAATGCTTTGTAGAATTCACTTGTGAAACCACCTGGTCCAGTACTTTTGTTTTGGGGAAGGTTTTTGATGACTGTTTCGATTTCCTTGCTTGTTACTGATCTGTTCATGGTTTCTAGTTCTCTCTGCTTAGTTTTACGATATCGTAGCTTTCCAGAAATGTATCCATTTCATCTAGGTTATTCTGTTTGTTGCCATATAGTTGTATGTAGTGTTCTCTTATAGTCCTCTGTATTTCTGTTGTATCTGTTATGATTATTTCTTTTTCATTTTTGATTCTATTTATTTATGTTTTCTTTCTCCTCCTTTTTGTGAATCTGGCTAATGGCCTGTTTATTTTGTTTATTCTTTTGAAAAACCAACTTTTGGATTCACTGATTTTTTTTTGGAATAGTCTTTCTGATTTGTATTCCATTGATTTCTGGCCTAGTCTATTCTTTCTTTCCTTCAGCTGGATTTAGGCTTTTTTTTTTCTGCTTTCTCTAGTCCTTTCTAGTTCTTTAGTTAATGGCTTAGGTGTTTTATTTGTGATTTTTTTTGTTTTTTGAGGTAGGATTGTATCGCTATAATTTTCCCCCTTCTTACTGCTTTTACTGCATCCCATAGATTGTGATACATCGTTTCTTCATTTTCATTTTATTCTAAATAATTTTAAACTTCTTTCATAATTTCCTCTTCTACCAATTGGTTTCTCAACAATATGTTGTTTAATTTCCACTCTTTTGCAGTTTTCCTCTCTTTCTCTTTTTGGTTAATCTCTAGTTTAATGTTTTTTGTGATCTGAAAAGATGCTGGATATGATTTCAGTCTTAGAAAATTTACTGAGATTTGTTTTGTGTCCCAACATATGTTGTATCCTTGAGAATGTTTCATGAGAAGGATGTGTAGTCTATAGTTTTTATGTGAAGTACTCTCTATATATCTATTAGGTCCAGTTCTTCTATTTTGTCATTTAAAGATCTTGTTTCTTTGTTGATTCTCTGTCCAGGTAATCTGTCTTTTATTGAATAAAGAGTATTAAAGTCCCCTACTATTATTGTGTTGCTGTCAATATCCTTATTTAGATCCGTTAATATTTGCATGATATATTTGGGTGCTCCCTTATTGTGTGCATAAATGTTAATGTGTTAAGTCCTTTTGTTGTATTGATTCTTTAATCATTATATAAGGTCCATCTTTATCTTTTTTTAATTTCCTTTGGTTGAAAGACTACCTTATCTGATATGAGTATAGCTGCTCCTACTCTTTTAGATTCAGCATTAGCTTGGAGTACCATTTCCATCCATTCACTTTAAGCCTTTGCTTGTCTCTCGACCTAAGATGAGTTTGTTGTAGACAATGTAGAATTGGGCTATGTTTCTTAATCCATTTAGTAACTCTGCCTTTTGATTGGCAATTTCAATCCACTGACATTTACAGTAATTACTGACATTTGAGAACTTGCTACTGCCATTTTGATCTTCGTTTTCTGGTTATGTTGATGTCTTTGTTACTTTTCTTGTATTTTCGTGAAGGTTTTCTTTTTCAGTTTAAATAGTAAGGCCTCTTTTAACATTTCTTGTAGAGGAGGTCTTGTGGTTGCAACACTCTTAGCTTTTGTTTGTTGAGAAAAACCTTAATTTCTCCCTCAAAATTTGAAAGAGAGTTTTGCAGAATATAATATTCTTGACTGGCATTTTTTTGTCCTGAAGTATTTTGAAGAGATAATTCCATTCTCTTCTAGCAGAACTGAGAAGTGTTGGGTTAGTTTGATAGGAGTGCCTTTGTATCTGTTTTTTTTTTTTTTTTTTTCTCCCTGGCTACCTTCAGAATTCTTTCTTTGTTTTGGACTTTTTGATAGTTTCACAATTATGTGTCTTGGCATTTTTTTTTTTTTTTTAAGATTTATATAATTGGATATTTTGTTTGCTTCATTGACTTATATGTTCATTATTTATTCTAAATTTGGGAAGTTTTCAGTGATTATTGCCTTGAAGATGTTCTCTGTACCTCTCTTTTTCTCTTCACCTTCTGGGATACCCAGTACTTTCCTTATGGTGTCCAATAGTTGTCTGAGTGTTTCTTCATTTTTTTTTTAATTTCTCTTCTTATTGTTTCCTTTCTGCATTACTATCTCTATATCACTAATCCTTTCCTCCATTTAGGTTATTCTGGTTCCGTAGCTTTCTATATTATTCTTAGCTTCATGAATTATTTCCTTTAAATCTTGTATTCCTGTTAGTTTTTCTGTAGAGCTTCATTCTCTGCCTGTTGGTACTTAATTATTTGTTTAACCTCTTTGTTTTGCTTATCTGAATTTTCTTTCGATTCTTTGAATTTTTTTATGATTGCTGACTTGAATTCTTTATCTGTGAGAAAAAAACATTCTTCTGTATCTTCAAAGTTAATTTCTGATGAGTTTTCAGGGTGTGTTGTGGTTTTTTAACCCCATGATTTGGGATCTTGTTGATTTGCTAGCTTGTTTGTTCGAATTTGTAACAGGGGGCACTTTATTTTTGTTTTATTTGTATTTTTGACCCTTATAGGCTTCTGTAGTGTGTCTTGCTGTGTCAGGGAGTGATGATGGCTGTTAGGTGGGGGTGGGTGCAGGTTTTGGGGGTGTAGTGATCATCTGTGATCATGTAATTTTCCTACCTGATGGGGGTGAGGTAGGCTTGTTTTGTTGGTAGAACTCTGCTAGCTGGGGCTAAGTGACTTGAGTCTGCTGTCTGCGCTTATGTCCCTTGTAGTCACCAAACCATTAGTGTCAAGTCCTTTCTATAGGCTGTATTTCCAGGGTCCCAATTTGTAGTGGGCCAAAGCCCCCAGGTGTGTAGTGGAGGGTGTGCAGAACCTGTATGCACCTGTTCTTTCTGTCTCCAATTTTCTCCTTCTGCTGGCAGCATTTCTCAGTTTGGTTCAGGCTTGTGACTCCCTGCTCTGAGTTTGATCTGGAGATCAGTGGGGCTGCCCCTGAGTCTGCGCTGGGAGAAGAGGGACTCAGCAGCAGGAGCCTATGATCTCAAACCCCGGGTGGGTGCTGGAGGTCACCATGACTGCTTTTCACTCTTTAGAATGTCTGTGTGGCCCACGAGGCTACAGCTAGGCTCTGGTAGGAGAGGAAAGATCACATCTACACCACAAAACTCTCCTTTCTGGGGATTCCCCTTTGCTCTTGTATTCTCTCTTAAATCCCTGCTCCTTTCAGTCGCCTGTAGATCTGGCCACTAGTCTTCTGTTCTCCAAGTTGTTCTTCAAAATGATGTATTTTAAACACCCTAGCAATTATTATGCAAGTTTATTTATATTTAATTGTCCTTATTTTAAAAAATGTGAACATCAAAGTCTTTATTTTCAAATTTTGTAGATGTCTCTTGGAATTCTATGGCTCTTCATGTATCTTCATATATAAGGTCATAAACAGGAGCTTAAACAAGAAAGATGCTTATTTCTCTTACCTAAATATGTTATCCCAAGCTAATTTGAAAGCTCCACAGTGCTAGAGGCCCACATTCTGTCTTTCATAAGATGTTGCCTCTATTCATTCATTAATTAGAATAAACTATTTTATAGTAGCAAGTTACTCCTTAAGTCCCAGAGGTAATATAAGAAAGCTTGTAGTCTCGATTCTGTGGCAAATCATTAGCAAAGGACCATGTTCCACAAAGGACATGGAAAAAAGGAGACTCTCCATATTGTGGCAACATCAAGTTAAAGATGAAGTTTTCTCAATCATGCTCACAGAAAAAAAGAGAGACTGCAGATGAGCAGCTATTTTGTGCCAAAATCAGGAAGTGATATACTTCATTTCCACTCATAGTTTATTGAACAGAAGTATTAATTTAGTCTTACCAAACTACATGGTATTGAACAGAAGTATTAATTTACCAAACTACATGGTATTGAACAGAAGTATTAATTTAGTCTTACCAAACTACATGGGTTCAGGTTAGCTTGGGAACACATAGGATGCTTGGAGAGTATTACTATCTTTGTTACAGCCTACATTTCACAAAATGGCTAATCACTCTAGCTTCTTACAAAGGGAAAAGTTAAAAAGGGAACAGGACAGTATTTTTCTTTCCTTCAAAGATGAGGTCTAGAAAGTGTGTACACATTTCTATTCACTAGTCCTATGTATCTGTAAGGAAGACTAGGGAATATGGCCTTTATTCTGATAATCAAACCTTACTAATATTTAAGAGCTCTATCGCTAAAAAAGAAAGGGGTAGGGGAGATGTATTGAAAACAAAATTGCAACCTCAGTCACAAAACTTTTGGACAACATTATATGTAATATCAGTTTATATTTCAGAAATGTTTGAAATTCTGGAGTCTGATATAAATAAAAATTGAGAATTCAAAGCAATATTTAAGCACTTCTTGGGTTCACCAAAATCATTCTTTTGAAATCGATAGGCAGTCTATCCATCTATTGAAATAGCATCTTTCCTCCAATTCATACAGAATTTTTTCTGAATTATCTAGGTCATCTCCAGACTTAATGACAAGAAATCTTACAGGATGTCATTGAACTAAGGTTGAATACATATTAAAGCAAGACAAAACACTGATTCATGGTTCATGGTTTACCTTTCTTTGTAGTTACAAGAGGAGACACAAGTCATCATTAACATTGCTCAGCAGTGTTTTGATGGCTTCTTTTCTCACTCAAGAAAGGCACAATTCTTCACAAGACATCTGCTTGACAGTTCCAAGAACTAATCTTCCAGTCTTATAATTATATCAAAATCAATTTAAGAGAGACATTTGCTGGTTGTTTTCTTCTTTCGATATATATTTTTTAAGACAAAGCAACCATTGTCAGAAAGCTTATGCTCATTCTTTGATATCATTTTTAAACACAAACCTTTATCATTGGCTACCTAAGAATTGCATAAAAGTGAATCAGTGGAAATTACATTACACTCACCCTTACCTCAAAGAATATTTCAGGCAGCAAATATGTCCTATGGCAAACCCACGGAGCTATCAAAAATAACTATACTTTCCTAGTATAGACATTTCCTTACAGAATAATTTGCAGTGCTGGTTTCCTGCAGAATGCCATTTAGTTTAAGAGAAAGTAGAAATTATAAGTTATTCTGTTTAGCAAAGTGTTTTATTGTAATTCTAAGGCAAACTTCAGAAATATAGAAACATGATCTAAGTTGTGGGACCCACATTGCACATTTCTTCAGGTTTATCCAACTATTACTTTGTGCATTATGCTTGTAATGTAGTTTTAGGGACAGAAAAGACCTCAACATCTCCAAATCCTAACTTTAATTTATTATACAAGGCAATTCAGCCTCAGAAGAAAATGAACAGATTTGAGACACCAACTTTCCCAAGTTCAGACTCAGCAAAGACAGATCTTTGCTCTGTATTTGCAGTTAATTTTCTTTATGTCTTGAATTTAATGTTCTATTTTGATACTTTGAAACTAGAACTAGAAAAAAAAAGATTTAAAAAATTCAAACATTTCTTAAATACATACGGACATTATATGATATAATGTTGTCCACAAATTTTGTAACTGAGGCTGCAATTTTTTTTTCAATATCTCTCCCCTGCCCCTTAAAAATATTATAAATCTAAGTAAATGAACATGGGGCTTTGAAAATTCTTGTTACGTTATAGATTTCATTTAATCCTCCCTTTAGAGAATTAGCCCATAAACTGTTTCTTACCTGTGTACTGCTACAAAAAAGGCTGCAGATTCTAAACTAATTAAACTCTTTCCAGAAAGCAGGGTTTTAAACCATTGTGAATCAGGCTATTGGCAATAATTGAGATTTTCTGACCTCAGTTCCTTTGGAATGCATCCCTTTCAACCCATACTTATACTTTGTATGACGCATATATACTCTCTGTAGAGAAGGAAGCATAGCAATTAATGAAACAAATATTTGCTTGCTTCTGCATATTTTACAGCTATTCTGATTTTTTGTCTATTTAAAAAATTTTTAATGTTGAATTATATATACATACATATGAATACCTAAAATTAATACCTTTAAATTTTTTTTCAAATATGCCGTGCAAATAAACATTTGATTACTTAAATGAAATCTTCACATCTTTTTTTAATAATCAGTTTAACATAACCTCTCAGTGAAATAGCATTCATTAATTCTGCAAACATTTTTAACAAACCTCCTAAAAGTCTGTCACACATTTTCCTTAATTTGACACTATTCACATGGCATGGAGAAGCTGTATGAAAACTGTACATATTGACATAAAAGATTTTTTGGTGGAAAAAGTATTTCTTTGAAAAGCAATATATGTGATAAATGTGAAGAAATAATTTCCCAGTTAGAAACAATATTTTTTATTTTTTAATTTTCACTTTATAGACTACACTATGCTAAGAATGTGAGCATGTATTATCTCTATCATTCCTTAGAATACTTAATCATTTGACTATCACTATCATTTTTATTTTAAAGATAAGACTATCTCAGATGTTACTTCCCCCCTCAAATCAGACCATAAGATAGAGAGAACCTACCAGAATTTGCATGTAATTCCAGAACCCATGTTACTCCTTAACCCATGCACTTTATTATATACCATTTCTAATGAACAATGATTATGATAATAATATTGATAGCATTATCTATTCTCCCTGAAGACATACTACCTTTGCAATTTTTCCTAACCCCCTCTTTTCTCTCAGCATTCAAAAATAGTAATTGATAGTATAATACTACTAAAGTTGTGTCTACAAAGTGTATCAAGCATTGGGTTAACTTAGTGAAAGTTACTAAAATCATACATATTACACTATTACGTTAACTTTACAATATGGTTTTACTGCCAAAGATGAAATTTTTATTAGCATAAAAATACATTTCATGAGTCTTCAATCTTTTGCTCAGAATATTTATAACAGTATTTTAAATAAGGCATTGGCCTCTTCTCATGACCTTTAAGTGCGTAGTCCTAAAATTTGAGTAGATGGAAAGATTTCATGTAGTTTTCCATTGTTGAGGAAAAAATGGCTCAATCCTTTTTTTGTCTCAACTGAAATATGCATACCTTTACTAGTAAGTAGCATTTCTTCATTCTTTGGAGAATTTGAGTCAATATCGCTTAAGAGGAAATTTTTGGCTCCTATAATTGAGGAGTCCAGATGTAGGGATGTCTTCAAGCACTGCTTGAAGTACTCACATAAATGAAATCTTTAGCATCTGGATTTTCTCACACCTTGGCTCAATTTAACTCTTCTGCTTGTGCTCTGCTCTCCAGTAGTCTCAGAAAACCTAACCACAATTGATCAAGATCTTATATTCTCAGTTTAAATTCCCTTAGGAAGGGACAATGTTCTTTCCCATAGGATTCCTAGGAAAATCTCCTTGTGTCTCACAGGATTAAATTGGATACTATCTCTAAACATAAACCTATGGCTGTAGAACATGATCCAACAATTGACTTAGAGTCAGGTCATAGAATCCACCTCTGTGTTAGGTAGGATGCCCCCGAAGGTGACTCTAAGACAATGATCCCTTTGTAGGTGATTAAGGTAATATTCTTGTGTGAAACCAGAATGAATATAAGAATGGGAAATAAATGCAGCAAAGGTATGATTTCAGGCAGAGTTCACAATAAGAGTGTGTTTCCAACACTGTTATGACTAATAGAGATATCTTCTGCTTTTTCCTGCACAGAAATCTGGTGAGTAATTTGCTATTATACTTTTCAGTTATGGGATATGGATAAATATAAACTCAAGAGTTTCTATGTGTGAAGGCAGAGTGAATGCAGGATTCTGAGAACAGCTTTCTGAAAAGGAGTCTTAGGTTCTGGCCTCTGGAAGAAAATGCACATAGAAAGCAAAGAGAGATGCACAAACTCAGAAGGATTAGAACAATAGTGAGTGCTACAAATCCTAAGGTCTGGGTAGGTTTCACCCTCATGAAAATCAAGGTGCAGCTATTAGAATATTGGTGAAATGAGTGCTGTGTAGCACAAAACAAAAGATGCCCACTATATTCTCCAAATTAGGTTTTGGAAACAATGAGAGTATTTTTCAGTAAAACAGATGTTAATTGGTTATTATGAGAAATCTGGTTTTATATTGTAAAGTAGTATTGACAAGTTAAGCCTCAATTGTGGAGTGGAAAGAGTGTTAAATTTAAGAAGTCCTGGTTTCAGCTTCATATTTAGAGTGTAAAATTGGACAAATTAATTAACCTTTCTAAGCCTTAATTCCCATACCTGCAAAGTGAAAATTAAAATAAGCCCTCCATCACTAGTTGCAATGAAGATCAAAAGAGATAATGAATGCTAAGAGGCTTTGTAACTGTAACACTGCTTGGAATGCTAATAGATTCACCATGTCCATTAGTGTGCAGATTTCCAAAGACCAGGACCTTATCCTCTTCATCTATTCTCAGTGGTTAGCCTAATATCTACATTTAATTTACAGTCCTTGGAGATTTAATAAGGAACCAAACACTCAGCAAGCAAGAGTTTTACTTTAGTACCTATATATACCAAAAATTCCTTGTGATAGCAATATAATAAATGATTTCAGATGTTTTTGAGACCGTTCTCTATACTTTTTATCAATAAGCCTTAGTTTGCAATATTATGCAATTTTCAAAAGTAATAGACCTTTTCCCTGACCCCAATGCAAAAGCTAGTCTGCCAGGAATTTTCCATGGTACTTTGGAGACTGCAACTACAGCCTGTTCTATGGAGACTGCAGCTATGTTCTGTTATAATGACCAAGGACAAATAAGCATTTGCCTCCATACTCTACAGTATTACATAAGTGATAAGAGTTGCCAGTAGAAACCACACTTAGCCAAGGAGATGAATCATTACCACAGATTATAAAAGGAGCTTCCCTAGACACCCCATTGCTCAGCTTTGGGTAACAATACCCTTAAGTCAGCACCGATGCTTACAATAACCACCAGCCATGCTGGCCCTTTGTTATCACCACTGATGGGGTTAGACATTGATTTCTCTCACCCAGACCTGAAGCAGAGGGACTGTGCCACCAGGTAATTTCTGGGTTCCAGTCCATATCAGGCCTGGCAGGACTGGATTCCTGCTGCACCATGGTGGACTCAGTGAAGGAGAGAAAAAGGCTTTTGGTACCAGACGTCTGACTGGTAAGTATCCCTGGGGACTCAGTTTGAGTTCAGGCCCACCATTCAAGGTGGAAAAAGGGCTAGATCACCCCTTAGGCAATTTGTTGCCTCTGAGAATAGGGACTTTCTTGGGTGAAAGTCAAACTTGGACTTACTTGTGTGTGAATATGAGAATGAATGTTTGTGCACCACAACGAATGCTATGGAGTCTGCTGGAGTCCTAATCTGTGGTTCTGTGGTGACCTCATATAGCTTAAAGTGCTGTCGACACTTGGGGAACTGAAGAAATTCAGTTCTTCCCTGTAGTTTTTATCTGGGTCAGGGGTTGATAGTGACGCACCCTTGAAGCTAAGAGCCATCTAAATCCCCAAGAGGGGAATGGACAGAAAGGTGATGTGAAAGTTTTCCTGTCTTTGTATTACATCTCCGTTCACTGAGAGGGACCTATTGTCCACATCATGGGAGCAGTCCTTCTAAATGCACTGTTTTAGAATGTTAAAAAACTTTAAGAAGGTATTTAGAAGTAACTATGGTATCAAATTGGCTCCTTGGAAATTACACCAATTAAGTGAATTGGAGTGGCCAGCCTTTGGGGTAGGATGGCCATCAGAGGGGACCTTAGAACTTTCCACAGTGAGAGCTGCTTACAAAGTTGTAACAGGAGTCCCAGGCCACCCTGATCAGTTTCTATTTCTAACCAGTGGTTCAGTGGTTAGAAATTGCCCGAGTTAAGCTTTCGTAGGTCTGGCTCTGTGATAGTTTCAAGGACAGTATAAGGTTTTAGTCAGCCAGGAAAGGAACCAGATGCCTCAGAAGAAGCAGAGGCCATTAATCTTCCAGAGAGATTCAGAGGAGGTTCCTCTGCAGAACTTGTCACCTCCATCTGCTCCTCAGGCTGTTCCCAATGCTCCACTGGACCCAGACAAGCCACCACCCTCATTCTCGCCATCCCAAAGCCCAGAGTCTCTGTTGGACTCTCCAGAGTCTGTCAGCATATGCCTGAAATCAACTGATCAAGTGCCTAAGCCACCAGTGGCCATGTAGATACCCCTCCATGAGGCCATTGGTCCTCAATAGCTGGCCCCAAAAGGGACCCTACAAGAGTGGGGATCAGTCTTTTATTAACAGATTTTCACTTTGACTGATCTCCTGAATTGGAACCCATACCCTAGCTTACTCTGCAAAGCCTCAGGCCATGATCGATTTCCTGGAATTGATCTTTGACACCCAGAGACCAACCGGGGTCGACTGCCGCCAACTCCTTCGCACGCTCTTCAATACTCAGGAGCAAATAAGAATAAAAACAATTGTTAGGGAGTGGCTTCAGAGTCAGGCCCTAAAGGGGACCACAAACACAGAAAATTGGATAAAAGAAGCCCTTCCAGATGATGCCCCCCCAATCCCATAGGACCCTACACTGAGAAAGGGAGGAATCAGCTGGAGAGATATCACCAGGCTTTCCTCCAGGGAGTCTGAGCAGGGGCTAAGAAGCCCACTAACATGGCTAAGACCTCAGAGGTCCTCCAGAAACCAGAGGAAAGACTAGTGGACTTTTTATGAGAGACTTTGTGAGACTTTTAGGGTCTATACTCCCTTTGATCCCAAGGCCCCAGAGAATCAAAGAATGGTTAATGCTGCCTTTGTCAGTCAGGCTCAATCCAATGTAAGAGGAAAATTTCTAGAGGGTTTTGCTGGCAAGAACGTCACGTAGCATCTGGAGATAGCAAATAAGGTCTTCATTAATCAGGACTGAGCACTGAGGAAACAGGCTGACAAGCAGCTGAGGAAGAAAGCAAACCTCCTAGCAGCTGCCTTAGGACAAAACTCACTGAGGCACCGGCCTTGAGACTCCGGGATGTGGCATGGGACTTCAGCCTGTTTGTACACGAGAACAGGGGGTGGCTCTGGGAGCACTGACTCAAGAATCTGGGCCTTGGCAGAGACCAGTAGTTTACTTATCAAAGCAGATTGACCCGGTTGCAGCAGGTTGACCACCTTGCCTTCGGGTTCTTTCAGCCACCACACTGCTCGTTCAAGAGGCAGACAAGCTTACATTGGGACAAAACCTAAATGTTAAGGTGCCCCATTCTGTCATACACTCATGGATGTCAAGGGACAGCACTGGCTAACTCATGCCCAGATGACTCAGTACCAAGTGCTCTTATGCAAAAATTCAAGGGTGCGCCTGGAAGCAGTGAAAACCACATTCTTGCTTGTTGCTGCGGGGGCCCCAGAGCATGCCTGTCTAGAGGTTCTTAATAAAGTCTATTCTAGCCAGCCAGACTTGACAGACAAGTCCCTGCAAAACCCTGACCTCGTTCTTTATACAGAGGGTAGTAGTTTCATAGATGAGGGCAACAGATATGCTGGATGTGCAGTTGTATTGAACTATGAGACTAGAGGCAAAAGCCTGGCCTGAGGTGTCAGCCCAGAGAGCAGAACTGTGGGCCTTAGTCAGGGCATTAGAACTCGGCAAGGATAAATGCATCAACATCTACACCGACTCATGCTCTGCATTTGCCACTCTGCGTGTACATGGGGCTGTATATAAGAAAAGAGAACTTTTAACAGCAGGAGAAAAAGGAATGAAAAATCAAGAAGAAATCCTAAAACTGCTAGAGGTAGTTTGGGAACCAATGAAGTAACAGTCATATACTGCAAATTGGCACCAGAAAAGAAAGGACTCAATATCAGGGGGAAACTGCTGAGCAAATGCAGCAGCCAGACAAGTGGCCAAAGAGCAGACAGTCCCTTCAAGGATCGTGCTAGTCCCAGAACTGCCTACACCCCCAACATACAGAGCCGAGGAAAAGAAATGGGCACAACAGGAAGGGGGGAAAGGTAACAAAGAGTGGCAGGTGCTCCCAGACCACAGGATCTGTGCCAGGACAGCTAGCACACCGGGCAGTCCTTCAGCAGCATGAACTCACCCACCAGGAGAAACTAATCTAGAGACCTTGTTGAGCCAGTACTACCTGAATGCTTGCTGCTGTCCCTTTGGGCCTCTATGACACAGCACTGCCTCCTTTGTGCATAGAACAATGCCCGACAGGCTCCCGAGGGGCTGTAGGAATTCAACCACTGAAATCAGACTCCCTTTAAAGATTAGAGGAAATAAATATCTCTTAGTCTTTATACCTTTTCTGGTTGGGTCCCAGCATACTCCACCCATACAGAAAACACCAGAGAGCTGCTAAAAGACATTATCCCACCACATGGGATGCTATTGGCTACAGGGTCAGGCAATGGTCCAGCCTTTGCAGCAGAAGTAGGGCAACCGGTAGCTAAGGCCCTAGGCATCCAATGGAGCTTACAAATGGCCTCTCGGCCCCAAAGTTCAAGAAACGTAGAAGCATAAACTGGACCCTCAACAGGCAATGACTAATTTATGTCAAGAAACTAGTCTACCCTGGACAGACATTCTGCCCTTAACCCTCATATGGGTGCACTGTGCCCCTGGGGCCAGAAAAGGATTTTCCTCTTTTGAGATCCTATATGGTAGACCTCCCACTCCTTAAGTAGGCCTAAGGGGGACCTAAGGTAACTAGGGAACTTAGAAATTCAGAAACAGTTACAGTGACTAGGAAAAACAGTCCTGGAAGTGCATAGATGGGTAACAGACGGACTACCTGTCTCCCTAGGTATAACTGCATGCCTCTACAAGCCAGGGGACCACCTGTGGGTAAAGGACTGTAAAAAAGAGCACCTGAAGCTGACCTGGAAGACACTCTATGTGGTCATACTAACCATTCCCACCGCTCTCAATGTTGCAGGTCTGAGCACCTGGATCTAATACCCTCAGGTAAAAGCAGCCCACCAGCTGAGCTACAGACCACTGGAGTGGAAGAACCCCTCTGAACACTGTCCAAGCTGGAATGTGCAACAGCTGTCTCCCAGTTGTCTCAGGCTGACGAGCATTCCAGAAGAGACTCATTAAGACCAACGACCCACCTACTCTCCAGAAGACACTAAGCCTGACCCTGTTTATCCTTCTCATTTTGTTCTGGGCCATGCTCTTCCCCTTTGCTCTTATTCACTAGCACTGTGGGTCCCTTGCGTGGGCCTGTTGCTTCTCATCCAACACAGATCACTTGTATGGCAGACCCCTTATTGCCACCGTGCTGCACTACTGCCGAAATATTTCTCTGACACCCTAAACATGTTTCCCTCATTATTGCTTATAGTTCTCCCCTTTATTCCAGGAACCTCGACTGGCAGACCAAGATACCAGCCATACGAGTGTGGTCCATTAGAAGACTGCAAAAGTTTTAACAAGAGTCAGAGCCAGAATCTCACAGATTCATCTGATCTCAGGAGCTCTTGGTTTGGAAACATCAACTGGTTATCATGGCCCTTGCCCCTCTTGGGGCCCCTCCTTGTGTTGTTACTTGCACTCTGGTTTGGTCCCTGCACCCTGAACCTACTCACCATTTTATCTCCTCTCGCCTAGAGACAGTGAAGTTTCAGCTGTTACTCCAGACCAGGTCACTGAACTGCCATTACAAACCCCTGGGCAAAGAAAACTAATTTTTTTAAACCCCATGGCATTCCCATTAAGCAGGAAGAAGCCAAAAAGACTCTTTACCCCTGTCCCACCTCCTGCTTTAGAGTCTCCTGTATAAACCCTGTATAATCCCCAAGGCTGCACATCAGCTTGAGGATAAAGAGGGAGGAATGTGGTAGAAGACCTTTGCCTGGACCCTGATGCAAAAGTTAGTCTGCCAGGAATTTTCCGAGGCACTATGGAGCCTGTAGCTATGTCATGTTATCATGACCAAGGGCAAATGAGCATTGCCTAAATACTCTGCAATTGTACATAAGTGATAAGAGTTGTCAGTAGAAATGACAGGCAGCCAAGGAGATAAATCATTACCTCAGAGAATAAAAGGAGCTCCCCTAGACCCCCACTGCTCAGCTTTGGGCAATAATACCCCTGGACCAGCACTGGTGCTTGCAATAAAGTGCCTTTTTCTCTACCCTTGAATGTCCAGTTTTCAGTCTTCTCACAGTCTGGAGGCTCTACCATAACACAAAGACTGTTCATACTTTGATCAATGTGTTTATCATACCACTATATGAGAAGAAAAAGACTACAAGGA
Source organism: Solenodon paradoxus (assembly GCA_004363575.1). Classification (NCBI taxonomy): domain Eukaryota; kingdom Metazoa; phylum Chordata; class Mammalia; order Eulipotyphla; family Solenodontidae; genus Solenodon; species Solenodon paradoxus. The sequence goes on from RJWH01000166.1 coordinate 957,860, forward strand.
AATCTCTTTTTGTCTTTTGTGTCTATCTTAAGTTTATATTTTTTTTTATTATACAGGAAAAAGCTAGGTATAAATTCCTAGCATTTGAAATACCTAGTCATCCTTTGCTGTCTGATTGATAGAGGGTGAGTTCAGAACGGGATGCTGCCTATTTGAGTCACACCCTATATGCCTTTTACTGAGCATTAAAGGCCAAAGCTTATCTCCTTAACCCTCCGGGAAGATTCCTGTAATCTTTAACTTAATGTTTTCCCCAAGACAACAAGGAGCCAGGACCACCAGAATGCTAGAGGCTATTTCACAGACCTGGAGAATTTACTGGAAAATCCCCTCACTTCTGCTTTCAAACTTCCTTGTGAGCTCTAACCCCAAGCTAATTACAGACACTGGACAGGGGGTTCACCCAGAAGCCCCTCCCAAGAGTATAAATGTAGGTATCTCTTAGCAATCCTCCCTGCCCAGGAGAACTCTTGTCACCTGCTTTTGCTTCCTTTCTCCTCAGTTTTCTCTAAACTTATAATACCGTACTCTCATGCTCAAGAATTCTTTCTTGAACTGTTTACTGCTGGACCCCAAAGCCCTGCATCAAGATTAGTCTAGTTCTCTCAGAAAATTAGGTTTATACATGTTCATAAGGAATCTCTTAGTACTTTTCAGAATTAAAAGTATTGAAATTTTCTAAGGAGAGGTAGAAGATATTGACGGCATAAGGAGCGAGAGAGAGAGAGAGAGAGAGAGAGAGAGAGAGAGAATAATAGGTAAAAGAGATTCCAGATTATTGGTATTATAGAGGAAAAATATAGACCCTGAAGGCCGTAGAGGCCAAAGTTCACCTTGTTAATATTCTAGAAACACCTGATCTTCCTCCTGCTTTTTCTATCCTCAGACACTGGAAAGGCAGATGATCCAAAAGTTTGTCCACATGGATATTGACGTGACTAAAACATGACACCCCAAGTTATCTCAGAATTGTTCTTCCATGAGTGACCCACTTTAACATGAAGAACCAAGGACTGTAAAGAACAACTCCAATCCCAAAGACAGAGAAACATCTCTTCTTCTAACTCTGCAGCCATTCCTTTAATTAAAGAAGCTATCTGCTCTTCCCTGAGCCTCCAGTCTTCTTAGAGTAAGAGTTGGGATGAGTCATTCCTCCTGGCCACATGGAGACCGCCCTCTCCTCTCCCCTGAGACTCCAGGTCCCCTTTGCCTGCCTCAGCACAGGATATGACTCATTCATTGGTCTGCTCCAGCTACCTCAAAATTTGCCAACATGCAAATTATCCATGCATTATTATTGAATCTGGGCTTTTCTCTTACTAATTGTGCCAAATGTTAATGTTCATTTGTCCAACCTGTGAAGAACCTCAGAGAAAAAGGGGAACTTTTTCTTTGATCCCACAATTTAAATCTGACAGCCTGAACCAAGACCACAGCAGGTCTTCCTGCTTCCCATGGGTCTCGTTCTCCCATTTCTCTCTCTCTCTCTTTCTCTCTCTCTCCCTGCCACCCTTTAGTAAACTTACTACATACATCACACAAAGTTAAATGTCTAAGGATTCTCTCTTAGCTGTTTTGCCACCGGCCCCCAAATTCCTCTTTGTTGTGACTCATTAGCTAGTCTTCAGAACTAAAATAACTTATTTATGAGAGGAGATAATTTCTCTCATAGGTTAGAGTGAGAACTAATTAATTGGATACATGCAAAACATTTTGTTAAAACATATGTCTTGATTTACTCTAACGTGTTTATTATTAGCCTAAAATTACTGGTGGATTAAAGACATTCAGGACATTGTAGAGTATCTGTGAATATGCATGGAAGACTAGATTAGTGTCTGTAAAAACAAATATACCACATTAGAAATAAGTTTTAATTTTCCCTATTAAAATTAAAGTAAGAAAATTTCATGTGCTATATGCTTTCAGATATATATCAAGTATATATCAAATTCATATTTTGGAACTATATATAAATCATCTTAAAAGTTAATGAAGCAATTTGTATTATGAACACACAGAAATGACTTTCTCAACTACTGAGAACTGCAGATGTCCAAAGAAAATGGAATCCCTATCTAACAGTTTCTGTGGGAAGATAGGACCCTAATTTCAACCATCTCCAAGTTTCAATACTTCCTACCTGTCAGAGAGAAAACAAAAGTTTATTTTTCATTTGAATAAAGCCAATCAACTAATATAGACAGACATTCCAATTATGAGGAGAATGTGTGATCATTGATGGTGTCAATCCTCTTACTTGAGGACTAGTTATTGTTACATTGAGAACATAGCTGCGATGGATGTATCTGTTTGCCTTTACAAAGGAATGAAATTTTTTCTTCTGTCTTTGCAAACCTTTCAGATTAACTGCAATGTATATCACATTTTGATAGAACACTTGCACAAAAACCAATCATTTTCCTACTTTACCACATTTATCGGGAGGTTTGCATGTAGGCCAAGACATATCTATAGAGAGAAGAAGGGTGACAAATGGCAAAGATGTTTTTGATTTCTCATACTTTGATTTTTTTTCTTTTCTGTACATAGAGAAGTAATCACAAAATCTGACATATGTATGATTTAAGCAAAGTCTTTTTTAAAAGGTTGGCAAAGAACTAAACCTATCAGAACCACTAGTTCTGATGATTAAAAAAAGAAAGAAAGACTGAAGCCATTGTATCTTATCTTGCCTTATTACTGATCTTCAATTACCAATCTATGGATAAGTAACTAAACTGTTTCAGTTTAATTATCATTAAAATGAGAATAACAATGCCTACTTCATTGGGGTGGTATGCTTAGTATAATTTCTGATGTAGTATGTAAATTTGCTATTGTTGTAATTATTTCTTTTTGTTTCAGTAATGACAATGGGTTTTTGTTAAAAAGACCACAAATTTCTTGGTCCCATTAAAGCCATCTGCTTGCAATTTGATTGTGATTGTGACTAAACTAGGCAACAGCAGAACAGCAGAAAAAAAAGTATGGATCAAAAGAAAGTTAAGTATTTTTTAAAGAGAAATTTCTACAGTAATAACTAGAATGTTTTAGAAACTATTCCAATCAACAAGAATATACAGCAAATTCATTGGAGATATGGGCAAATGATATGAACAATTTACAAAGAAAGACACATCAATAGTTAATGCTATATGAACAGATCAACTCCTCTCATAAAATGAAATGGAAAATCAAGACCATGATATATCCATAATCAGACTAAGAAACACATGCAACTATCAAGGGCTGAGTGTTAAGTAAGAAAACAGTAATAACCTACATGAATTCCTGTTAATAAGAATAAAAAGTGATATAGTTCTAGATGGTACTCCAATTGGATGTAGTAAAATTAAATGTGCATGCATAGCATATTCCACTGATTCCACACCACATTCAAATGTACAAATGAGTTCAGAAAATAATTTTTCAGAATGTTTACTGCAGTATTATTTGCATAAGCAGAGTTGGGAAGAATCTAGGTGTCTCTAAAGAGAATAGCTAAACAAAATGTAGTTAATATATATTATAGAATGGTATGGGGCAGTGGCAATTCAATTCAATTAATATCATTTATACATTATTGTTGACTGATCTTAAAAATATAGTGTCAAGTGAAAGGATAGTACAAAACAATATATATGTACTATATAATATATGTATATGTGTGTGTATATATATACATATATTGTATAGCATACATAGAGGCAAGTTAAAGCGGCTCTTCTGGATTCTGGAGCCAGATTACCATGATTTCTTGCTAGCTGTGTGACCTTGGACAAATCAGGTAAATCTCAATCTCCCTCAGTTTCCTCATCCGATCTTTATATAGAGAAAATAATAGTACCTACACCATAAAATTTTGTAATAATTAAATGAGCCAAAATATTAACAACACTTTGAAGAGTAGCACATGTTGAGTTGATAATCCTTATAAATGTTTATAGATTTTTTTATAATGCATTTAATATATATACATATACCCAACAGTATTATATATTTTTTAAAATATATGTGTATTTCTCTGAGGCTATTTGAAAGTGAAAATCTATTTAAGGGCAAAGGGTAAGCAAATTAAAACAAAATTAAAATGTATTAGATAAGTTAAATAAAATATTAAATACAAGAGAGAATTTATATAGATTGATGATGTTAGAGTTTTATAAATGGAAGATCATAATGAAGTGAACTATCCTCAATTGAGATCTAAGCAAAACCAGTAGATTTGGGTTATGTATACTCTAATTTCAGCTGTATTCAGGTTTTTTCAGGGAAATCAGGCATAGTTATACGTAGTGTAATGTTTTCACAGATTCTTAATACCAAATTTTATATTTGATTATGCATCTAGAGAGTGCAATCTCAAAACCTTATAGGGTATCATATCAAGATACTCCATCAAAATTCAATATTTCTCCCTCTCACCATAATATATATATAAGAAACTTCTGATCATAAAACAAAATATTTGGTAGGTAGAAAAAGAAAGGGAAATTGAATTTTCCCTGCTAGAATCTTCATAGCTTTAATCCTAGCATGTCTAAACATGACCAACAGCAGATATTTCATTATTATTTGTCTAATAATGAACAGCTATTACAGGGAGAGAAATTAATCCTCACAATGGTGGATATTACCTGCTTACTTCTAGGGTTTCTCCATTTGTCTCTACTTCATGGGTAAGCATAATCATAACTGACCTGGTCTTCATATCTCCATGCCTGTGCTGCGGTGACTAATCAGTGAAGCCTGGCAGAGGCAGTTTCTTTCTGCCCTAGGTCAATGACAATGACTCTGGTGGATATTAGAAGCTTTTGGATGCAATGGATGGAATCAGCACTTTGTTTTCTGTTTTAAGTCCACTACCCAAAATGGATAAAAGGAGACCCCGGACTGAAATTGAGTTGCCCCCATTTCCTCCTCTCTGCCAAGAGTAGCAAGTGAGTGTGACAAGATTTTTGCAGCTATATTTTGATTAAAGTACTCATTTATCCTGAGCTAGTCAGGGTTTAAACAGCTTCTGTCTGTGGTAGGGAGGATCCCACTCACTATGACATCAGTGGAACTCATCCCATTTCCCCATCTATGTTTAGATTCATATCCTGAATACCACTGCTCAGACCAATGGCCTTAGTCATTGAAAGGATTCAGACCAAAGCTTATTTTTTCCACATCCATAGACTATAGTTTTCTGAGTCTGTGTCTCACCAGCTCTTCAAATATAAGCCATATTCATTCCCAAGATACTACTCTTTCTGCCTGCATGATTCCTATACTGACTTGTGTTTGGATATCTGCTTGCAAACATGATAAATTGTCTGTGTAAACATGTTTGCTACAAGTTTTCCTCTTAATTATCAAGGATTAATAACAAAAGAACTCTGCTTGTTAAAACACACACATCCATGACTCCTTTATGACTTGATTTGTAACTATAAAAAGCATCCATTCTCTCCCTAATGAGAGTATCACTGTTCCTAGTACTCGAGGGAGATAAAATTTCAGAGGCTTTTCCCATTAAAAATCAATTCAATAATAATAATACCTTATATTAAATATTTTGTACTGTATAAAATGTCAACATTAATAGTCTCTATCTTCTCTTACTGTTCCATGATTTATTAAAAATTTGAAAGATGGTTTTGAAATTGCCCTATTATATAAATATGACTTAGCAATTAAATTTACCACATGTCTTCAATATTTGTCAGTTACTAAATATTCAAAGATGGTAATGATGAAATAAAGTAGTAGTAGTCATTTTTAATGTTGAAGTGTTGTATCTTAGAATCAATAGAAACTGTTATGGACATATTGTAATTTCTTTCACAGTAGATAGAAACAGCATGTATCATAGAATCTGAGAATTGCTATGAGAATTAATATTGGTACTTATTAAGCACACAACTCATGTTATAGATGACTATCAATATATAACATGTAAGAGAAAATATTCAGTACAATTTCACATCAAAAGATAACAAAGAAGTTTAGTGCGATGACAACTGTATTCATTTAGGATTTCCAGATTCTCAAATGAAGATAAGAACATTTGCTTCTTGGGTTATCCTTGAAGCTGGTTGATCTAAATAGTTCGCTCTATCTATGAATATACTTGTAAGGGCTTTGGAGTCAACATTTTAGAAGAAGATTTCCTGACATCTCCTGTGGATGAAATTATCTGGTTATAAAATACAATGCTCACCACATTATGCTACTGAGAAAAATAACACGATAAATGGTTTCACATGTTAGATTTTAAAACCATTCGTCCTTTTATTTAAAACTAAGTCAGCATTTTCAGTAAGAATAAATTTTTCTCTGATTTTTTTTTTTTGTTTTTCACTTAGATAACTATGAGATGTATCTTTCATATACAAAGTCTTTGCTTAATGTACAAAAATTTAAGTTATTTTATGCACTTGCTTGCTTGATTAATGTGCATTGTAAAATATTCTGCTACCATATTATCTAATAAATCACATAATTTGATGTTTATATAGTACTTGTTATCTTAAGACCACAAATCCTTTCTCAGACAAGTCGTGGGAAGTCAGAGAATCTCTATGAAATTGTATATCCAATATTTCTGAAAATGACATTTCAGAAAATTATAGGTAACATTTTTAATTACATTCCTAAAAGAATAAAAGTCAAATGAGATTTCAACAGAAACTAGTTTTTGAGTACATGGTGAATTTAGAAGAGATTCTTTTGTTCATAATACCAAAATCTAAGAAAATATTCTTGCTTTTATACTCATTTAAATTATTATAGACTTGTGAATTCTTGACAATTGCATAAGGCATCTGGGACTAAGAAAACAATCTCAAAATTGGAAACTTATTTTTGTACCTTATATGATATATAATATAAAGTGATAGTAACATATAATTTACTACCCCCAAAAAGAGTTAACAGTTTTCTAAATAAAATTGAGAATGATAACAAATTATAAACAAAGTAAATTTTACTTCAAATATTCTCTTTTTATCATTAATTTAGATCTTAAGAGATATTATGACACTGCCAAAGAACATAACTGATACCACATTTTTTGGATTAGATTCTAACTTGTCACTGGAAATTATTTAACCTGCCTGTGCATTAGATTTTTTATTTCTAAATTAAGGATATTTTCAGAACCAAGTTGGATGGACAATAGTGAGGATTACATGTATTAATACATGTTGAACACATGGAAGAGTGATTATACACAATAAGCATTGAAAAATTATCCTAAGTATCAAAAGTCAATATGAATAAGAAAGACAAATATTTGCAATAAATATAATACTTGGTTATGCCAATTTTCCTCATAAATCTATCAGAAATACTTCAAATATATCATTGGAGAAGAGACAAGAATAATTAATTCAAAATAGAGGACATATGTGACACAGAAAAAGAAAATGTCATTGGTAAACAAAAATACACTGAAAGATATTAAGAATTTTTTTTTTACTTTTAAAGAAGCATAGATATGGGAAAATGTAGAAATATACTGTACAAGAAGTTTATATTTAAAAGGACGTTCCTGCATAATGCTATTGAGAATGTAAATTTGTATATAACCATATTTGAAGTCGATTCATCTACATTTATCCTGATAGTTAAACACTTCCATTATTTTATTAAAAATGGTATTTCATTATTTTGTTTTTAGGTTTAAAAAGCTTTAGGCAAAATGGTAATTAAACATAATTTTAACTACATATTTTTGGAACTGATATAAAAACACAGTAGTAGCTTAAGTGTTTTAGTTTAATTTCAATTGTTAAAATGTATTTTGTGAACTAGAACCTGAACTATAATTATGATGAATTGTCAATCTTAAAAAGAATAAAATGTAAACTATGTGGCATCACAGTTTTACAAAACAAGCAATAAAAAGTATACATAGAAAGAAGACTGAGAAATATAGCAAAATATAATTATATTTTAGCCAACAGCAGGTAGAAAAATAAAGATGATTTATAAATCATTGTTCTAAAAGTATTGTGTTTCATATATTGAGCACATATCAATAAAAAATTTAAGAAAATTTGGAAATAAAATTAATTCAATGCTGAAATTATTTTAGATATTCTTAAACTGAATATTTCTAGTATTAATAACATCACATACTAAAAGCCATTTTAATTATATTATAATCATCATACATGCCATGTAAATATCAATATTTTAAACTTTATTCAATTAATTATGCTTTAATGCATTTATTAATAATGAAGCTGATGTTCAGAATAATAAGATGGTTTGCCTCATGTCAAAGTAGTTTATAAAAGGCAAAACTGGAGCTCCAGGGTATTCTGATATTAAATATATGTATTTTGCTTTATATTGCATGAGGTACCTAATCTCTCTTATTTGCAGTCATTGAAGAGATTTTAAAAAAACAGGCAAAATGTCATACTAGTTTTATTATTTATTCAGCAATCATTTATTGAGTGTAACTTAAATCAGATTATGTGATAAATAGTGAATTAAAAGGTGAGTAAATAATAATTCCTAAATTCATGATTCTTAAAGTTATTAGGGTGTCAAACATAAAAATAAATAAAGAAAATAACATCTTGGAAACATGTTCCAAATATGTATAGGTAAAGCCATTTTGGAAAGGTGTTTTAAGTACATAGAGTGAAGGCACAAGTGTGCGAATTTGGGAACTCAAAGAAGGTTTCATAGAAGTAGTGAACTATGAGTGGAATTATACCTAAATTAAGAGAAAATAGAAACAAAGTGACAATCAGGTGACACCTTAGATGTCACCTTAGAAAGTAATCCTATTAATGAAATCACCTTGTGCTAACGAGGCAGTTATTGAGTGACGGTGGATGGTGAACAAACTGTATTTATTGTGATTCAAATGAGATAAAAATATATTGAGTAGTGGGAAGAACATTAGATACAAAAGCAGTAAAATCAGTTTTCAGTTGAGGTAGTGGAAAGAACATTGAACTAAAAAAAAAAAAACAATTATTTCCCAAATTTAACTATTTTATAAGTAGATACTGCAAGTCCTGTATGTGCTAGACACTGCTAATTTCAGACCTTATCACAATTAGCAAGAACTGCTAAAAAATCCTGCCCCAGTGGTGTGGTAGAAGTCCTTTCCTTGACCCTAATCCAAAAGTTAGTCTGCCAGGAATTTTCCACAGTACTGCAGAGGCTGTAGCTATCTATGTCCAAGGACAGAAAAGCATCCCTCCCTACTCTGCAGCTGTATATAACTGATATGAGTTGCCAGTAGAAACCACACATAGCCAAGGAGGTGAATCTACCTCAGAGTATAAAAGGAGCTCCCCTAAATCCCCTGTTGCTCAGCTTCGGATTAACAATATCCCTGAGCCAGCACGGGTGCAATATAGTGCTTTTCTCTACTTTGAGTGCTCAGCTGTCAGTCTTCTCACGGTCAGGAGGCTCTGCCATAACAATGGAGCACACAGTTCAGTGGATAAACATATTTTGAAAATATTCATAATATATACTGTAACTGTTAAGTGTTATTAATGCATATACAGGAAGTTTTCACAATATTTGAATTCTGACATGCAAGCTATAGGCATTAGATTTGAGGGGAAAGTGGAAGCCCATGTTGAAGAAGAGTTCAGCACTTAACAGGTCAGAAACATATAAGAATATGCTGGGGTCAAAATGGCAAAAGGATAGCATTGGAATAGGAGAAGTGAGAGAAGGCAAAGCTGGAAATCAGAAGTGGCAGATCAGTCACAGAACAGAAATGGAAATAAGGGGTTATTTCAAGTCAATAAGAAGCATTCTAGATTTTTGGTACAAGGGCTGTATTTTTGAAAGAACACTCACATAATAATGTGGGAGGTAAATAGACTAGAAAAAGTCAAATCTAAGACAACAATACCACTTAGGTAAGTGTTTTAGCAAACGGGAAGAAATAGCTACCGTCTCATTGCTGGGGTCAACAGGCATAGAGAAGTTAATTTCACTTAACCTCTTTGAGCTTCAAGTTCATTTCTTAGCAAATAATGATGTTGGGTTACATGGAGTCAAGTTACCTTCCTGATGGAAAAAAAAATGAACTCAGAACGTTTAGATCTGTAGGACAATGAAAGGTACATCCCATCTCAACAACGGATGTTCAAGGAACAATGCAATGAAGGTTTGGCTTAACATAAGGCTATGAGGGACTAGGCTGTGAGAGTCTGAGACAAAGATAAAAGGCAGTTGCAGAGAAAGGAAGGAAAGCTAATAAGGTGAAATGTCTGCTGGGAACTGCTTCACACAGGTTCATTTGTGAAGATTCCTGGGGGAAAAGAACAAACTAGAGCAGTGTAAAATTTTCATCAGAAAATCCCAAGCCAAATGAAAATTGCCCCTTTTCAGGTTTATGCACTTTTCATACCAAAAGGACCATAATTCAGGTTTGTGTCCAGTAATCTTTCATTAAAACAAAAAGAGATCATTTACTGTCTGGAAAGGGGGCTTTGCTCATGGTTGGTGGTTGGGTTCTTTGTTCTCTGTGCTTGCAGTGTAATGAGGAGTAATGTGTAGATGTGTGTTACTACATGGAAAATGAGATCAAGGAGTTTTCAGTTATACTTGAAAACACATCCAGGTGCCCATTTTAGTAGTAATGGAGAAAGTTCTGTGTCAGCATCCTCACCTGGTCTTCTTCTCCTTGTCCCCAACTTTGCATCCCCATATCATCTATGTCTTTTCTTTACAAAGGGACAAACACTCTTTTGTTTCTAAAAGGTCGTGAGAATTTGTTCTGTCCAGTGATCTACTGGGACCACCTTTTTCTTCAGTGTTTCACTTTCACATTCTATCTCTTCATGTTTAATGGAGTTATGATCAAAGACACACAATCTTAAAGTTCACAGTCCCTTTGAGAATCAAAGAATATAACATCTTCATCTTCCACTAAAGCATTTGAGTTGGTTTATGGAATCCACTGCCTTTTCAATAATTTCCTGGATGAGAACTGACTAACTAGAAAAAGGGTACTGCATACCAACTCAGAATATTGAAGAGGTTTTCTTCTAGTGTAGAAGTTGTCCTATTAGGATGATGGAGGCATCATCATTGTCACCATGCTGAATTTAGTGGAAGGAAGTGCCATGACAACGCTTGCAAAATTTTCTAACTTACATATAAGTGAATTTTTTTTGAAAATGCTAAGATAATATTCCTTTGTCTTTATGTAATTTTAGTCTGCAAGTTTCTGTTAAAATCGTTAATGAAAATTAATTTTAAAAGAATCAGTTTTTACAATCACTACATGTAATGTTGATCACTACATTCTTTGTGCTACAACCCATAATGCTCTATTCATCTATTTATGGCTCTTCTAATGGATATATGATGCATGTTTACCTTATTTTCATATAATAAATATTTGATAGCAGGGCCTATTACTTTTCTTTTTTTTAATTTTAAAGACAAGGTACAGGCAGGAATGAAGGTGAGCAGGCAAGCAGACAGGAAAAGAGAGTAAGTATTTTTATTTAGTTGTTTGTATTTTTATTTAGTCGCTTGTCTTGGCTGTTCCCTATCCACACCCCCACCTGTCATGGCCCCTCCACTCCCACTCCTGCCCTGTCCTGGGATCTGAACACAGATCTCTGGAATGCATGTAGACTGCACCTGGCCAGAGGCAGAGGACCAAACTTCTACTCTATCAAGGTGTGCCAATATTTTTCCTTTCTGTGTTCTGTACCTCTAATATTGCATGTAACAAATAGTTGAGTAAATATTTTCATAGTGAGCAAATACATTTTTATACTGAAGAGACACTCACTATATTAAGTAAAGGTTGTATAGAAATCATGCAAAAGTTCACACAGAAATGAATTTGCTTCAAAATTCCTTCATTTTAGAGCTTTTGTTCTTGAGAGGTGAAAGAAATTTGAATGAATGATTTATGCAGCTTTTAATAGTACCAATTTCTTTATATAAAAACAGGGAAGAAAAGCAAGAGTAAAATAAGCTAGCTTGTGCTTTCTCTCATTTATTAAAGGTATTATGCAGTTTTAATTTAATTTAATATTTGTTTGAATTGGTCTATCACATCTAACAAGAGAAATTATATGTCTATCTAGGCTATGCACAGTTTCTGTGAGCTTTAATTTACATAAGACAATAGTGAGCATAGCCTATAGCTATAATTATATTACAAAGACTAAGTTCAATTTCTACATTCCAACTGCTTTTTATTAATTTGAGACAAATAAATTTTCTAAAGCATAGCTACACAGGCAACGAATGCAGCTCTTAAACATAGAATCACATTTTTTATATTAAAATTCCAAGTCTTATACTGAAGTTACTGCTGTTACTTAGGAAAAGACTTATTCTTTAGGATTGCGAAGGCAAATTATTTGTTTCCTGGATTTTGTGTTAAAACAGGCTTTTGATTAATGTGATTGTTAAAGCACTGACTAGGATTGTCTAACACATTGATTGGACAAATGCAATCTGTGGTTAAACTTTTTCTTTGAATTTTACAAAACAAAGCAAAACAAAACAAAACAAAAATATCTTTAGATGTTTCCTTTTTAAGACATCAAAGAATCCTGTGTAGTCTACATATTGTGAAAAGAATATGGTCCCTCTAGATTTACCCCTTCTGCTTAATAACCACTTTGAGAAACTTGAACACATATTTCTACAGAAGTGATACAGAGGAGTATTTCTCAAAATGCATTTATGCAGTATCAGTTTGACTTGATTTCCCTTATGAATAAGGAAGAAGTCTTCAGTGATGAAACTGTTTGGGAAAATTGGTTAAACAGGTTCCTTTATTGTCAGACTTCTTAGATGCTTTAAAATGTTATTGTGTATCATCTATCTTCAGAAGGAAGATGAAACACAGCATCTTCCAAAATTAATGGCTACAAAATATTGATATTCAACTTCAGAACATCCTGTGGGAAAGCTGTTCTATTCAAAAAACTTGCAATAATCACATTCATGTTAATGAGAGCAAAATTGAAAAGGGCAGTCTATGAATTAAAAAAAAAAAGGGTGAATTCAAAAGTCAAAGAATTTGTTAGAGAAAAAAATTCAAATGACAAAAATGATTATTTTGTAATGATATAGCTAATGGCAAGAATACACAATAAGATTTTTCCTTCCCCCACTTTGTATATCTTTTCTCCCATAGTAAAAGTCCTGACTTCCAACAATAGTGTTGTATTTACTCTGCCCTACAATGCACACAACATAATTCCTGCTTCTATACTGTGAGAGAATTTAGAAGTAATGGATATAGGAGCGCTGTGTTCAGTAAAAATGACACACCTCACAGTTGTATCTTGTTTTCCAAATGCCATTCCCCATTGAAAGTAGAGCAGGAATATTAGAGAAATGACTGATTTCAGAGAAAGTACAGATGATTGTGGAACATCTTAATTGTGTTAGAAAGTATACAATAACTCAAAGTTGAAGGATCATGTACAAATGACATAACAACTAGTCTGACAAATTTCCTGTTGACCAAAACTTCCAAATCATGACAGTTAAGGATTAAAACCAATGAGCATTTGTTTTAAATGTTTCAGGGAGCAGAAATGTGCATCAGGACAAGACATAGAAAAAGAAATCAGTTTATAATATCAAGTCAACACAGGGAGCAATTTCTTATAAAATTAATTGGGAAGAATTAGATTTTCTGACTTATACATAGTATTTAAATATCTTAGAAGAGATAGTGACCCACTCCATCTAATTTAGGATGTTATAAAAATAAGTTTGGAAAGATTGGTCATTAAAAAAAGCACAACAAGCATAAAATAATTCATGAATCACATATTAATAATAAAAAAATCAAACAAACAGATTAAACAAGCTCTTCCTTACAGTAAAATGTCAACTAGCAATTATGAAAGAATGGAAATAGAAAGGTCACTGCTCTGTAACCAATAAAGCAAAAATAAATTTAAGCAAGAATTTTTTGTAGAACATTTTTCTGCATTATCTGTGGCTTAATTCTTTGCAAGTGAAACTATGAACAAAAATTATAAAGCACAGCCCACACAAATATAAAAGATCAAAGTGGTATAGAAAAGTTCAATTAGAAGTCTGAATGTAAAGTGGATGATTTCCTTTTCTTCAAAACTATTTTGAATTTAAGAGCATGACTTAGAAGTCTTAGTAACATTTTGACCAATTATCTTAATTGGGTAGCTGATTTTCTACTTCTGTCTTTAATCTTCAGTCATTAATTCCTTTCTTGATTAATTCTGATGTACCATATGCTCTCTTCCAATTATCTGTTTTGTATCATTTCAGTAAACTGCAGCTAATATCAAAGCACAAATCAACTATTTTACCTAAACTGTGTTTGTTATCTTTCCTATAATTGTTTTGACTATTTCATTGCAAACCCACTGATGCTTAACATTTTACACCTACTTGAATTATTTAAAACAGTTGATTATACTTGATAAACTGGTGAAGATTAAACAAAAAGGAAGCAATACAGAAACTATAAGAAACAACAGGAATCTTATGAAAATTTTCTTAACAATAGTTTTAGAGTTTATCAATTACTTTTCTTGAGTTGACTATATTTTTATAATACTAACTAAAAGTATCATTTAATTCTCACATCCTATAATGATTCATAATATTTTAACTGACTGTTATAATAACTAAAAAGACTGAGTTTCTACAATTAAGAGGCCATGTGTTGTTGGGTTTGTTTGTTTTTTTTATATCTCTTCCTTCTTTGTTTTAGGGAATGAACAAAGGTGCATTTTGAGTCTAGGAGATCAATTTGACATAAGATTTGAAACTGAAAGTTATTTATGGAAAGTAATTTAGTCATTTTCTGAAAATTATATGTGCTATGTATGCATATTAATTAATATGTATATTTGCACATACAAACAATGTAATTCAAGCCTTAGTGTATCCTGTCAAGTATACAGTCGTGATGAAGATCTGTTTCATGACTACTTTGAAAAAACTAAACAGAGCTGTCTTTCAGTGCTACGGACATCAACATGAAGAAATTGAAGAACTTACTTCAGAATGAGTAGTTTATTAAAATTGTTAGAATAGTCCTTGATTTATCAAACTCCCTTGACATCTCTGAAATAAGGAAGTCAAATATCAAATTCCTTTAAAGTAGATTCTCCATAATTAGAACATTTATAATGAAAATTATAACTAAACCCAGAGAACTTCAATTTCTTATAGACTGTAAAAAATATGATTTAGTATTTGCGACTTATCAATGTTTTAAATTTTCTATGGGGGATGAATGGAAGATCTTATTAGTAAAATATGCAAACATATTCTGCTTTTTTCTGTGAATATATCTAAAGTTTAGAGATTTTTGTAATAATGTTTTGATTAAATTAGTCAGACCAAGTCCTGGAAAAGAGAAGAGCAGGGATTATGCTTAATCTTTGCATTTTTGATTGACTAATTAAAGCCTAACATATGAAAGGAACATAAAGAAAGTTTTCTATATTTATAAATGGCTGAATTGAAATAAATATTGGAATAAATATATTCCACAGTATTTTTTGAATATCAGTTCTGGTTGAATATCAGTTTATTATCATTAGGATTCGAGGGACCAAAATTTCTTAGATTTGACTAGCACAGATCACTGAGATTTATGTAGGGGACTAGGTATCAATATATGGTTCTCTTTTAACCTCTGAAACTGGCTTGCTTATGATTTCTATTAAAATCACTAACGTACTTTGAGATCCAGTTTTCTCACCTTTAGAATTAATTTAATCAAAACATTATTACAAAAATCAAAATAGTTGGTGGAGTCTAAATTATATATTGTGTTGTACTATTCGATCCTGAAATATTAGCCATCTTTTTTTTTTTTTTTTTTGCAATATTAAATTTATGGAATTTAATGGTGAAATGTTTTGGATCTTCCATGTAGTAATGGTTAGAACCTGTCTAGGCAAGTTTATAACCTTTCCTTTCCACCACTCCATATCTTCAATGTCTTTGCTTCTTTTTTTTCCTGCTCTCACCAGTCCTGATGACTTCAGGTATTTCTCTATCCAAGAGTCATTTGTCCTTGTTGGTTCAGTCCCTTAGCTAACAAGAACCTCTCCTCATATTTCATAGATTATCCGGATTATCTTGGATGGCTAACGTGAGAGCTTGCTCCTCAGAGGAATAGTGTTATGGTAGAAAGAGTTCTGGAGTTAGTCCAAACGGCTCAAATCTTTTATCTTAATTTTCTACCTCTTTAATTTTCAGAAAATTGCTATCTCTAGCTTTCTTAACTGTGTATTTAGACTTGTGATGCTTATCAGTTATCTCTTAATGTTGTAATGATCAAATGAAATAAGGTCCACTACCGTGCCTTATACACAGTGAAAAATATGAAAAGCAAGTAGATAAACTCATCTATGGTAGCGAGAGTAAGACAGTGAAGAATCCCTGGTAACTTTCAGTCATTATGAAAAGGTGTTTTTGTGTATAGCCTTCCAGAGATAAGATCGCTCCTCTATTACTAAAGCAGAGGAATAGTATAGAAGCCAAATTGGGAAAGGAGATTATATTTAGTTAAGGTGAGGTTATAGGTATTCATTATTGAAAAACTGTGGTAAACGTGTCTTTTAATTTTTTTATATCTCTAATCAATATCATGCAAAGTAGGGACGATAATTGTACTCATCAATTCTGTTTATTATATATTTCCTCTTCTCTAGAACTCACTTTCTACCATTGGTATAATGAAGAGAAATATTTCAATGTTTACTAGTAGCTACAATGAGCAGAGCTCCCAGCCAATGGATAAGAGAAATAAAGAGATGTCACTGAGATTTTAATGTTTGTTGGTTCTGGATAGCCAGGTCTATCCTTATTAGTACAATGTTTATGCCACTTTACAAATAAGAAAAAAAGGATATCAGGTAAAGTATGTTACATACTAAAGTCTATGTAATGTTTACATAATAGTTACTGGCTACACACTTAACTACAGTTAATTCTGAATGCTGATCTCCATTTTGCTATGATGGTAGTTCTCATTGACTGAGGCTTGGACACTAACTTCACCCACTCTCTGATGACTAATTTGATGTGTTTCTTCATGTGAGATCTTACTCAGAAAACCTAAGCAGTATCAGGACATTACCCAGGAAAACCTTAGGATAAAGAGACAATCCAGGATAAGGAGATGGGAAAATAGATGCAAAATAAAAGTGATTATTCATCTGTGAAATGGAAGTAACAAATAATATTAGCCAATTGCTTTCTCTTTCAGCAAGATTGAAATTCATTAATTTATTCAGTAATAACTGGCAACTCTTCTGGCAAAAACAGTGGTAACAAATTCAGATATGGTTCCTACTCTTGGGAAATCTAGGTTTTGACAGGATTAAAAATTGATAGACTGTGTTGGAAAGCTTTATAATTCTAAATGTAGTCCTTATATTACACAGATAACAAGCTAAAATAAGATGTTGCGATTATAAAAATATTTCTAAAGAAGCTGAAAACAAAAATGCTTGGGATATAAAACATCATAATGAGCAAGAAATGAGATGAAATTGAATAGTACTATGTGCCATAATAAATCTCCAGAAAATTGTTATGAGGTAGAAATTATCTGCCCAGTTTTCTAGATGAAAAACAGATAATTTATACAGACACATACAGATATATTTACTTTAAAAATGAACACAAAATGAACACAAGTCTCACTGTTTTTATTTTAAAAATCTTTCATAAACATATTTTAGGCAATTTAAATTTGAATACTATTTTTCTTTCCTTCCTTTCTCTTGCTTCTTTCCTTCCTTTCTCTTGTGCCCATAATTATACATATCATCAGAGAAGGAAAATATGATTAACTTTTACAGGATAATAAAGTTCTGAGATTCAAATCCATAACATGAACTTTCTCCTTTCAATTCCCCCATTCTTCTAAATAAACTACTTACTCTGGTAAGAGAGACATGCTGTCTTCTTACAGTCTTGGTTTCTTAAAGTAGAAATGGGCTTAGTTTTCCCCACTCTGGATAACTTTCTTGATTTCAACATGTGTGTACATATACATGCATGTGTGTTGGGAGATGGCTGTTTGGAAATAAAGAAAAGCCAAAATATAAGCTAGAAGAGAGAATGACTTACAAGAAGATCTGGGAAACTAGAGGGTTAAAAATAACCCTGGCCGACAATCTTGAAATTTTACTCTAGTGCTCCATTATTGAAAGCCTGAACTACTACTCTTTCAGATTCTTTCTCGTCTCCTCTTCTGTGTATCGCTCAAGTATAAATAACTTTTTCTATTCCCATTTTATCATGTAGCTTATTTATTCATTCTGTGCTCATTTACTAGGTTCCATATATGTGTCAGATACTGTAAGTGCTGAGAATAAAACAGACAATAAAAAATCTTGATAACCATTTACATAGAATCATAATCCAATAAATATTTCTAAAATAAAGTGTCATTAAGATTTGAGTAAAATGCTATATTGGGTGAAAGGCATACTGTGAACTACTCTTATGGAAAAACTGACTTGAATTTTTAAAGAGCAGGTCAGCAGTTTTCTTTGAGGACATTGTCTTTAAGCTGAGATTAAATGCAATAGTATCAGTTATGAATATTCTTTTCCTGATTTCTATTAAAAGTACTAGGGATAATATATGCCAAATGATTATCATTAATGTAGGTACAATTAGTGTGCAATTAGTGTTTCTTAAAACAAATAATCAAAATGGAAAATATTTTAAAACTGGAAGTATTTGATATAACTTTGGGTAAATGTCCATCAAATTTTAGGATCGAACATTTAGTAAACATTTTTTTTAGATTAGAAATTTAGATTTATAATTAATCAGTGGAAAAGTTGACAGAATAGAAAAGAGAAAAGCTGAATTCAGGTATTTGTTTTTTGGTGACTTGTGATCACTAAAAGTCAGTGCCCAATAAATTCTATTTAGATTCTAACTAACTTGAATAGAGCTGAAAACAATAGCAAAATTTCTTAAGCATTTTGTGATTTTAACAAATAGGTCATTTCCATTTTTCACAGTTTATTAGAATTTTTACAATGTATTATTATTTGTTGTTTTATTACTTTTACTCTTATTAATAGCTGCTCTTATTGATCCTAAGGTACATTAACTTTAGTTTATTTCTTTAATCTACTTACAAAACGACAATATATTTTTGGTATTTCACAATTGCGAATTAAAATATTGTTTTAAAACTATATTATTTAGAAAATAATCCATGTGTATAATAATATTTCACATTGAGAGTCCCATTTCTTAACATTTTCACAATATTGTTAATTTTGCTTTTTAGAGGAAACCGCTTTTGTCTCATGCTTATCCATATTAAATCCTATAAAAAGGAAAAACATACACAAACACATTGTGTTTAGTCTGGTGAATCTAAATTTAACTCTTACTCTACCATTTACTAACAATGTGACCAGAACAGGTAACTCTAGTATCAAAAGCTTGAGTTCCTCACTTTAAAATAATAATCTCATAAGCAGATTTCAGGCATTAAATGAAATAAATTATTAAGCATTGCCACTGGATAAGGCCATGCTGACAATGAATTTCCTTCCTGACCCAGCACCATTTCCTATCTTTGCCACCTTCTCTAGCCAGGAATTTTTCAAATAGAATTAAAGCATTCATAAAAATCATTTAATAAACTTTGCAAGCTGACTGTGAATAAACTCTGCTCCATGTTATTTTCTGTGGAAAAGTTTAAAAGAAAGTTTATAGAAACCTAGAATATTCAATTGAAATTAATTTTCATAAATTTCAACAGTAATATTTATGAAAACACCTTATTGCATATTCCTTCAATTAGGTTTCAAATTTGTTCAATAATAGCAAAATTTCCTGATAGGTTATTTTAAATCCCTTTTGAAACTCTTATTTTCTTTGAAATATTAAAAAGGATATTCATCTATGAGTGTATTTATAGTTAAATGTTCTTGAGATAACATATTGCTTTAAAATGACATATATATGAAATGTCAAGCAAAATATCCAGCCTGTGGAATGAAAAGCTGGCTTAAGGAAAATCATAAACCTATGTCTTTGTGATTTCTCTGATCAGAATCATCTTGGACTATTAATATAGAAGATCATGACATATATATATCTACATATATATACATATGCATTTGTATATATGTATATTCCCTGTAGCCAGATATGACTGTATGTTTGGTGAATTTTATATAAGAATATGTTACCTATATGCGTTAATGCAATAGGTCTATACTTTTCTTAGTTTTGCCTTTTTACCAAATTTAAGGAAAATTTTCTAAGTCAAATTGAGCAATTTAAAAAATATTTCTGTTCTATTCCTTGAAATGTCAAATATTTACTTGTTAAATTTCTCTGAATCTAGTGCATTTTCCCCTTGATTTATATTGTTGTTTTAGTTAATACTATCATGTCCATTTTGATTATGTTTCATTGCCTTGTTAGTATCATGTAATTGCACAAACTTTTAACACTTGGCTCAAGTCTTTCTTTCTCTTACAGTCTCTTGATTATATTATATTATATTACATTATATTATATTATATTATATTATAAAACTTGATCCTTTATCTTTCTTACAGTTCCAAGTTTGGCTACATGAATTATTTTTCTTTATTTTTGTTTTCCTTGTGATTTTTCTCTTTTATTTTTAATAATTCCCTGTGCTTATCAATTAAATTCACATGATATTTATGGATTTATAATTTTCTGGCATTATTTTTCTTTTTTGTAGTGTTTCTTGTATGTCTTGTTTTTTTTTTATTCAATCCATTTTCTTTCCTCATAATGAATAATGATAGCATTAAATACTATCCATTTGCCTAATTAACTATATTTGTATTACACTTTTCTTAAATTTGTTATGTTGTTATCAGGACATCATTATGGCTATTTTTCTCTTTTGAAGTACTATTTCAAAGATTTAGATGATAGTTTTTAATTTCTTCTTATGTGTTAGCTGTTTAATCACCTGACATTCTGAAGTTTACAACATAAAGGAAATTAACTAAACACTATATGTCTGCATACTTATAAAATGACTGCTTATAATAAGTACCTCAAAATACAACATACATGTGGTTCATATCAATCAGATATAGTGAAGAGTGAATAATCATGGGAGTTCAACATTTTTACAGTAGACAGTGGATGTCTCCTTAAATTGTAATTAAGCTTGCACCTTGCAAATCAAAAAGGGTCTGTAAAGCAAATCATAGAGAAAGAATAGTTGAAGCAGAAATTATAGGTGATATTAAGGTTCTTCTTAGTTTTGAACACTCAGTTTCTTTGAAATGGCACAAGACAAACTTATAGATATTGGGAGAACAACATATTGTAAGAGTTTCTAAGAAATAAGCAACTCAGTTAATTTAAATTAAAAAAAAAAATTGAAAAAAATCTACAGCTGTGTGGAGATTGCAGTGTATAAGGGCAGAAGGAAAAAACAGAATATTAAGCCAATCTGCGAGTTCTGAAGATACAATGAAGAGGGTATTCACTAGCTATAAAGAACATCATGAAGGCAAACATAGCATTTACATAATATGTATGTATGTGTTTTCCTAGATTACTGAAACAAATACTAACTTGAAAAATTAACACAATGCCTTATTTTGGATATATATTTGTTTTAGTTTGAAACCTGATCTACCAATCCACTGCTTCTACATACATACATATACATATATATATATAGTATGCTAACAAAACTCATATGTACTCATAACAGCTGGAAGGATGATACAATATAAATATACAAGTTGCAATATTCCATCACTAAAGAATCCTGAGTTCTACCACTCAGACTCCTTCTCTTCTAAGTTATAGGTGCTAGTATTATGGCTTACAATACCCCTTAAACTTACAAATGAATAAATTATTTTAAGATACTCATAGCATTGTCAATTATGAAATTCAGATATAGCACAACGAGGATGCTTTGTCTGGATTTCACCTCATCTGGAGCCTTAACAGAAGGCTAGGGATTATACAATGCTGAATTATTCACAGGCTGAATAGTTTTATATGGGCTGTTAACTGGTTTAATAGATAGAATGTCTACCTCTGAATATATAGACAACCTACATAAATTTTTCTCCATTTCTCTGCATAAACTAATAGGGTCTCCCCCAAAGAGTATTGACTAGGTTTCAGGATCAAGTACTCTAAAGAGAACCAGACACATGTGGTACATGTTTTGTTATCTAACATTAGAATGCTCATAAGCCTACCAAGATTTTTAAAGAAATGGCATAAAAGATATCTGTTCATTGGACTCAGGTCAAAATTATATTGTAAGAAGGACATATTGATTAAAAAATGTTGCACCATTTCTCGAAAACATCATCTATCTGTATAACTGGTTCAGTAAATAATGAAACGCTGGAAATTTGGTTTGATTCATAAAGCTTTCAAAAAGCCAGTCGCATCTTTACTTCACTGAGTGCATCATTTTCATTTCAATGTTATTTTAATGCTCATCTTGAGAGTTTAAGGAAAGCTGATCATGGTTGAAAACTACACCATTTAAAGGCCATTAAGAAACATACATTTTTTCCAGATTAGTAGAAAAGCATTTCAGCTTCTTATTACCTTTTCCTATGATGAATCGCAAAATGAATCAGCTTTACACTAAGAAGTCAGCATGACTCAATAAACTAATCAATGAACTAAGACCTGCACATATGGTTATACACATTCTACTGCTGTGAGTTATTTTAAGCTCATCAGAATAGTCCAAACCAGATGAATGTCCTATTTTTCAGTGCAACAATAAAATTTATACCAGAAAAAAATGTAATCCTATGAAAATTCTTACAAAATAATCACATGTATTTTTGAATGTCTTCTTTCCTCCTTAGTCAATTAATCAATCAGAATATGTTGAACACAAGCTCTGTGAAAATTGAGGAAACTGTAATACAATAGAATTTTGCAATTATGTATTTATTTGCAAAGTTTAGAGTTATAAAAATTAATTATGATTTACATGTCAATTGATAACATTGCATTCTTCTAGTATATGCCCAGTAACATAGAATAGGGAATAGGGTGCTATGAGAGACACATTCAACCAGGCATGCATACATATTTATAATAATTTGCTGCAGGCAAGTTACTATGTTAAGTACTTTCCTCACTTTGCTCCTTTTAATGCTTAAGCCTATACGGTGTCTTTAAAAATTAGAGATTTCTCTTTTCATCCATAAAGACAAAAATTCTAAGATAAGCAGTCTAAGGTTGCATAGCAACTGAGCTTACTTTACGTCAATTTTGTTCTCCTAGGTCTTGTGTCTGAATTCCTGAGAGAAAGCAGGGGAAGCTCAAAGCTGACAGGTCCAAGGATTGATTGTATAGATCAGCCTAGTATAGTTCTTAAAAGGAAAAAAGAGGTTTCCTAGTTTGAGAGAAAACACCCAGTCACCCAGTCACATTCTTGTATCTAATTCATGAGATTTAGATTACATGGTCACCCTCCATTATGAATGACAGGAAAGAAGAAAGAGAAAAATAATCTAACTGGGGTTTTATATATATTTTTTTAATTAATTTTTTTTTGCCATTCACCATATAGTGTCTACTGCATATCTCACATAATCAGTGTAATTATTATCATCAGCCACGTTTTATAGTTGTAATGAATATGACTTAGAGGGGTGACATAGTTTTCCCTGTACCATATGGTCAATAAGTGATGGAGCTGGGCTACAAATTGACCATCTGAATTTAAAGTCACATTTTCAACTGCTATACAATTCTGTTTCCCATTAAAGCCATAGATCCAAAAGTTACAAGAAATCTCTCTTTCATAGTCTTTCCTCTCATGTAAACACCGGGGAAGAGATTTTGAAACATCTACAAGATATCAACTCTTGTCACAAAAGTTATCTTTATTAAATCACTTGAAGTTTATAATAGCCCAAATTTTTAGTCCCCATACAAAAACTTGGGTCTTTCCCCATTGTAGTTAGTTCAATATGTCCCTGCAACAGCTATTTGTCAAAGATGGTTAAATTAGAAATTAAGCTTGGCATGTTCATGTTATATCACAAATGTTCAATTGTGGGTCAATGAATTCTATCAATACATCTTAAAGTTTTAAAGAAAGTGGAGAAAGAAGCATTTATTTAGTTAGCTGTTCATTTCAGTTTTTTCAACCCAGCCCCAGATGGTGAACCCAGGTCCTTCAATGTATGTGGATTATAGCCAGTGGACTTAGCTGCTGAAATACCACAGCACAACTTGATTGATTTACTTCGATAACTAAGTCTGGGCAAAATCTCAGTATATCCTATTTTACTCTACAAAAATGAGCAAAGTCAGAAACTATGTCATATTTATTGTAACCGTAGTAAGAAAGGAATAACTAGGAAGACCCAAATTTCATCTTTCTTAGACCCCCCTTCAAGTATCAAGAAAAGTAGATGTACAATAGGGATAAAGAATTAAAAACAAACAAATGGCACTTATATTCACTGGAACTTTGGCAATTGTCAGTTGTTGTGCCCTAATGACTCAGGTATTAAGTCTACAGCTCTGGTGTAGTTCACTTAAGGCTAGGCTGACCATGTCCTGTTTTAATGGGACAGTACCATTTATTTTCATATTTTCTGACCACAAATTTTGGCTTTTTTAAATAAACAGTGGTTATCTGTAACATGGAGCAAAAGGGGCAGTTGAGTTTCCCCAGACCCAATCTGATGGGCCCAAAAGCCCCATCCCATTTTTGTCTCAAGGAAATATGGTCAGCCTACTTAAAGCCCAAGGTTCACGGCCTCCGGCAGGAACATGGAGGTCGGTAGGTGGGGTGGGGAGGGAACAACCAAAATGAACTACTAACAAAATGAAAAATGTTTCTTCCTTTTCTCTATTCTTTCTTCCCTACCTGCCTACTTGCCTTCATTCCTCCCTGTTTCCTTCACAAAAATAAACGAGTTTAGTAAAGTAGTCATGACTCTTGGAACAAAATTTATGGCATCAATGTGTCAAATATTTTGCTTGCCAGGTTCACAGAGATCAGAGGTAGAGAGACAGAGAAGCTCCTCTGAAGCCTAGGTCAAGTCAGCCAAAGCATTCCAGCCCAGACACCACTATCATCCCTGCAGTTGAGAGGCACAGAGCTCAGAATGGTCAGGTATTGCTTTTACCTCTTGCTTTCCACGTAGAGAGAAAATAAATATGTGACCACTAAATGTGTGATCTATAATCAATTCTGAATCTCTCAGCAACATCTTCAAATATTATTTTGGGTATTTTCTATTTTATGTTCTAAACCACTTCAGCCTCCTGTTCTCTGCTCTCTGTCTCAGAAATCTGATGTGTATGGATTTAGATGGTAGTTAGGGCTTGCCATTAAGGCCCCTAGCAGAGATTAGTAGGGAAAAAGGAAAGTGACATTGCTCAGGTGTTTGTTTATTGCACCTATTCCCTCCAGCAAGGTTGCCATAAGCTTCCTGTCCTTCAACTGAAGTTCACAATGGCTATCAAACGTCCTTTTGCTCACAGCTATTTCTTGTTAACTTCCTGCAACTCTTCCCTTCCCCTGGTTCCTTTAGCACCATCACCTTTTGTTATTAGTTTCAGGATTCTGGAAGCTTTTTGGTGGGCTCTCCTAACTCCTTCTCATACTTTTCAAATTATTATTTTATCAAACCCTTCTCAATTTGCATAATTTGTATATCCTGTCACCCTCCTTCTGGGACCATGACTGAAAAACCACACATCAAAGATTTTTAGGAGAGAAATATATTTCCTTATCATCTTTACTCATCCGTAAGAAAGCTGGAGTCAGGGATTATATAGATGTATGACAAATGATTTAAATTTGTTAATAACAAGACTTAAAACCCATAGGTTACATTACAAGCATAGAATTTGTAAGCAAAAACCTCGAGTTTGAAATGGATAATGTTTTTAAAGTTACCCCGACACTCTCTCATTGTTTTCTTGTTTGTTAATGGAATGCTTACAGTTGCTCTCATGTCCCATAGGTTTTGCTATCTGAGATCATTAGCACAAACATGTTGTATAACAAAATAACATACCCAATAAATTATTAATGCAATGAGGCCTTCACAATTTCAGTATTTTCATTATAATAGTAGTAGAACATTTTAAAAAGACAAGCTAAAATGAAAAATTAAAATTTTGCACAATAATTAGAGGATAAGAAGCTAAAACAAATTAAAAATCTAAATCTGCGCATCAATGTAAGAACATTTTTGTGGTGTATATAAATCAATATTCAGAGATATGATTTTGGTAAGCATTGGATATATTATTATTCAATTACCCATTGTATAGAATAGCTGAAAAAAAAGGTTTTTAATTTCTTCAAAGTGTACATTTTTTAGCAAACTACTTTTTGTGACTATTGGAAATGCAAATTTTAATAATTGAAGCTCACATCTTGGAATATAAGGGAAGCTCATTAGTAACATGCAATGTGAATTAAATATTTATTCCAATGAAATTATTTAGAAAGTGCTTCTTGAGTTTCAGTGCTGTGAAAAGTGTTAAAGCAAGATTTTACGTTGACACAAACAATTTTAATGAGGAAACATACTTTGTTTTCTCAGTGAGGAAAAGCAAAATTAATATTTGCATTATCACTTTTCTTTTACTTAAAACATCTAGTGTCCATGTTAGAAATAACAGTAATGTTCTCTCTTAAATTAATCTACTTTATCTCTTTAAATGACATTGAAATAATTCTAAAGAAGCAGGTATTTTAAATAATAAAAGAGATTTGCAATAACTTTTTTTACAGAGGCTAGAAAAATTAATGATTAATGTCTCTGAGAAGAGTTAGGGCAGACTATAAAGTATGGGGGAGAATAATTAATTCCATTATTTCACATGAAATTCTGTCTGAACAAGGTCTTTTTCTTTTAAAATTAAAATCAAAATAGCAATTCAAAGTGTCATTTAAAGTAGGGTGGGTTTTCTTTTCTGTTTTTGCTTTTTTAAATGGTACAGTAAATTTATTCCAAAATAGGAGTTGGCACATTTTTTCTGTAACGTGTCAGAGCAGGTATTTAGGTTTTAAGGGCCACTTGATTTCTGTTGTACTTATTCAACTCTGCCTTTTCATATAAAAGCATCCATAGACAATTCATACATAAATGGATGTTTCCATAGTTTGCTAACCCCTTTTCTAAAAAGTCATTATCTGTATTATATATGATTGGTTAGCAGTAATTTTTTCAGAATACTTTAAGTACATGTTTCAAATATTTCAAATGAGATTAAGTCCACATTGGAAAGAATAAGATAATCAAGATTATTCTCAAGTACAGGGTTCCTGCATTTTAACCAGATTTTAGTAGGTAGTTTGTAGGTCTAAGCTTCTCTTTTGTGAAAAACACTTGTTCTAGTCTTGAAATATGACCAATCACTTCGTCATCAGAGTAGTTTCATTTAATTGAAAGCTAAGGGTCTCTACAGGTAGAAGTACCTCACTTTAAGTTTACGTTACTGATCTATGAGCTTGGAGAATACATCTTATACGCTGAGTCTCAGTTTTTCCATCTGTTACATAGAGTTTTTTGCTTTAAATACTAATGTATTAATAGACAATGCATTTACACTTCCAGATGTGTGATAGATGCTCAAGAAACATTAAGTCCTTCCACATCATCTTCAGCTGTTTATGAAAACATCATAGGTACAGTAAGTAGAATCACTTTTTTTTTTCTTCAAATATTGTACTGTGGTTTCAAGGAAGATAGAACTAGAAGAGTAAAGCAGAAGACAACTTCATTCCTGATTTTTTTCTGTTTTTTTTTTTTTTTAATTTCTCTTATCTACCTGTTTCTTAACTGAAATAAAATTATTTCATTACACAAGGTATTTGGAATGACCCAGGTATCAGCCCTTGCTCATATATATTATTCACACTAACTCACCTAGGGAAGATATCTGGTAATTCAATTTAGAATGCGTTCATGGGTTGTTAGAAGAATTCAGAAGCTCATAATTTTTGCAGAAAAAATCATGCACAAACACGAACCATTGATAGTTCAATCCCTGTTCAGATTATCAAACTGCTAAGTTTATTTGAGTTAGAAATGTAAAATATCATTGATTAGCAATTAACTTCGATGTTTAAACTATACTCTAAAATACTCTAAAATCAAAGGGACAGATCTGTATAAAAACTCTCAAAAATGACACATTTTAAGATTGTAACCTTTTATTTCATAAAGTCACTGAGTTCATCTTGCACTTAGAATCAAAGTACAGAACACTTGGAAAATTTGAGACACTTTGCCACACTCTCAATGATGAGGCAGAAGCAGACAACAGAAACTATTACAATCATTAACCATATAATTTTCTTACACAAAGAAACAACATACACTAATGGATGCAAATAACTGCAATGACAGTGATATATCAAGATACAAAGTATTTTCACTTAGGTCAACCTTGTTTTAAAAAGTCCATTAAATAGCCCTTTCTGCTGAACTATATTACAGATATCACAGACTTTTCTTCACTATTCAGAGATTCAAAGGCTCTAGGTACATTTTATTTTCCAACAAAATAATTTATTTTGATGTGGTAAAGAATATAATTGGACTGTCAGTGTCGTTCTTAATGGCGTATATACAGAAGTTGTTATATGGCAATGCATACCTGAAAACTATAAATGTTATAACACAATGTTGGCCAATATAAATTATTTATAAACGCTATTTCTAGAAATTTTTGGAGAATCGGAAGTCAACTTCTTGGATTTGTCTGATTCTACAACCATCTATTTTTATTTATAGCTCTCCTCCCTGCCCCTCTTTGTCCAAGTACATTATATATTTTTTTCTCAGGAGGAAGACAAAATTAAAGAGAAAGACTTTTTAAAAAAGGTATAGCTTTCTAAAAGAATAATCTGGACATATCTGCCTTATGGTTTATACTTCAAAACATTATACTTTGTTTTGATCCCTAATGTGGGAAAAAGAAAGATAGATAGAAAAAACATAAACATTTGATTAAAATGTTCTAACTAATAGCATCTTCTAAGTAATAACAAACAAGATTGTAATACATTCAGAATTCCCTTGTTGTGTTTTATAGTCTATTTACACACAAATATATACTATTCAACACAGGATTTTCTCTCTCCTCATTTACATCATGTTACTTAATGTTGTCTATAAATCACAGCATAAAATTTTTTTTTCCTTATTCAGGGACTATTTCCCATCCCTCCTCTACTGTACTATCCATAGAGTACTGACTTTCATATTTTCTTACCTCATATATCATAGTAATTTCCTATACAGCTTTTCTCACTTTAGACATCACACACCAATAGGATGAAACCTCTACAACATTAATAGTGACATTGTACTCAAATATTTTTTTGAACTCTTCATGAGTTTATATTATCAGTGGTCTAAAATTTGTATTCCTGCCTCACCTCCATAGGATTTGATCGATCTTCCACACTTCACCTTTTGTTGTCTCTATCTGAATCTTAACTTTCAATTAAAATATGATTTTTATGTGTGCTCTTGCTTCTGTTTCTTTATTCAAGCTGTTTACTCAACTCAACAGTCTGATTTTTGTTAACTTCTCTAATTGACATGTTGAATTCCTAAGCTCCCATCTTTAAACATATCCTCCTAAAAACCTTCCCAGAGTTACACTCCCTCTTTTAAAATTGTATAATTAATCCTCTGAATATATAATATGCTTCTTCAGAGTTCATCATTATGTATATATTCCCTACTGTATCCAGATCAGTACTTTATGCATAGAAAGTGCTACAGAAATATTTGAATTACATTATGTCACCTCCAAAATGCAAACACCAAAGTAGTAGACTTGACCTTACATTCATTTGAGAAATGTAGTCAATAATGTTTCGGATCTCCATTTGAAATGTTTTTAATATAGATTTGGTAACATTTTCTATCACTTGACAAAAAGGCTCCTTAGCAGTAAAAACAGTGAAAATGGTCATCAACAGAACTGTAATATCAGGTATGTCTTGTCTTCACATAATAAAGTATCGAGGAATTAAGTAAATAGTGTGATATAAAAAAAATTAGCTTGTTTACAAATTTTTTCCAAAATATTTTTGATGGGACAACACTAAATCATTAAGTGTTCATCCACTAGCTTCAAACTCACAGTAAGTTCCATGAAACAATTGCAATATAGTATTGCAAGAGCAAACATAGTCATTAGTATTGAATTTGATAATTTTATATAAGCATTCATTTGTTTTTATGTACTATTCAATTAGTTATTAATTTCAAATATACTCAAAGAAATCCTACTTAAGCTCCTCTCTTGTATAATCAAAATAGAAGATTTATTT
This sequence comes from Solenodon paradoxus, assembly GCA_004363575.1. Lineage (NCBI taxonomy): Eukaryota > Metazoa > Chordata > Mammalia > Eulipotyphla > Solenodontidae > Solenodon > Solenodon paradoxus. The sequence goes on from RJWH01000166.1 coordinate 988,185, forward strand.
AGTCACAACATATTAACGTGAAATACAATTTCACATTATACAATTATGGGCCTCTTGATGTGAATATACTATTAGCATTTTTCTTTCATGCTAAATCATTGGCAAGAATGCAGCACTCAATCTTGTCTTTGTTCATAAAAGTATTTGTATGTTTTAAATTAAATATTGATGTACAATATTAGAATGCAATAAAGGAAAATATAAACCTTGATGATTGTATATTTATGCATATTTACTGTGCTTTAACCTAAAGTTAATCAGTTTTAAAAGCTCCTTAATGAAATATAACTTAAAAATTTAACTTAAAAATATAATGTATCCAATAAATGTCTGATTTCAACTTACAATAAAATTTCATATTCAGTTAGTTTTATTGAGGAATTTTGTGCTTTTCCCCTTGCCCTAGTGAATTTTCAGCTAGTCTGAGTTCTTTTTCTTTTTTCCTAGAAATTACTTGACCTTTAGGAATGAATTTCAAGAGAACCTAAGTTTTATCTACACCGTTCAAAATAAAAGTGGGCAAATCACATTTCTCTTCCTCAGAACTTCTAGACCCTGATCACATATTTAGAAGATGGCTCTATATAAATCGATATTTTTCCATATGATTCTCATCCTTCTGCTCCATTTATCCTTCCCATTCTCCATATCTACTTTTGTGATCAATACTAGGGTTAAAAACATTTAAACAGTTATGAAACACAACTCCCAGTAAATTCAATAAATTAAGACCTAACTCAACTAGAAAAAGAGAAGTTTTAAAAAAAATTAGTGCTCAGGATGGTTAAGCTAATACTCGTAAGGAAGAAAACAGGAATTAGAATGCACTATCTTTGAAAATAAGCTCTACTTGACTTCTTGTAAAAAGTCTAACTGCATATTCAACTCCTTTCATTTGTAATTTTAGACATAAGTTTTATGTACTTCTTCAGTCTGTCTACATAAGAGTGCTCAAAACACTTTTGAAAATAAAGTGCTTATTTTGATGGCATATACAATGAATGTATACAGAAAAGCATCTTTCATATTTTTATCATTTTATTTTCATTTGCAAATACTGTCAATATCTAAAGTTAATAAAACAATGCTGAGCAAATAAAAGCTACACAGTAAACATTTTTAAGTATTGTAAAATAGAGTCATGCTCAGATAGACTTGAAAGAATCCCAGATTTAAAATTACTCCCCATGAATACAAGCAGGCTATAGCTTAAAACATGGTAATCGTCATGATACAGTTTAGTGAATTGAAGTGTTTCATTCTTCAAGGGTACTTCATTTTTCATTTATCGTTAAATGAATATTCACCTTAAGACTAGTGATTTAATATAAAGAAAATGAATACATGAATAATTCATTAGTGGATATATACATGATCAAAATTTAATTTGGCTCTCCATTCAACAAAGGCATGTCTGGATATTTGAGCATTATCATTTAATTCATGCTTCATTTTTTCAGATGTTTTTAAAGAAAGTGAAAAAAATCATAGTTAGCAAAGGAACACAAAAAGAACATATTTAGAATAAAAAAATTGTTTTCTGAAAATTTAAGGATAACCATGCCAGAGTCTCACATATATTCAATAACCATATGAGGAAATTATTGTATTAAAAAGTAGAGCCAAATCTACAGGTGAGAGTTTCCTTCACATACCATAAGATAGGCCTTGATCACACAACTCCTCTTCCTGGTAGTCTTTCTTGGCAATAGAAGCAATCTTTAAGGGTTCTTACCTTTTCAATTATATGGTGAAGTAAGAGCTGGCTGCTGGTGGGAAATTTAATGCATTATATACAGACATTGATTTACAATGATACACACCTTTAACCTATATAATGTTATAATACAATGTTTCTTCAATAAAACCAATCAAAAATAATAAAGTTTATCTCCAAACTTGCTCCGATAATTTTTCAGAAAATTAGGTCATGGCAAATTAGCATGGAATTCTTATAAACAATTATTATGATAAACAACTATAGGAATATGACTATGAAAGCTTAAATTTCTCTTTTTAATTAAGAAAAGGCAATTTCAGAAATTATTAAGTGATAGACTTTAAACTATAGTGAGAAAGGTCTCTGCGCCTCTCTCCAAGAATTAGAGTTCCCATAGTTCTGTTCATTAGACTTGCCTCTAATGAAACTCCACCTTTCACATGATTTTTGAGTATCCCCCCATTGCCTGGAGAGTATCACAATTTATAGTGAAGTTGTAAAACTGATCAGATCTAAAATTAGGAGTTGGAGAAGGCAATATACAACACATGACTAATCTAGATTTTCAGAAGACTTCTGGTCTGAATAATGTTAATAGTACCATTTAAGACTATATCCTCAATAGGAACTTCAATTCAACTGACTACATAATAATTATTTAATGACAACGCATAAATGCAAGCACTATTCATTAATACTTGTATTAGTTTAGGAAATATGACACTTCTATATACCATAAAGAAAAATCAGTCGTCTCTGTATGAATGTCAATGTTGGTAGATCTAAACATTTCTGTGTTAATCTCTTCACACTTCCTAAATTCTATGAATTAAAGAATGAAATGGTTAAATGCAAAATTCTTCGATTTTTTTTACTCATCTGGTATTTAAAAGAAACGAATTTGTTCCTTTCCATCTAAGTTTGTAAAGCAGCAAAACTAAACGGGTCTGGGGTTCTGTTTACTACTGACTGGGTCAGGAAACGAACTGAATTAAAAGGCAGACACAAGCTGGTCTTTCTTCTGTAATTAATAAAGAATTAAAAATAAATTTCTCTTGGGGATAAAACATCTTGGAAGCAAATCCAAGGAAATCATAGCTTTTTGTTTTAAAACAGTTCCAAACAAAGCAAACAAAATGCAAGAAAAAATTACAAAATGATATTTTCTAGGTGAAAATTATGACCTAAATATTAGACTTCATTACAAGCAATAACTGGCTATATTTAAATAAAATATGTGTTAATTTATTCCAACATAAAAAGGCATCACCCAACTTATAAATTCAAAATCCTAATAGGATATAAACAAAATAAAGAAAATCAAAGTAAAACAACATAATATTTTAATATACTCAATATCTGCAATTAATCTCTTTTACATAGATGCAACTAAAACTGCTATTTTATTTACCTATGAAGTTCTCAAAACAGTTGCATTATTATTCATATTTTAATCAAATACTGATTTGCATTTTAAATTTAAACTTCATGTTACTGAGGGATGGTAGTATATGTTAGATTTATTCAGACTTATCACGACTGCTGTAAGTAGAATTATAAGTAAAGATATCCAACCCAATAAACCAAATTGAACAGGGCAAAAGCTGTTGGAAAAAATATTCGAGAATAGGAATCAATTTTGGCAATGCGTATGTGTATCCTTCCTTCCCTCCAAGATCCAGTTCTGCAGTCCTCAAAGCAACAGAAGAAGCTGGCACAATCTTTGCCCTCCAAACACTGATATCCATAATCATCTTCTCCTTGAGGCATTGAAATGCTGTTCATTGGAATCAGAGTAGATCCAGGATGGAGTCCAGAGGACATCTGAGCAAAATAAATGAGTTTTTGAGGAAAAAAATAGTAGAAAGATCAATTTGTTCCCTCAGGACAAATTCAAAGAGACTGACAGCCAATAAAAATAAACTAACTTCCGCCAAATCAAGCAAGTGTTTAAATCTAACATGATTTTGTACTATAATTAACTTATAACACATCATAATTTTAATTCACATTCCAATTACAAGGCAAAAACACTCCTCAAAAATGAAATCTATTTTACCTTTAGAAAGTCACTTGACTAAAATATTGTTAACCATAAACCAATTCTAAAATTATGATACATTTTATATTTCTGTATTTCACACTAAAATATAAAACTGTAAATAACTTTTCATGATATAGTATGTAGTTTATTTATTCTAGTTATAATGTGGGTAAATAGCAAAGATGACATTTTGATAATGCAGAAAATCATTGAGAATCAGTGACTATAAAGATGGAGGGTTTAGTAGTGGATAAGCACAAGTCATCATATTTGGATAAGAGAATATGCAGTCAAAAATTAAAGTTTTGAAACAAACTGTGTTCAAAATTCTGCTCATTCTACCAATGCAACTAAGTATATAGCTAGAATTCAGAACTTAATTTTTGTGATGTCTGCAATGATAAATTTCAGATCTTGAGAAAAATGATTAGGTTTCATCTCACCCTTAATAATAGCTACTTTATTATCAAGATTATGTGGGACACATTCAAGCTATTATTATGATACCAGGTTCTGAATAACACAAATAACAGAAGCCATTATAGAAAACATAAACTAGCAAGAAGGCCAGGATACTACAGAACATCAAAGCAGTCATTTTGGAGTCTGATAGGTTTGGGGTGAAATTCTAGCTCTGCCCAGTGGATTTGTGTAAACTTGAACAGGAAATAAGACTGCTCATTTGCCCCTGTGTCTTCTGCTATGAAAAAGTTACATTAGCAATTAGCAATACACAGATCTTTTTGATGATATGCATCACACACACACACACACACACACACACACACACACACACACACCATAAACACCACTCAGCTGCCAACAGGAAATACTTATTATTGTTATTTTCATTGCTACTGTTGATACCTGAAGAGGTTACATCACATTTAGCAATAAAATAAGCTAAAACAAGCCTCAGTAACAACCACCACAACAAAAACCTAGAGCTCATAAGATGTGTTATTGCGAAGAACCCTCAATGAAACTGAGAATAAAATGACAAGCAAAATATGAATGAAGATTTAAGTTTTAGTAAATCATCATCCTTCGGGACATCAACATTTTTTACAGATTATCTGAATATGGAAAACTTATAACTTATTACCAGAAGTTTAATTATATTATACTAAATACAATGCTGAGGCGATAAAAGTTGTTTTAATCTGAACTTAATTCTAGTAAGAATGATTATAGATGTTTCAATCCTAACTTTAAATAAATAAATCCTAAAGCCATGAAAAGTCAATATTGCATGGAAAAGATTTTGAAAATTAAGCACAATAAAAAGAGAATCTCTTAAACTGTGTACCTATAATCAAATCTGTTTTATTTCTTATAAGAATTAGAATATAAACCACTAAATATTAAAAATTCAGAAGATGCCAAGCAAAGCAGATAATTACATTTAGTGATATTTTAAAAAGATGGAAGCATCACACAGGTTATAATAGCCACATTAGAAATAAAATGTGCTGTGTGAAGATAAGGAGCAGTGCCCTAAGCACAAACAAATCCAGGACTCCATTTGACTAGCGGTATCATGAAAAGAGAGCCAACACATTATTAAATATTAAAGATATCTTTTGAGGTTGATGCTTGGGGATACTTGACTTGACTCCTAAGTTTTAGTGGAGCACTGAAATAGTGTACAAAATGTGCAAACTGGTATTAATTTCCCTGTCATTTAATACTTAAATGACATATGTTCAAATGCTAATCAGAGTGAAAGTGATTAAAATACATGATTGTTAGTTAGCAATTTCAAGGTTATGTGAAATATTAAGTAGTGAGAAAATATATGAAGTTGAAACAGTAAGTGTACCGACTGTTACATATTTTACACCATGAAAACAGAATGAAAAATTATGTTTAAGACTAGAAAAACATCAACTCACAAAAATAAAATAATTGGATTGGAATTAGAATTGGTTACAATAGTGAATTAAAAAGTAGTGATTTTGGCATACTATTGAAGATTTTTAATTAATCAATAGAGCTATAATGGTAAGATAAAAAATTTAAATAAAGACCAAGAACTACAAATGGAGAGCTATATTTTTTTCTATCATTAATATCAAAAGTTGTAATTATTTTGATTCTTGGTCGAGTTAGATGGATGATGGAAATAATTACCAGAAGTAAGTAAAAAGAGAAATGGTTAAAATGTGGTTAATTCTGAGGGCATACCCAATGGTATGAAGCAGAGAATTTTATTCTTCACTTGTATATTTATATATTGCTTGAATTGTTTATCCTTTACAAACATGCATTTGTATTACTATTAAAATTAGCTTTTTTTAAAATAGAATTTTTCTCATGATTCATTTTTTCCCTTTAAGTTGTAACAATCTATAGGGGTTTCAAAAGAAAGAAAAATATGAAGCAGTGCTATTTGAAAACCAAGGTAGAAAAAGAGTTACCAAAGGGAAAAATACTGCCATTATACAATTGTTATTAAAAGGGGTCAATTATATACTGAAGGATAGAGTTGGACCGTCAGTGATAAACAATATATTATATAGAGATGATGATTTAAAATGGAAAGTTAGGATGCAATGTTCTTCCAATAAAATTAAAAAACTATAAAGTCCCACTTTTTAAGTCCCAAAACATAAATGATTGTTCTGTCTTTTGAAAGAATCCTGCTTCTAAAAAAGTATGCGAAACCAGTAACCTACTTGTTAATTCCCTTAAAGTATCTTTTCTCACTCTTGATTTTTATATTGAGTTGCTATCTATATCACACTTTATTATGTTGTTTACTTTTCTAATGTCTTTTTTAACAACTGAATTTAAAGATGCTGAAAGCACAGAGACCACATACTATCATTTTGTCTACAAAATATTTAGGTCGTGGTTGGTGAAACAGGAAACCAAATTGAGGTATCACTAATAAATTCTATCCTCAGATGGGTATTTTAGTCCTTGTATATAAGCACAGCATAATTTTATGAGATTTCTATTAATCTATGGAATGAATATTTGAGTTTCAACATGTACTTCAGTTGGCCGTGGTTGGTTTACTACTATTGCTTTTTTTTTTAACTTTAGCCTGTACCACAAAGGGTTTTGATTTCACAGTGTAAAATAGTTAAGGAGGGAGATAAGATAGAAGAGGAGGAAGGAAGGAAGGGGGGAGAGAGAGAGAGCGAGAGGGGGAGAAAGAGAGAGATAGAGAGAGAGGGGAATTACAACCATCGGAACACAAGTAATGGCATTGTGCTGCAAGATTCAGGCATCTAGCTTGTGTATATGATTATTTTGACTGTAACAGAAGAAAAAAAGTGATTCTGCAAAGTCCTTAAATAGAACATCTGGGACAACAGCAAACAGAGCTGTCTAATCGTCATGAAAGTGTATTCTGATCTCTCTGATTAGCAAGACCATATGGCTGAACACTGAACCAGGCAGGGAGTCATATTTGATTCTGATTCTGGTTTTTCCAAGTGTCATTTGGAATTGAAAACACTCAAACAGTACAAAACTGCACCGAAAGATAATCCTACAGAACTTTATTTTGGATAGCATTAAAGAGAATAGCTTTCGTACCCAAGTAGTCAATCACAATATGGCAGTTTAACTTTTGATATTTGATGCTTCAAAGCTCTTATTTAATTTTTATCCCTAACTTTTTTATCTTCACCATTGTGCCTCCTGGACAATATTAAATATTAATATTGATATTAAATTTTATAGAACAGTGTCTACAACATAGCTGACCTTAAGTATTTGATGAGCGAATAATGAAACAATCAGAAGTTTAAGGTTTGTGCTCCGGTGTTTTTAGCGCTCCTAAGTGTGACATCCAGTAACGTGAGTGACAGCGTGTACTACAACCTGGAGTCAAGTTGTTGAGCTGTTGCCCTAGAGTAGCCACTTGCTGCTTGAGTGTCTCTAGATAATATAAAACCAGCACCTACACTCAAGATTCTTATAAAGAAATGAGAGGATTCATGTGAAATTGTACATTGCCTGGATTATGTTATTTCAGTTCTAAATATTTTCATTCACTATTTCTAGAAGCAAAGATTTCAAGGCAGTTATTGAGCCTAGCTATGCATAAGTAAAAAATAAAATGGAAAATCCAGAGAAGATGCCTAGCTTTGATACAAGGAAAATAGTAGAAAAACTTGCATTTTTAACCGAAAACATTAGTAATTGAACATTAAAGTTGTCACCATTGTCTTAACAATCTGACCATTCAGGGGCCAGAATGTGCCTTACGGATAAGCAAAAAATCAATTCGAGTTGAGAAAGTCACAGGCTAATTCTAGATTTTACATTCTCAAATTTGTATTGCTAGCAATATGTGTGGCTCCTTTTGAATATTGTGCTTTCTGAAAGCAAAAAAAGAAACTTTTCCTTGTAGTAAAACAGGACAAGTAAAGTATAATTTAAACAGGTAATAAAGATTTATAAAGAAATTAATGCAAAATGGAGAGGGAGAGAAAAAGCACTGAATCCAAAAAATTACAAATTTAGGAATAATATGAAACACTTCCTGTCCCATTCTGCAGGCAATATGCTAGGATTATAACTTGTCGCCCATGCAAAGCTGTTTTACACAGTTTTCATTTACTTGTATATTTTGGAACACATCCACTTTGAAAATGAAAATGTTTACTGGAATAAATAACAAAGTATCATTTTTGTGGATATTGGAAAAACGGATGTCTACTTTCCAGAGCTCTATGAAAATAGAAACTATAAAGAAAGGATGATAAAAGTTTGAACTCTGGCACTTAAAAACAAAGACCCTGATTTGGGTCTTGTATGTTTCCTTCCCAAATTCCGTCTGCGTAAATTACCAAACACATACTCATTTGAGCTCAAATGAACTCGTACGTGTAAAATGCTTTGAGGAGTGAGTGCCTGGCATATTCAGTAAGTGTTATATCGTACTTTCAGGTTATTACAATGCTATTACATCAAGAAATGATAGTCAATTATTCAACACATAAGTATCTAAGAATCAACAGAACAAATTATAAAATATTAACCTGATATAATAGATGTTAAGGTAGATACGTGACTGAGAAGAGGGAGTCAGAGAGTACAAATATATTAAAAACCAAAAAAAATTTATAGATTTGACTTTCAAAGACAGTGGAGTAATCATATTAAGTGGAAATTTTTATCTCTAGAAGTAATTTTTTTTAATCTAAAAAACAATTTTGGAATGACCCATTGTTAGAAGTCCAAATCCTGACAAAAACAGAATAAAAGAGGGCTCTTAAATATGTTTTTCAGTACCAATAATCATATGCAAAAGAATTTACCAGTTGTGGAAAATTTCACAACATACGAAAATGCTGACTGTGATCCAAATGACTTTTCTAAGAAAACCGCAAGTCACTTTTCTGGGTGGGAAGTATCAGCGCTCCCGTTTCATATTGGCATGAATTTTTTTTTTTTTCTTGTGGTACCTCAAGAAATCACTTTACTTCAAGCAAGTATAACATGAGTATTCAAAGAAGTATTTCTAATAGCAGATATTGCATCTAAAAGAGGTTTTTTGTTTGTTTTTTAAAATCTTACCGAGGCCTTGTTTTTTAGTTTTTTGACTCTAGAAGTGCTTCCTTTTCTGTTGCTGGTGAAATAATGCAAGGTGCCATATTCCATCAGTGCTGCGAAAACAAAAATGAAGCAAACAGACACAAAGAGATCCATCGCTGTCACATAAGAAACCTTAGGTAACGACTTCCTGGCGATAGTGCTCAGTGTCGTCATAGTCAGAACAGTAGTGATACCTGCGGAAAAGGGGAAAACAGAAGATGAGAAGCAACTTAACAAATCATTTTCATTCTTTCATCTGATTTGGAATTAACGTTTCATCTGGATTGGAATTATTGTGAGTGCAAATCAATGGAAACAAAAGGACATGATTACTCGTGGTTGGTAAAAAGAATTACTGGTAACCATAGCTACGTTCTATTGAGTCAACATATTGAGTCAACACTCAATATGTTTTTTTGTTTGTTTGTATGTTTCTTAGTGAGTTTTAGTCATCTAATCTATGAGGACTGTAATTACTGAACTACCCATATTCATCCTTTCCTCTCTTCACAGTTACAGCCTATCCAATTTTTTACTGGCACATGACTACCTAGGAGTTGACTTTGCCACCTTCTCCCAGTTATGAGTGGCTACAGGCTGAGATCTAAGTCCAGGAGTATTAAGTCAAGGGTATAAGCAACATTGAAAGATGGTATTAAAGAGAGATGAAGTGTTCTTCTTTCCTTCTTTCTCATAATTTTCTATTGGTATACAATGACAGGAGCACTAGCAGCTATCAAAGACAAGTAGACTACCTTGGGAAATAAAACTCATAACTCTAATAAGGAATAAACCCTTAAAAATCCTGATGAGGAATCAGTCCCCACAATGAAATATGCCCTAATAATTCTGTTCATAAGCTCATATTTTTTGCTTTCATCATCTTGGTGTTGAGAAAAATTAAAGATCACATTAGTATAATGAATGTGGAATTATGAAGCAAATTTAGGTTCAAATTCTGATTCTTCTACCTATAAGCTCTGTGACCTTAAGAACATGTCTTAATTCCTTTGTGCCTCTCATCTAAAAGCCTAGTACAATAACATCTGATTTGGCACATATAAAAATGTACTCAACATATTTATTTTATTTTTTCTTAAAGGAGATACTTGGAATACTTGTTTTAAAACTTGCTTTCTAATAGTACTTTTGAACTATAATTTCCCCTCTAAGCAATGTTGCAGCTGTCTTTCACAAGTATCTAGATATTATATTCTTATTAAAATGTAGTAGTTAAAATTTGAAAAAAATTTCTGACTTCCCATTGATTCTTATTTGACTCTAGGATTACTTAAAAGAATATTAAAAAAAATATATTGATTTTCATTTATTTCAATTTTGGTCAAGAAACATAGATTGAAAAAAGCTAGCTTTTAGAATTTTATTGAGATCTTTGTTAAAGTTCCACATGCACTTGAAAAATACCACGTAATGTGTAGTTAGGTTTAGTGTTCCATAAATATTAATCATATCAAGTTCTTGATAATTATGTTCAGATTTTCTGTATTCTGAATTTTCATGCAATTTTGTTCAATAAATGAAAAAGTATTAAAAGGTTCAATTATGATTCCAGATTTGATTTTTTTCTCCCATTATTTCTGAACTTTTGATTCAATTATTTTAAAACCAAAACTATAATGTACAGGTCTTACATATGGTAAATTATAAATAGATTTCAACTAATTGTCTTTCCTCTTCCTTGATTTAACCAAAACATCATTTTCATTTACTTTTTTTGGTAACAGCATATTAATCAAAACATTTGCAGAAGAGGGAGCTTCCAGAGATAATCCTTGTCTTTAATAATTTATCTCTACTAATTATATACTATGCCCATTTTTGCTCTGATTTTTTTTTATTATCAATTATTAGATTAAAATTTATTTTATAAAAATGTTATTTAATTCTATTTCATAAAACAAGGCAAACAATATTAGAACTTATCTTCTAGACATTCATTCTTTCATTTAGTAATTATGATGACAGAATTTAGCTTGACCTAATAATTATATCATAATTTCTATTAAATTATCTGTGAAACTTACAAAATGAAGAGGATCTACTGATATTTCCTCCATTATTTCCTCTGCTCTAGACCCTAAAAGTCTCCCATGACATTTAGAATAAAATCCAAAAGTCCTTAAAATGACCTGCTAAAATGAAATGATCTAAATAGTTCCCACCTCTCCAATCTCATTTTACACCAACTGCTCAGCTCTGCTTTAGCCACAGTTGTCTTTATTTTACACCTCAAGCTGGGCGTGACATGGAAGATTCCACAGCAGAACCTGCGACTCTTCCTGCGTGAACTGTCTTCTTCGTGATGTCCACTGGTTTCCACACCTCATTAGGTCTCTGCTGACTTCTCATGGAGGTCTACAGTGACTCCACAGATAAAACGCCCATCATCAAATCCTCCTACAACCCCTATTTTCAAGTCATTTGTTTTGCCTTTTCTTCATACCCATTATTATCCTCTAATGTTCTACAATATGCTTTTAATATCTGGACATTGCCTGCTTGCCCTACAAAAAAATCAATGCTACAAAAATGGGAGCATTTAAAAGTCCAATGTTGAATAAAAAAGTCCGAGGAAATGATCTTTTAATGATACATGAATATATGAAATTATGTGTGCATGTGTGTCCGTGTGTGTGTGTGTCTGTGTGTGTATTAACTTTGAAAAACCTTGAAAAAAACAAGGTTTATTACTCACAGGTCTTGGAGGGTAAATGGCACACTTGGAGGTCACCACCAGTTTGTGGATAGGAAGAGAGATAGAACACAGACCTGAGGTTCTACCTTTATGGGGGTGAAAGGAGGGTGCCTAGGATTTTGTGGATTTCCTCTTTATTGGTGAATTTAAAACATATGAAGGGGAATTAGAGCATAGGAAGGAAAATGTTTTTTTGTTGTTGTTTTTCGAACTGTTCTTTCAACTACATAAGACCCACAATTATGAGATGTTCTTATGGTGAGATCTGACTGCAGCTTATCTTTACAATTCACATGCAAATTGTCATCTTTACAATTGACTAAAAATATGAATTCATGACAAAAACACACACAAACAACTGCACAATTGGCTATTCTCCTTCATGACACTATGCTACCAGCATGTGCATTCCTACAAATCTAAAGGTAGAAGCAATCTATTCAAGTGTTATTTTGGAAATAAAATGAGATGCCCTCTAAAAGCAAAAAATACAGCATTGAAGTCATGCTGATAGCAGCATACAAAGAATACACAATTATATATATACATATATATACATATATATATATATATATACACCTTGAAACATAAAATAATTCAAAATAACTATAGGAAAAACTCTCAAGCAGAAGTGCATTTTCTCTATTAGCTATAACTACACTTCTATTTAGATTCCCATGGGAACTGGCTTTCCAAGTACAGAGATAGAAGCCTTGGCATGATCTTGATAGTATGTGGTTAGCTTTTTACTATATTTATTAAATGGAGATATTCATCAGGCATAGGAACCTCTCCATTATTGAAAATAGAATGTGTCCCCAATTTAATTTTAGGCAACAATTAGCTTAAACATTTAATAGAGATAATCTATAAAAGACAACCAGAGGGATTTACCTGGCAAGAATGTATGGCAGCTTTCAAAGGATAGCTGTTGTCTTCCATGAGTCTCAAATAAACATCTCCAATTATTTAGCACTGTAAATATCAAATGTCTTTGGACTCTATTTTGGTTTGTGATCACTTAAATGAAGCAAAATATATGATGGAGTCAATGCCTCTCAGACTCATTTGTGCTCTTTTGTTATTATTCTATTACTGTTATTATTTTGTCATTTTATTATTTTTGTTGTTATTTGTTATTATTCCTTTTGTTTACATTGCTCTCTGATTTTAAAGACATTGAATTTGCATCTCAATCTGTGTGCATTTCTCTTTATGTTTTTAAGACACAACTATCAGTGGTGTGATTCATGTTTTGGGAAGGAATCAATTGATGAATAAATTTTCTTTGTATATTAATAGATGAGTGTAGGTTGTTATTTTCTTTTAAACAAATGTATAGCAATAAGACACATTATTAAATGATTTTGCTTATTGCAGTAGAGTGCTAAAGAAAGAAAGTAAAAGTACATTTTAATTAGCTTAAATTACAAATTACCCTTTTAATCAATGTTATTGTACAGGCAACTTTCAAAATATTCACAGACATGATTTATCCATTATGGAAGTCTGGGAACCCCTTGTTCCTTTTAGCAACCTAGCCTTTGGAAGAGTTGACTGTTAGAACCATTGTAAAAGCTGGAATATACAAACACTTCTAAAAACACACCAATCAATAAATGCTGGCTTTTAGTGATTCTACCAGAATTGAAATATTGACCAAAGTAAGATTTGGGGATTATGTATGATTTTCTAGTATTGATTTACACAGTACATTTATGTTTCCCCTTCACTTCTATTAACAAATATTTTTTCTGAAATCTCAAGTTCTTTCTCATTTTATTTTTTTACTCACTTTTCATATGCTCATTTCCACATATTACTGCTGTCAATTTTTGCCTGATTGCAAAAAGGAATATTCGATTATATTCAACTTTAGACTCTTTTGCATATTAAATTGTTTAAAAGCCCAATGCTAATATAGCACAATATTGCACAGTGACATCGTACCCAGTGATGTTCTTGCAGGTACTGCATCTTTATTGATCCAAAAAGAGACCCAAGAAAGAACAACTGTCAGAATACATGGAATGTAGGTCTGGATAGTAAAATATCCCATTCGTCTGCTTAGGTCAAAAAAAATTGTCATGATAACATAATCCCCTGAAAGAAAAAAAAAGTTTTATTTTTGCTATAAAATATAAATTATAATCTGTGCATTTAAATACAAATGTCATTGATACTAGCATCTTTTACTGATTTATGTTTCCTTCTTACCAGAGATTGTATGAGAGATTTCAGTTGAGTTCCGTAGCCCTACAAATGCAAACTGATATAATCTCCAATATTTAGGATCAGCCACTTCCACAGAAGGCTTTTTCCACTTATACTGAATTTCATTTTTAGGGTATCCATCTAGACAAAAATTAAAATATGTAGATTAACAAGATCCAAATTTGTTGCTGTTTCGATACCAAAATTATTCAAAGACAAATTATTTAAAATGTGTCCTTATTTTTGTATTAAGCGTCAAATATGGAAAATAGTCTAAAATTATTTACATGGTACACATACAAATCAAATATACGTGTGTAGTTTCAAGAATAATCAGATGATGATATGCCATGTAACTACATTTAAATCAAGAAGGAGAACCTTGCTGACATTTAGGAAAAAATGTGTATACATTCAAATACAGTATTCTCTAACTAAAGGTAACCATAATGTGATTTCTATGATAGCTCTCCCCTTGTCTTTTGTAACAGATTTTCTGATATGCACTTCTGAAAATAAAGTTTCACTGTGGCTGTTTTTCACTTGCTTGGACTGTCACCATAGATTATACAATACTTTATGTATTTTTAAATATACTTGTATTAGCAATGCTGTTATATGAATAGTACAGCTGCAAATGTGCTCCATTGTAATGAATATTAAATTTATTTATTCAACTTAGCGTTGCTCACTTTGCAATATTTGCTATTGGCTATCACTAATGTTGCAAATGTCATTATATATGCCTCACAAGTACATGCAAAGGTTCTTATTGGATATATACATAGGTGTGGAATACCTGGGTCATATTTTCCAATTTATGAGACAATATAGATATATTTTCCATAAGGAGTATACCAATTTCTTCTCTCACCAGTTTAAACTTGAAGGTACATGTGAATTCATATTCTCATTAAAGTTTCTGTGGAGAATTTTCTTTATTTTTATTGGTCTAAATTATTTGTTAAATTACCCAGTATTTTACTGAATTTTTTTCTTTTTTATGTCTGCTTTTGTCTGACATCTTCATATATTTGGATTCTAGTCTTTTGTTAGTTTTTGTGTGAAATTTCTTTGCCTTCTCTCTAGACGACTGGAAATGAAGAAGAATTCTTTCAAAGAGAATATATTCGTTTCTTACATGAGATATATTTTCCAGATGGGTTTTTGAGACTAATCAAGTACAGCAAATTGGGCTTCAAATCTGTGTGAATAAGGGATCATGATTACATTCTTTTAAGGAGTTCCTTCACCCTGTGGTATGCTGATTACAGAGGCAACTTTCTTTATAGATCTTAGTATGTGTTTATGGAAGGTCAAGTTATTCTAAGTGGACAACCTTTGGTAGCACAACTCTAAATATTATGTTCTTCTATATTTAAAGCTTACAAGCTTTTCAAAATTAAAGCTTAAATTTAGTTTGTTTAGAAAATGTCTTCAGGTCAAATTTATCTACAAACCTTATTTGTCTGGCTTTACTTTTTTAATATAAATTTTTGTACTAGAAATTCTCTCCTTGTGATTATTTATATAATTTGGGAAGATTTTTAGTAATATAAAGGCTTAAGAGTCTTTTCAAACAAAGGATTGATCTGCCATGTTACAAGATACAATTTGCATCAAACTGAAAAAATCCCAAAACAATGCATCATTTCCTAATAGGATCCCTTCATCAGTCATGCAGTTAAATAGGTGTCATCTTCATTGACCTGTTTAAGGTTGAGCAATTTTCTTTTTCCTTTCTTCATCTTCTCTCTCTTGTTCTCTAAAGTTCTATCCGTCTTGCTTTTCCATAATTCCTATTATTTTCATTATCATTATAGAGGCAATTGATTATTGTCATTATATATTTGTGGGTACAAATAAAAAATGATCTTTTATCTAACTACTTTAAACTTCATGCTATTGACTTTTTAAATAGGACCATAATGAAATATAAATATTTTGGTTTTGAATTACTAGATGTAAGTCTTAATTCTTTACTAAACCCATATAGAGTACCTGAAAAAAGTTAGCTATCATTATTAGGTTTGCATCAGTGATACTCTTGACTTTTCCAACTCATTGAAATATTTTAAAATATTTGCTATTCATGTGGTAAATAAGTTTTACCAAAGCAATCTTTGCAAATTCCAGTGTGATAAAGTTGAATCTTACCTCCAGAAAAAATGGATAAATTTTGAATTACTATTTTATTCATATAGCAGTGTAAAGACATTTGAACATCAATCTACTTCAATACTACTTTGTCTGATCAAACTAGGAAAAATGTACTTTAACAATAAGTTTGTAAATAATTTCATAATATAATATATGCATTCACCATGCATTATTGTCACATTTTAAATTAAAAGCAAAAAACAATGCTGTTTGTAATTATTTTATCTGAGAGTTGAACATAATCCACAATTCTGAAAATTGTATGAATTTCATTTTAACAATTTATTTTAAATTATTAAACAAATAGTATAAGGGTAAAATTGCATGAAATTAGGTTTTATCACTTACAACTCGAAAATTCCAATGGACAGGAATGTTCATCCATAGGAAAGTTATGAAGTTGAAGGTAACATTCTGCATTGATTGTCAATCTATTTAGATGGAAAAATAAATACTAAAAATGAGAAAGATGTTCAAGCATTAAAATTTTTTGTTTAATTTTCAAACATGAATTTGGCTTACAATAAGAAACTGTGATATAATAGGAAGTTACAGTAAGTGTATAGTCTCAAAGGCTTAACTGGTAACAATATAACATTCAAACATGAGTGATAAAAAATTATAATTTAATTCTCCAGTCAACTAAGTATCAGTACCATCTATATAAGTTTCATATAGTAACTACTTACAGTTAGAAACTGGTACTTCAGGATATCGATCAACATATATAGACATATACACACAACTAACAGAGTGTACATACATTATATATGATTATATTTTTCTCTTAATTTATTGCAAACCTTTCCATTAAGGATGATTCTTCATAGACAGATATGTTCAAGATAATAAATTAAATAAACTTCAATCTTATATAACAACCTTCATTTAATCCTTTCTTTGGGATGTTTTATTACATCATTGAAATCATAGTATTTTATAGTTTTAGAGCAGGTTGGGCTCCTAGAAAAAAATCTTGGTCAATCATTTGCAGTAGAGGTCGGAAACATGTTGTTGATGTCACAAGCTCTTCTGCTTCATGGCGGGGAGGGGGATGAAGATGTCTATCATCTTTGTTTTTTAGTCATTATCACATGAAAGTTACTTTGAGTTTGAACAAGTGTTTCCAAAATATTCCCCAATTTTAACTTTTAGTGTGTGAAAGGAGTCCCATATTCCTTACTTTCCAGCTTTGAAAAAGGAAAATTTATGAGTTGAAGAAGTGTTAGTGTGAAAAATAAATTAGGGCAATGACCCTTTAAAAAAAATACCAATATTACCTTAGAGTATATAGAACTCGTCCATCATTCCAAATTCGAAGCAGACGATTAGGAGTTGTTATCCAATGAGCATCAGACTTTCTGGAGTTTCTGAAGAAAGTGTCAGGAATCCAAATTTTTCCAACCATATTACTGTTAAGCATAAGTACTTTCATGGTACTATTGAATTTTAAACGACTATCAAACCAGGTTTGGGCAAAAATTATATCAATGGTGTATTCCTAAAAGATAAAAAAGAAGAGTAGTAACAATATCAAAGTCACTATTTTAAATGTTTTTCTCAGATGTTTAAATGTTTATATTATAAATTTTGTGTAAATGAACAATTAGTCTTATCACATAAAAGTATGCCATTATCATAAAATTTCTTTTTAATTGTTTATATAAGCCACAAGAAATACTAAGCAAGATTTCTAGACATTAGTGCTGCCCATTGTAATTAATAGATATATTTTTGTAAATGCTGTTCAAGATTCTGTAATCTGTAAGATATAGTCATTTAGTGTGAATACCAACTGTCTTAAAGTTAATAACATTCTAATCAATGGGATACATTCATGGTGCTTACGGCTTGAAAGAAAATCACAAATAAGTCAAAAATCAAGATTAAAATATGCACCAAATATTCTAAAAGATCTTACATTGCCCCCAATCTGAAAAAATTTGAAATATTTAGAGTCACTGTTTTCAAATGCTTGAAAGCAACCACAAAAAATTCCCCATGTAATGATGCAATCATTCAACACTCCAGTCATATATTTGGCATCTACTATGCGTCAGTCACTGTTTTTCATGGATTTGAAGACATGATGTCTCTGTGAACAAAACACCATATTATGATCCTCTCGTCACATAGTTTTGGCTGTTGAGAGGTCCCAGAGTCACTTAGAGAGACACAGTCAAAAATCTGGTTATTTCCAACTTAGTATGAAATAGTACAGAATCAAATTGTATTGTGGAATATAGGCTAGAAGTATCATTGGAACCACATAAGCTTTACACATTCCATAGCAACAACTTTGCTGATATATTAAGTGTTTGCATCTCAAGTTGAGTCATAATGCAAACCACAGCTCATAGTACATAATAATGAAGATATTTATTCTAGAAATGATGTCATCCTATTGAGTAACATTAATGAAGAGGTATTCAATATAGACATACATTTAGGAGAACCAAAGGACTCATATTTTTTTGTCACTGGGGTACCTCCTCTCTGAACCTTGTGAAAAATTCTTGATAGCTTTGCTGCATTTATCTTTAATTCCTATTCTGGATTCCTGTTTCTCAGGTTAGATGTCTTCTTTGGAATAAATATGATTTACCAGCCGGCTTCTTCAACTGATTCAAATGATTAACAATTTAGAGTTGAACATAAATTGTATTAATGATGTGGCTTCTGATTACAAAAATAAATGCAAATATAGAGGTTTATACTCATTCTATGGCAGACCCCAGGAAGAATATTTAATCAACATTTATGCAAGAATTACTTCATACTTTTGCATGAAATCAAAAAGCAAAAGCTGTTTCAGATAAAGAAAGATGCTTATATATACGTCAGATTGTGGTTTGGCCAAGATCCAACAGTGGTTAGTAGAGGAAATCTGGTGCTACCTGGTGGGTGTGCCTGGCTGCAGTATTCCTAGCAGGCCATTAAAGGAGGCCCTTGAGAACCAACAGGGTGGCATTTAACAGATGTGAATCCTGCTTAGCAGTTGCAAGAACTTCTTTAGAACATGCTTATAAAACTGCCTATCACCATTGCAAAACATGATTTCCAGAGTCAAACTCTCTCAAGCAGAGAGTTAGGAAAATGTGAACATTTTTCTACCCACAATTATTCCTTCAATTTAAGAGAAATATACAGACTATGTATGGTAATAATCTATCTTTCCCAAGCCCTTTGCAGTGGCTAATATTTCTAAGCTTTTAAAATTTGCTAATCCTTAACACTGTTTCACTGAGATAAGAATGTCATTAATGTGTGTGACATTTTATAAGTAATCAAAAAATCCAATTTCTTTTGGTCATTTGTATTAGAGTAATTTCCAGAAAATGATCAAACTGTCTTCTTGGACTTCATGTTCCTGTTTAGAAGTTTTAATTACCTGCAGAGTAAATAAGCAAGAGAAACATGAAAGAGAACTTCCATTCACGGAGATTACAAGTAGAATAGCAACTAGGATAAACATTTTGAGATTAGAAAGAAGTCATTTAAAATTTGAGATCCAATAACTTACGTTATGAGTTTACTTTGTCTCCTGGCAAGTCAGCTGACAGAACAGCATTAGTGAAGAAAGATGCAGTGAGCCATTTGATTTATTTGTTTTCATTTCCAGTTTTATAGAGATAGAATTGACATATAGAACTTTGTAAGTTTAAGGTATACAGCATAATAATTTGACTTGCATATATTGTGAAATAATTAACACAATAAATAGTTAACAACATCATCTTATAAAATTAAAAAAAGAAAAAGATGATTGTTTTTACACTTGTGAGGAGAGCACTTAAGATAGACTCTTAACAACTGTCAAATATACCTTGCAGCAATGTTCACTGCAGTCATCACATACATTATACAGCTAGTACTTATTTATGTTTATAAAGGAAGTTTGTGCCTTCCTCTGACTGCCAAGGGATCCACAAACGATTTTAGTTTTTAGTTTTTTTTAAGATTCTGCATGTGAGTGAGATCATATACTGTCTGTCTTTCTCTGTCTGACTTCCTTTACTTAGCACAATGTGCTTAAGTTTCATTCATGCCAATGAAAGACTTTTCTTCTTTCTATGGCTGAATAATATCCCATTGTGTATATATAAAGCATAAAGTCTTGATCCATTCATCTGTTTCCATGTCTTGGTTTTTATAAATAATGCTACAATGAAAGGGGTTATAGATAACTTTGTAAGTTAGTGTTTTTGCTTCCATTGCGTGTAGTTACCAGAAGTGAAATTGCTGGATTATGTGGTGGTTATATATATGTGTGTGTGTGTGTGTGATTGTATATATGTGTGCATAATGCCAAACACGGCTAATTCTACAATTTGTAAGAGTTACAATACAAATGGGGAACCTGTAAATATATATAGGACAACATCTGGGAAAAGTAGTTTGCACTGAAGAAATGAAAATTCTGAAGAATTCTGAGAAAAATGCAGAAGAAAAACCTTTAGGATACTAGCTTTGGATATGCAATGAACCATTAAACTAAGTAAGACACAATTTTTTTTTTTTTTTTTTATTTTGAGGAAGGAGGGCAAGCAGGAATGAAGGCGAGTAGGCAAGCAGGCAGTAAAGAAGTAAGTGGTAGAAAAAGCATTTTGTTAAATTTATTTATTTGTCCCTTTCAGTACCCTTGAGTACTGAACTGGGGTCCTTGGGCTTTATACAGTCTAAGCCCCAGCCCCAGACTTAATTCCTGAGCCACCAAGGAATGCCAAGGAATGTGATTATTTCATATTTTGAACCATTTTAAACCCTGTTTTAAACTTACTATGCTTACGTTGAAATTCAATATTGGCTTACTTTGAAAAAGTTGTTGGCAAAAAGTACTGATACTGGTAGAATATAAATAGAATTATACAGTGTGGTTTTTACTTAAAATCTAACAATCAGGCAAAACAGTAATGCATTTTAGGAATTAATCTGTGTCAAGAGTTTTAACATGCCAGTGGGAAAATTTCAGAAATAATTATTCAAAAAGATGTAAAATTTATTCTGAGCTTAGCGTTTTTACTAAATTAGAAATATTTCATAAGCTTTCACTTAATTTAATTCAAATATGCATTTATTCTTTCATTTAAGCATAGAAAGCCAAATATAATTCCTTCACATCATTGTCTTAATAGTAATATTTATTATCTCTTTTGTTCACAATGTTATATTCATTTTAGAAAGCTGAGGTTACACCTCAGTCTATATTTCATATCATACCCACCACCAGATTTCCAGTGTCCTTTACCCCACCTTTCCCCCTCTTTCCTTCCTGCTCCACTCCCACCACCTGGCAGCCATCATCTTTTGTCCTGTGAGTTATTGTTAGGGCTTATCTGTTTATCTGTTGCATTTCATTATATTCAGCATGTGAGTGAAATAATCCTTCATTTCCCTCATTTTTCTGACCTATTTCACTTAAAATGACTCCTTCCAGTTTCATCCAGAGAACACAATTTCTTTCCTTTTTTTTTTTTTTTTAAGCAGCTGCATAGAATTCTACTGAGTTGATGTCTGTGTCCAGTCATCTGTTGATGGGCATTTAGGTTGTTTCCATATCTTGACTATTGTACATTGTGCTGCTGTGAACATATGGGTGCACATATTACTTCTTATTAAAGATTTTATACTCTCTGGGTAAATGCCCAAGAGTGGGATTGCTGGAGCAAATGGCAGATCCATCTTTATTTGCTTGAGAAATCTCAACACTGTTTTCCAAAGAGGCAGCATCAATTTACAGTCCCACCAACAGTGTTCTTTTATCAGGGCTCCTTTGGCAGGGCTCTTTGTCACCACACCCACTCCAATATTCACTCTGTCTAGTCTTTTGATTTAGGCCATTCTAGAGATGTGAGGTGGTATTTCATTATAGTTTAGATTTTCATTTCTCTGATGATGAGTTATAAAGAACTTTTTTGCAGATATCTGTAGGCCATCCATGTGTCTTCTTTAGATAGGTGTCTACTCAGTCCTTTTGCCTATTCTTTGAGTGGGTCATTTGTCTTTTTATTGCTGAGGTGACTTCAGAGACTTTTATTTGCTTTCTAGAGTCCATCCAGTTGCTATTACTCAATAAGTATTCTGTACTTTCATCCTCTAGCCTCTTATCATTTCCTTATTTTCCCTTTATAATTCAGATACAAGAAATTTGCTTTCTAATAGCACTTGGTGGGAATATAAATTGGTGCATCCACTGTGTAAAGCAGTTTGGAAATTCCTTAGAAAGTTAAAAATAGAAATTCCCTGTGATTCAGTTATCCCACTTCTGAATATTTACCCGAAAATCACTAATTCCAAGAGACATATCTACCCCCATGATTGCTGAAGGATTATCTACAATAGTCAAAGCTGAAAATAACCTAGAAGTCCATTGACAGATGACCAGATAAAGAAAATACAGTAAATATGCATAATGGACTACAACTCAGCTATAAAAACATTGAAGTCCTGCCATTTGCAACATAGACAGACTTAGAGGGTTTTATACTTAATAAGATCAGTGAAAGGGAGAAAGAAAAACCCAATTAGTCTACACTCATATGTGGTTTATAGAGAAACCAAACAAATGAATAAACTAAGTAAAACAAAGAAATGTTTAGACCACAAGGATAAATTAGAGGCTACCATAGGAAAATGAGAAAAAGGGTGAGCAAACTGATGAAAGAGGTCAAATATATAGAATTGAAATTTTAGTTGAGACCTTATTATAGTATATATAGATATTGCTACATAATAATACATACTTGGAACACGTAGAATTATAAATTTATCATTATAGCATTGAAATATACTTCAATATATAAGATATATGAAAATATATAAACAAAAATGATTTTCATTATAGCAAAATGTCAAAAATCAAGATATATTAACAAATTTTTTTTCCCTTACATTTTAATTATACCAAAGAGCAACCAATGGTAGTTCTAATCCCAAGACTTAAATTCTTCATACATTTCTTAAAGCATCCACACTGAAAAATAATAAAATAACACTACAAATGCAGTATAGGGAACTATTTTTCAATTACATACATAATTTTAAGTGATTTTCAGAAAATCAACAAAAAAATACTGCTATGTCAATGATATGTGTTGTAGTGAGTATTTTATTTAGATGTTCCTCTTGTTTGTTCCCCTAGCACCCCTGTCCACCCCAGGATGGGAATTTAGGTCTATGGGACCTAAAATTTTTTGAATGTTTCAAATATAAACAGAATAAAACTAAGGTGAATATGATTCTTTCCAACAGTCCTTATAAAAAATACTTCCATTCTTTTGGCATTTTTGTTAATTTCATTTAATCCCACATAATTCTTACAAATTTATAGTTAGGTCTTTAAGGTAGTGATAGCTAAATCTGGTTGACTAGAAGTCCCTAAAAAACATTTTTTTAAAATTTTGATTGTAGATCATCATCTCATTACTGAGTCAGATGTACTGGATTAAAGCTAAAGCATTTTGGATATTTTTTTAAAAAAACATTTATTTTTCTTATATGTAGTTTTGGTAAATAAAGATTTGGAATATTTTGATTCAGTATTTTATCCCTTTCAAGGTGTCCAACATCCACTCAGTTCTCTATTTAAAAAAAAAAAAAAGTAGAAAGAAATGCAGAGAGAAGAAAGGAGAGAAAGAGAGAGAGACAGAGAAGAAAGTCATTGACTTGTCCAGTATTTCGCAAACCGAACAATCAGATTGTGCATGTGTGTTTGTGTGTATCTTAAGAGAAGCTTGATTTTCAACATTCGACTTTTATATATATATATATAATATAATATATTTTGGCAAATAATATTATATATAATTATATATATCGGTATATAATTTTAGAAGAAAATCTTCTAAAATAGTGCAATATTAACACTCCAAGTTATTTTAGTTCGCGTTTAAGTACCGCCATACGTTTTAAATGACTTTTTATTAGGTATTTATCATTTGGTTGCTTTTATATTATCAGCAATGATTGGCATTTGTCTTTTCCGCCAACAAATAAGTTTTATGTTATGATATAAAACAGTCAAAGTGATTGTCTAATAACTTTGAGTTCAACATTTAAATCTTTGGTAACTACTATAGAATCCAAATAATTCAATTTTAAACAGATATAAAAAACAAGGAATCATGAAATATATTAAATCACTATTACACCTGACAAATGAAATATTAATTTGAAAAAGGTAGGTAGAAAGCCAGCTAAAAACAACTTTTAATCTACATGTATGGAAGTTTATACATTGAAGTTATCTAAGACCTCGTTCCGTGGAAAATTTTACCTTCAAGCATAGACTACATTCAGCAAGCCAGAAAAGCTCATTCTATATCATTCTGTACTTACTAGTACATAATGGACACAAAACTGTAATTAACCCAGAACTCTATCTTGAGGCATAGCATTATAATAACTCAAAATAGAGATCTTGGAAATCTAACCAAATGTAACAGAGATCTATTTCAGAAGGATTTGTACCCATGTCTCAAGAAAGTAATTTTGGGTGGCTAAATGATTTTTACTAAATTATTATTAATCACAACAAATTGGAAATATTCTAAATGTCAAACAATGGATTATTAAGTATATGATGATACTAATAGATCTATGAATGTTATACAACATTTAAAACTACTGTTTTTAAAAGTAGTAAGTGGGAAAAAGAAATGATAGAATAAGTGGAAAGTGCTCCCTGCTGCAAAGCATATGTATAATGTTAGAGCATTTGTCAAAACTCTTCACATAAAGTTACTAAAGTGGTTTTACCAGTGGTATCCACCAGATAACTATAATGTGAAATATATACATTTTCTACCTTTTACCTAAATAAAACTCCCAAGTTATAGAATTTCTTTTGTAACGTGAGAAATATTCTATTTTTGTTATTTTTTTTAGAGAAAGCATAATTTCACCATTGGCAACTAAAGAATGTAATTGGTTTCTGCACTGTGGTTTTCCTGAGCCTTCCCTTTCTGCATTAATCCAATTTACATTTGTGGCTATCTTTTACAGTATAATTTATGATTCTCTGAAGGAAGTAGAACATAGTCTTTCTAATTAAATAACCCAAGCCTGAACTGTTGAAGGAGACCTTACAAATTCAAGGATTAACAACAACAAAAAAAGCCTGTTTTTCTATTTTCTTTTTTTTTTTTTTTTCTTGAAATGTGCTTTGAATCAATCCTATTGCTGGCAAAAACAAACAAACCAACAAAAAACACAAAAAATCCCTGGAAGCAAAACTCTAAATTCAGGATGCAGTCAGAGGCCACCCATCAAGGCAAACAAAGCAACCACAATGGATGATTAGCCAATTAGCCAGCCTGTCTCTCTCCTAAATCCCCTCTCCAGAATCCTGCAGAGCCTTTTGATCTGGGAATTTCCCCTTCTTTTTCCCCAAAATCCCCTTTTCTACATCCTGGTGGACCATCCCTTTTTCCTTTTTAAATTCTCCCTTTATACAGCCCCCACCCATTGGTCGAACTCAATAGTTATTTTTGGTCAACAAACCCTCAAGTTACCAAGAACTTGAACAAAAAACCTCTTCCTCTCAATATCAAATCTCCTTCTGGGTGGGAATGGGCAGAAAGAACCTTGGCACTTTCGTTGTCACAATGTAAGTCAATAAACAGAAGACAAGCAAATGAAACACATAAAATAATAAAATGAGTTTTAACTATTTGGAGATTTAAAGGTAAATTTAATTTCCTACTTCTAAAAGCTTTAGCTTTGTATTTTGGGGAGAATGAACATGCTAAATCAAAGCATAGAGATGAAAATAACATTCATTCAGTCATTTTTATTTAACTCTGCCAGTGTTGAAACAAAAAGTACCTCCTCTTTAGATTGCTTTAAACTAAACGCTACAAAAAATATTTAATGCTAAAAAATTAACATAATCTGCAAAGGAAAACTACAGTTAACAATAGCTTTGAAATATTGTGTAAACTAAGAAAACAAACTTAAAACTGTAATAAAAATGCATGTTTTCAAGTTTTTCATTCATTAAACTCAAGAAGAGAAAACCCTTTCTCTTCCCCTTTATCAGTATATTCAGGTCAATTATCTAAAGAGGAAACCCCTCTTATCTGACTTCCATACCTTTGATGTTTCACGTAATTCCTCAACTTAATGTATCTGGCAAAGAGTGGCTATTTCCTGTTAATAGCAAAAGGAATAAAAGAGGTTTCTTTGATATGTAGAAGCTATGCCTAAGGCTCTATCTGGGATGGAAGGAATAAAGGGAGAAGGAACGAGGGACAGATAGGGAGGGAGAGAGACACAGAGACACAGAGAGACAGAGAAGAGAAATTAATTGAACACTAGCAAAAATCTTTTCATTGCTTACTGCAATGAAAGATACCCATAGAGAAAAATTTCTCTATGAACATCTGTTTTATCAATTTATGGAAAATATTTAGATGCTGGTTATATGTTTACAGAGTTTATTGTCAAAAATTAGCCTTACAAGAAAAAGCAAAAAAAAAAAAAAAAAAAAAACCTTAAAAGTCAGTTCTCTCTATTGGTAAACATTACTTAACTTTATCTCCACCCCCACCCCGCCATACACATGAATGATACATTTGATATTTGTTCATCCCACTTAAATGTGTGGAACAAGATTTGAACAGGCAAAATCTTCATTTCCATTTAATAATAAATGTGTATTTTGTAGTTGTAGGACTTTTTTTTTTTGTAGGACTTTTGTAGTTGCACATACACTTTTGTTTAAAAGGTTTATTTCTTTTTCTCTTTTAAAGGGAAAAGTTAGATTTTCCTTTTCTAGCATAAGAATGCTGAAAAGGAACATTAAAATTAAATGTATTTATACTGACCAGAAAGAAAGCATCCTGTCCTTTCTAAATATACTCAATCCTGCTAGTGCACTGCAGTCTCCTTGTGGTCATCCCCAGCAGGTAGAAGGAGTACAGTCAGCAAAGACCCCAGCTCTTTCCTCAATTGTCCTGATAACTGGTTCCCTAGTTCCTCAGTCCTGTCTCCGTTACCAAGATCCATTGCAAGTTTACTCTGGAAGGATTTATGCAGCTTCAGAATCATAGTCCAGGACTGTGTGGTATATAGCTCTGGTAATTAGAATGACAAAAACTAAGTTCTACAGTCATGAATTAGGATCACATTCCTGAGCAGTTTTTATTAGTTATTCTTTTTTTGTGATTTCACACTTTCAAAAAGTGCACTTACTGGTGATCTTTTACTCATGGACAATACTAGTATGTATCAGTCTCTATAACTCAGCCATTGTACTAGGTCTTTTCAAAGATATCTTTTTTTTCTATTTTATTTTTGTAGTCACCCTGCTTTCATGTACTGTTGGAAATATACTTTAGATAACGTTAAATATCCATAATATCACCTTGAATTAATTGAGTTCTCATTGATTTTGACTTAATTCAAAGAATTGTTATCATCTTTGAATGTTCTAGCTAGTCAGAGATTAAGTTGTTCTTGTTTTACTATTCTGAGACATTTATTCAAAAGCAAAAACATAAAATTCCCAAAACCTGAAAAATACATGCCAACAAATATTTGCATTTCAATCTCATACACCTCTATTAACATTTTCCTTCACTTCTATTTATATTTAAGACTGTTTTAATTAGAGCATACATAGTTTAACAATTTCTCTTTAAGTTACTCTAATTTTTCAGACTTTTTAGTACCTCTGTTATTCTGATTTTAATTCTCACAATGGAAGCTAGATGAGCTATTGACTAATTTATTTATTTATTCAACAAGAAAGTATTGAATACCACATTTTATAATAGTGATTCCAAGAATGAAGCCATTATTAATCTAACTCTGAAAAAAAAATTCTTGTTGTAGAATAACGTTTTAGGTCTTATATGTAACTTACAAAGATACTATTTTATGTAACCAAGCTTCACAAAAACAACTATTTTGTACAAAAACAAATTTTGGTAATTTAAAGACTCAAAATTCAAACTAATTGTATTAATTTTGTTATTTACCAGTAACTTAAATTTTACGAGCAATCGAGTGAGGGGAACGAAAGTATCTTCTTGTCTGTTTAATTACACTTAAATCTACTTGCTTAATTATACTTTCATATGAAGCAATTTTCCTCATTTTATTAAAACTGAATTGAAATTTTCTTGTATTAGTTAAAAGTCTTCTACGTAAATTCCTTATTAACTCCTAGTATATAATAATTCTTTTAACAAACACTTTTATTTTGCAGTTTTATTTTCTTATATATGCTTTAGTATCACTAGTTTTAATAGCAATATCACTTAATTAGCTTAAAAAATCTTTAGCTGTCCAAGGTTACAAATATGTAATTTGCCCCACCAGGAAAACCAAATGAAACTCATATACAAAAAGGTGATCACACAAGTTGCTTGGTAGCCTATTGTGTTTCATTTTTTTTGTTTTTTAAAGGAACAGTGCAGGCAGGAAGGGAGACAAGCAGTCAGGCAGGAAAAGAGAGGAGAAGGAAGCATTTATTTATTTTTTAGTTACTCATCTTGATTGCTCCTCTAAGCTGCTGGTCTTGAAATTGGGTTCTTGTGATGTATGTGGGCTAAGTCCAGTGGACCTATCTTCTAGGCCAGTAGGGTGTGACTTGTATTTCTGAAATACTACACAGCTTGAATCTTATTTCTCTTTAATAATCTATAGATTGATTACTAATAAGACTTCAAGCTGTATTTTTCTCTTCAGTGGATTTGTTCAAATTGAAAACTAAAACCCAAAGCAAAAATATCTAATTCAGGAAAATATAGACTTCTAGTTAATTAAACACTGAACACTGTTAAATACTCCTAAAGAGAAAAATTACATTTTAATAATGAATTATGGTATGAGATTTCATATTTGCAGAGTATTAACATAACACACAGAGATATATAGAATATTTTGTCTATAAAAATCGAGTCATGTAGGAACTCATTTGGGGTACCAGAAACACTAAACAAACAAAAAAAAGATCATTGAAACATTCTCTTTCCTTGATTCTTTGTCATGACATGATCTTCATTTTCTTATCAACTTTGTTATTTCATTTAATATTTCACTTTGATCTTTCAAGTCCTTAAATGAAAACATTCCTTAAGGTCTGACACTTGTTCCTTTTTACTTCTCTATCCTTACTTTAAAACTGCTTATCCCAATTTGTAAGGTTTAGAAGCTAATTTCTGATAAATATTTTCTCCCATCTTCAATGTCTCCTAAGAGTAGACACAAAATATCAGACTTTCAAACTCTGTTTATCTGCAGCCAGTTTATACTCATTTGCTTTAAGATGACAAATATGTCAGTTACAATGTGGTCAAAATACTCTCAGTACAGAAGTCAGTTCAGGCATCTATGAAAGTTAATGGCTGTCATGTTAAAATCACATTGTGTAAGTATAAAACCGAGAATGGCTGTAATATAATAATAAGCAGACACAGGATTTGTTAGGCATGATGGTTATTCAGGCATACAATCGTTAAGACAATTAAAAAAGATAATTTGTTGAAATAATGAGGTGAAATGAGGGAGGAAAATATCAGCAAAGTGTTAGAGAATTGTGTGTGCATATTATTATAAGCTGAATACAGCCTTCCAAGATTTCTCTCGAAATGGACCCCCAAGATGCATATGTTGAAGTCCAAATCTTCCAAAACTTCAGAATGTGACTCTGCTTAAAGTTAAGGCCTTTATAGATGTGATCACATTAAAATGATACCCTTAGAGTTGGCCCTAATCTACTCTGATTGGCGTGCTTACTAGAAAAGAAACACTGAAATTTGGACACACAGGGAGCAGCAGGGATGTGTGTGCACAAAGTCCATGTGAGGCAAGGCAAGAATATAGACCACCGCAAGTCAAGGAGAGAGGTCTCAGAAAAAACTGAACCTTGATCTGAGACTTCAATTTCAGAACAAGATGAGCAGATTTCTGCTGTTGGAGCTCCCCAGTCTGTGGAATGTGTTATGATGACCTGAGCAGACTAACACAGATGTCACAACCAAAGGAGATGCCCACAACACATTATTGAGCCCATTGATTAGACCAGTAGTTTGACTGTCAGCAATGGGAACGGTATGGTTTGGAACAGAACATCCAAATTTTATTTTTAATAATGTTTGATGGTTATATGGGATGTATGAACTATGTCCTTTAAAAATAATAAACATTAATTATTTAATCTATATAAAATAAAGCATCAATATCTCACTTTATCATTTTGCATCCTAAGTATCCTTTCCTCAACATTTCTCATATTCTTTCAGCCCCCTACAGCTCTCTTTTTCTCTGTCAATAGTCTTCTTTATTATCATACTGTTATGCCACTTTTTTCGAAGCCAAGTTTCTCAAAATAGTAGTCCATAAAAACCAACCTGCATTCCCAACTTATTCACCCAATATCTTGAAACCAGAACACAACTCTCCTGATAGAACTCATATATCTCTCCAGGGCTCTGTGGTAGGAGTTGAATATGGGACCATTTTTGAATGAAGGAGACATATAATTCAACTATTATTTCTTTCCTACCCTTATCAACTGCATTGAAATTCATCTAAGAGAGATCAATATCACCTAACTTCCAACACCAGTGAGTCCAACTGAATCCATTCCTTGTTGAATTCTCATGTATATTGACAAGTGTTTATTGATTCCTCCTTCATCATCTTTATTTTCTCAGAATAGCATATCCCGGTTCTTCTTCTACTACTGTCAGTTTTCTGAGTGTGCGCCTTTGCTGTGTTTCTTACTTTCCATGTGTATTTTATATACATTGATTTAATAATACCACATCGTCCTCAAATCTGTACTATCTTTAATTTTCATCTTCCTTTAGATTATCCCATGTATTCTTGAGGTTTGAAACTATGCCTATGCTGCTTACCATTATTTCTTTCCAGTCCTAGTTTATTCCCCAAACAACAAGCTTAAAATCTGTTTTACTAATGGACAGCTCCTGAATGCACCATTTGTAGGAGGGGTGCATATAACTATATTCCTTATGTCAAATAACTACCATTTGAAAAAAAAACTCATTTCTATACCTGGGAACCAGCATATGTGAAACCAATTAATCCCTAAATTCTGAAAAATATTTCCACCTAACATTTCTTAAATGTATTTTTGGTTTTAGGTAAGATTTCTTTTACAACAAATGCAATGGCCTCCTTACTGTTCTTTCTAGCTTAGCATTTGATCCCTTACATCTATCTGTTGTAAGAGAGCCAATGAACATATAATTTTGTCTATTATACTCCTCTGAAGAAAAACCTCCACTCATTCTCTTATCCAGGAGGATACAATTGATGTAATACATAATGCAATGCATAAGCATCCTATTATGACTTACAAGGTCGTCTTTAACAAGCTCCTTTACTTCTTTCAGCTTCAATTGCTTACCTTATACTTTATATTCTAGGGACATTAAATTGGTAGAAATTTCCCTAGTCTTATCTGTCTTAACTTCTAAGACTGTGCATGTTCCTTCCTTTTCCAATAAACCTTTTTCCTTCTCTGATTACTTTCCCCTCAGGACTTCTAGTTATCTCTTTCCAAATATCTTCAGGGACTTACACTTGAGAGATCCAGTAATAAATTTGTATACCCTAGCAGAGACACTATCAATCATAGTAACATTGGAGTAACAGGTTATAAGTTTTAAAATACTCAGCATTTTGGATCTAGTCCCCAATCGTACATAATAACATAGTAATTAAACTTACTAATTATATATGTTGTCCTGAATTCATTCATTATTAGTTATTGAAAATCACTCAATCCATTCTATTGTTGAGCTCTATACTTGAGAATTCTGATAGATAACTCTTTTCAATATACATTACTCACCATATTTATGGGATCAACTGGTCCAATGCTGTTTACATAAACATCAGTTTCAATTACTGTGGGCCTCACTGCAAATAGCAACACAAAGAATGATCAAAACTATTATGAGAGGTTATATTAGTACACTTCATTTTAAATATATCAATAACAAATACTTACCATTTCAATCATAGAATATTCATCATTATGAAATTAAGAAACATGACATAAAAACACAAAAAGCTTTTCAGTTTACAAATCAATTATCTAACTAAAAATTAATATTTCTGATTAAAAACATTTCAGTGTACAACCAAAAAATGTAAAAGCTACCTAAGCCTTCCTTTAAAATTAAGGAAATTGATTCAATAAAAATGTTAGATAATTTGCTGTATGCTAGTCATAGAATTTTAAGATCAGAATGGATCTAGATATGATATAATCTTATTTAATGCATATGTGATGGTCAATGTTTAACTACCCTATTTATAGAGTGGGGGTTAGAAAAGTCCTGATTTAAAGCTTTGTGCCCTTTTCCGGTTTTCCACATTGTAAATACTCTCCCAGTAGCTTAATGATGCTAATGTGAGATCACAGGAAGGCAACCTGAGACAATGTATATATAGCAAAAGGGTATTGTGCACCATATGGGTCAGTTACAGCAAACCCTGGAAGCATGGTCCTGGTGATTAAAGGAGATAATGAGTGTAAAGCAAATACCTCCAGGTCTGATTGTTATGAGGAGCTTAATAAATATTTATTCATACCTTCTTCCTTCCTTCCTTCTTTGCTAACATTTATTTAAATTGGTTATTGTTGGCTCCACTATAGGTATCTTTTTATCTAATTTTCACAGAGCAACTTTTATGCACATTGCTATGAATTTCATTTTTTGTGTTTGTTTTTAGAATTTTGATTTTGCTTATATTAAAAATTTTTTTAAAGGGAAGATACAGGCAGGAATGAAGGTGAGTAGCAGAGCCTTCAAACCACCAAGCATCAGTGAAAACCTTGAAGCTTTTTGTAAAGCAATTCCTATGTGTTTTACATCAATTTTTCCTTTCATCATAAAAAATAAAAAACACCCTTAGGAAAACATAACTTTTGCATAGTTTTTTTTTTTCTAAACGAAGATTTTATTACGTGTTTTCTGAAGTAGAAACACTGAGATTTGTTAGAAATAGTTTTGCCATGCAAAACTATTGATTTCCAGAGCTACACAGTCCATGAAGATATAATTAGATCTTAGAATCAATAATTAGGTTCTTTAAATAAAAGTAGATCATAACTTATAGTTTATATTTTAACTTCTGAGATGAGTTGTTTAATTATTTGTCATTTATTTTTTACTAGCTATGAATTGTAGTCAATAAATATATCATTAAACTAATTTTAGCTGCATTTACAGAATAGTTTTGATGAAAGTCAGTTAATATAAGTCTTACTAGTTCTATTTGTAAGCATATTTATGACCAGCTATAAGCAATTAAGTGCAATGTTCCAGTCTTATTTAATTAGATTTTTTTCAGTTTGTTGGATAAATCAACAAACACCGAGTACCTGCTTTTCATTTCATAATATTTGAGGCTGAAACAATCTATACCCAGAAGTAAATAATTCCTGAGGATATTTTTATTTACAGAACATGCTTTTCACATTTATAATGTAGAATGTTTTAGGTATGAGTGATTTATCCTGGTTTCCTAATATCAACATTTTCTTAGTAAATTTTATGTTAGAATTGTATTAACTCTAGTGGTATGGCATGAGTCATATTAAGGAATTTAATTATCACACACAGCAAGTGTATTTGGGATGGAACAAAGAAGAATCAAATAAGTGATATTAATACAGAACATATTAAGAATACAATAAACTATCTTTATTATTAAGAAGATAGTAATTTGCTTAATACATATTTACAAAAATGTGAATTTTTGAGTGACATTGTACCCCATTTAATAACTTTGGGCTTCTGATATTTGATCTGATCTTTCAAACATGAACATCAACAAAGTGCACTAAAATATTTCACATGAATTTTGAAGCTACAGCTACTGATCATATTCTTCAAAATAGTTTTAAAAGAGAAAAAAACCCAGATATCCATAATTATCTTAATAATAATTAATTACCACTTTTATTGATTCATAGTAGGAATAATACTCACAGTAAGATTACTCTAAGACACAGGATTCTTGGTAATTCAGTAAGTACTCCTTGTGAGCATTATAATTTTTCATCTGACATTTTTTTAATTGCTGGATTTTAGTGATATTTAAAAAGGAAAATATCTTAGTTGAATTGAAAACTAGAAAAATGGAACTACAAGGAAATGACCATTTTAGGATTATTAAATGATTTTCACAAAGTGAACACAGACTATGTTTATTTCTCAATACTTATGGAGATCAAAGCTCTTTTTTATAATAATGTAACAGACAAAAAGCCATGGACTGCCACAGCAAATAACATTTTTTGCATGTGGAAGGCAGGAGAATATATTGAATTATCTTTGTAAAACCTCTTTCTGTGTTGTGACATTCTAAGCACTTTAAGTATTTCACAAAAAAATAAGTAAACTGCTAGTGAGTATATGCAAAGAAATAATACACATTCTAGAAAACAATAAAATCCAGAAAAATATGAAAAGGAAGAAAAAAAAACAGAAGGCTGTGAAAGCAATAAATATTCTCATTAATTTTTCCAACTACCTATGGCAAAACTGAAGAAAATTAACTCTGATGGTGGGTAATAGGTTGTTAATAAGAAAATACAAAAATACCCAGGTGGTAGACTAGTGGTTTAGTCTACCAGGTGTAGTACACATGCATCCCAAGGTCGCTGGTTCAAGATCCAGTACTAGAGGGAATAACCAAGAGGAACAACTAAAGAAATAAAGTAAAATACAATGTTGCTTTCTCCTCTCACTTCCTGTGCTCCTGCTCACTCACCTTCATCCCTGTCTGTACATTTCCTTTAAAAAAAGAAAATATAAACTAAAATGGATTTTTTTTCCATAATTATTTTTAACCATGCTAGGACTCCCTATTCAAATTGCTTCAGATAACTCAAGCAGATTATGCAGGTTTTTAGTTCTTTTTTATTTTTAAAATTAAGTCAGGTCAATTAAAAACACTAAACCTGGAGAAAAATAATTAACCATTTTTTTTTCTTATTGCTCTAGAGGAGGCATAAAAAAGAAATAGTTTCATTAATGTCTGGAGCCACCAGTTTGAAGGATTTCTGGCACAAACCTTAGGCAATCAGCTGAAACACTTCAAATGGTTATGACCTAGGAGAAAGAAATGTGTTGCAAAAAGAAATACAGCAGTTATTTGGCTAAATGAAGGTGATTTTCCTTTGCTTAAACTGACTACCCAAACAAAATTTAATTCTTTCTTTCTAGAAAGAAATAACATTCTTTAGAATCCATGTTATTTTTTTAATATACTCTATTGGTACTCATGAAAAAAACACGTATAAAATGAAAAGAAAATCACATTAACCAAGAGATAAAATTTAGAAAAAAAAATTTTTTTTAATTATATATGATATCAATAGTGTGGTTATTAGACATAGCCTTTAAAATAACTGTGATTAATATGCATGAAAAGATGTCAATTTTGATAAAAGGCTATAGAGTCAAATCAGTGGTTATCAGAAGAGAAGTATGTGTATAGATAGAAATGCACAGAAACTAAGCCCTTAGCATAACTTGAAGACAGAGCATGCTCAGATTTCAATATAATTGTAAAGGAAAAACAAAGGCACATGTACTTTGACCTAGTAATCCAATGTATAACCATCTACCATGAAGTGATACCTTTAACAATATAAAATTATATATGCACACAATTATTAATTGCAATATTGTTGATAACTGCAAAGTACTGTACTGTGAGCCACATATAGATGAGTGTTAGAATGATTATACTAGTAACAACATGAAAGCATATGGAAAAATATAATTTAAGTGGAGAACAGGAAAATGCAAAAGAATAACTCTAGTAATATACCATTCATGTAAGTCAAAGAGTATACAAGAAACAGATATTGAAATATAAATGCCTGAAATGTACTTGTAGAACATGCATTTTCTACTTCTGTTCTTTCAAAGGGTCAAGAAGCAAAGCAATAGTAATGAATATACCTAATTCTCTGACCCTGGCTTCTAAACACCATTCTACATTCAATACCAATACAAATAACATTCAACCAGTGAATTTCATTGTTTTAAATGAGCCTAGAGCATCTTATGCTCCAGAAAGTAAGCATTGCTTAGAAAAAATGATGGGGACATGAAAAAGCACATATGAGTTAAATTATAGGAGTTTCAAGCAGTCAAATTTTTAATTGAGCACAAAATAAATAATGATAGTAATGGATTATAAAGTATAAAATATGAAGTATAAAATAACTGTTGCAGGTAAGAATTATTGATTGAACTGATGAACAAAAACTGTGTTGAGAAACATTTGCATGTTTTCTCCCCTTGACATATTTGCCTATGACATATTTATTAATTAAGGAAATTCATAAAGGGAAAAATAAAAACTTAACCGTGGAGAAGTCTAGAAATAAAATCACACTTAAGCTAAATGATCAAAGTTGACATCACCATTAACAAGATACATAATAATATACATTTCCTCAAATTGAGAAACTGGTCAGTACTCTTTATTTTTAAAATACATTTTTGAATCTTAATTTCATATTTTTTTTAATAAAATTTTATCAGGAACAGTCTTGACTGATGATTTCACTCACAAATTACACGTACATAGTGTAAAAGTTGGCATTGTAATAATTACTTTGAAGAAAAACTGAGATGTTTACTCACAAAACTACTAGCATAATCTATAGCTCAGCTAAAAAATGCTTAATTTCTCTACAAAAATGGACATTACTAATAAAGTTTGTGGTATCAGATTTTATTTCTGATAGAAATACATTTTTAATATTTGTTGACATATCTAGGTTTCATATTACAGGAATCTACAGCTTAGATATGCAAAACTAGAAATATTCTCTTTCATTACTGCCCTTGTTCCACGTGAGCTAAGAGGGACAGAAGCTATTTTGTTTTTGTTTTGCACAGTTATACATTCAAATATGTTTAACCCTAACACCTCCATCACATCGCATGATTATTGTTTCATTTTGAGGTAAGAATACTTTAAGATCTAGTCTCTTAGCAACTTTGAAGTATATAAAACAGCATTACTGACTATAATCAAAATTATGGAAGCTTCCTCAAAAAATTAAAAAGAGAACAACCATCTGATTCAACAATCCCACTCTTGGGTGTCTAGCTCATGGAAATTAAAACTGTCCAATATTCTTTTAAATTATCAAGTTTATCAAACAAAACCAAAATTAAGATACCAGATTGGAGAATAATGAGATATGAAAAAAAATGCAATGGACAATCTTGATTGGGGTTCAAAACCAGAGAAAAAGAACGTTAGTGAGGTGCCTGCTATGATTTGAATAAGGTGTGTAGATTAATTAATAGTACTATATCAATATTAATTGCTTGATTTTTTTCCTCAAAGAAATGCAATTCTAACTAGTCCTGGTCAAAGTTTATGATATCCGTCATCTATCAGACACTCAAGGAAAAATAGGTAAGTGACTAAAATAACATCACTAAAGATAATTTTCATACTCACTAAAATAAAAAAATTCAGACTTACCTCCTATATCTGGGCGAAGTTTATTGTCATAGCCTTGAAGAAGTGAGTTGAGAATTTGTGTTATGTCTCCTTCATGAATCTTTGGTGCCAAGACCCAAGTTTTGTTCACTGTTAAATCTTCATCATCTTCATCATCTGCTTTATCGACACTAAATATTTCAAAGAAAAAAATACAGATCAAGGAAAGCTGGACCAGATTGTCTATTTGAAAACATAGCTTAAAATTATTAAAATAGTAAGTGAGGAAGCATTAGAAATATTTTGTATTTTATGACTGCTTTCATCATATATACTGCCTTGATATAATGACTCAAAAATTAAGAATTCAGTACAAAAATGTAAGATCTTATTAAAATAATAAAATAAATATTGTTCACACCCACCACTGCTATTATGAAAGACCAGAGAGATTATGCACTTAAAATGTGAATAGTGGCCCTATATTTGTGCTGCATACACTCTGCAAAACTCTATATAGTGACTCTCAACCACCATAACTTAAAAATTAAAAGATTAATGCAGGGAAATTTTCAGTAATCAGTTAGATAAAATGTATAAAAGCACATGTGCAAAAATTAATAAACAAATGAAAACAGTTTGAAAATAAAAGGAACAAATAATGCCTATATTTCTTCATTTTAAGTCACAAACCAGACATCTTTTTCCAAGAATCTTGTCAAAATGGTCTTATCAGTTCTGGTGGAGTGGTGGTTGGGTGTCCACCTCCAGAGGAGCTCAGTTCACGTACATCCCAAGGACGCTGATTTGTGACCAGGTTCTCAGGCAGGGCGTGAGGGTTTAGGGAGGTGAACAACCAGTGTGAACAACTAAATAAAAATTAAATAAAGTGTTTCTTCTTCTCTCTTCCTGCTTGCCTCACTACTCACCACTACTCACCAACTACTCACTACTCACTACTCCAAATGTCTTATCAAATCATGAGTGCTCCACTCACTCTTCACATATTTTACTTTTTTATTTTTGGTGGAGCTCATGACTACAAATTTTTTGGATCAGGAGTCTTTAGAGATGAAATAATTTATCACCTTTATTTTGCAAATGAGAAAATTTAAGGCAGTAAAGGATTAACCAAAGCACAAACTTATTAGTAAAACTGAGACTGCAAACCTGATTCCAGCTAATGCTTTCTGCTACACCACTGTGCTTAACAAGCATTAGGATTAAATTGACTTCTGAATTATGGTAGAAAATCTGAATATATAATAATAATTCATCTATAATTCATTAAAAGGAACAAACTTCATTACTCATTAGTAACTCCACCTTCAGTCGAGTATGATCATCCAACTCTCAGCACAACTTGCTTTAGTAAATCTCAGTCCGCCAGGGAAAAGGGGTGAAAAACTAAAATATATATTGGTAAAATAAGGTAAATCCATAATATATTATCAATCTATCTATCTATCTATCTATCTATTTCAGAGATGCTTTTCTTCAGTAGTAAAAAGCAAGTTTATTTTATAATCTTTAGTTCATCTTTCTACAATATCTATTCACATATCTTTTGCTTTTGACCTAACATCTTAGCTAATACAATACCTATATCCTTTATTCTTTTTAATTTTTTTCCAGTTTTATTGACATATAATTGACAAATACCATTGCACAAATTTAAGGTATAAAACATTATATACATACACGTATATATAATATAATTGCTGCTAAAGATTAGTCAACATTTATCTTCCATATCTTTTATGATAACAAATTAACATTGTAAATTAAAATTTAATCTTTTAAGTATTTGCTACCTAACAGGTTAGGTAATCTCATAATTATCCTATAAATAGTTATGATAATCAGATAATGGGATATGTTATTATTCTCAAGATCTCATCTCTCCTTTCTTTCAGTGACTTCTGAGTTCTGATTTGTCATGTCATCTGAAAGGTCCCTCTTTCAAGAGGATTATACATTCCTGTCCTATCGAACTCAGGTGTGACCCTATGATTTGCTTTAGCAAATGAAATCTACCGAACAGAAGATTTGATGTCAATGTTTGGTTCAACAAAATTCTTTTGTTCTTCTAGAAGTCCAGCAAAAGTTAGACATAGCTACTCTATTAGTCACTCTCCTAGTGAAGGTAAAAATGACAGAGTCCCATGTGACCTTTTACAGTGGACATGTGTCCTGAACAATGAATATTTAATGTTGTTAGTCACTGAGCTATGCGTATAGATTATAACCATACTGTTTAACTTTTAACCTTATGTGAACTCCTAGGGTATATTTAGCTAATAGACATTAATGAGGTTTTAACTGTATTAAGCATTTTGTTTTAACTTTAAAAATTTAAATTATTGCTGAAATATACATATATGACTTTTAAAAAAACTTCCTCTCAAAAATATAGAAATGATCTTTCATTCATTCATTCATTTATTCTTTCATTAAAACACTGGAAACAGTGAGGTGTTAAGAATCCCCAGTGGTATACCTAATCTAATTTGAATGGCTGAAATATTGGCAACAGTCCAAATTCTAGGATACCCATTTAGCTTTAAATGCCACTTTTATAAAATAGAACATCTGGTAGATAGAATCACATATAAGCGGTTGATCTTCCTTTGAAATATGACTGCAGTTGAATATTCCCAGAAAAAAGTAAAATATTTTTCTAATTTTTGTGGTAACAACATCCTGGTAATCCAAAAGCACATGCTCAGAGTCATTTGTATCCCACCTTTCCCAGATAGTTCAGATATAATGTGAAAACTGAGCACTATGACACTAAAATGTGTCTTTTCTCCTTCTTGGCAATAACAGAAAGGAAATTTTGTTATACCTAGTTTTTCTATACCTTCCCTCCAAGCTTTCAAAATTATCTTCACAATATTCATTAATTACATTGATTCTCAGAGGTATTATTTTGGTGACTGAACTACTTGTTAGAATTTAAATAACAGCTAACATAATATAGCTGATGTCTCATTATCTTTCAGAGATTGGGAGTTTGTTGCAACATTTGCTTATGTTGAGGAGGGAAACAAGTATGATTTCCTTAGGTGATACTCTAAAAACTTCTAATCATGTTTAAACTCTTCTAATAAATTCAATAAGTATAATTTTATCATTAGTGGAAATACAGACCCTTGAGTATACAATTTTGTGAATTGATTTTAAAGAATTGTCATTTCTGTTATTATTATTTGTCATTGAATACCTAAAATTGCACCATGAATGACCTACCATATTTCAGTTCCTTCTTCATGTTATACAGTTTAATCAAGAATAAAATTATAAAATAATATGTCAAAGAGAAAAATAGGTTTATAGAATTCACAAGTCAGGCACTATTACATAATAGAACCAGAATAAAAACAAGATTGCTTTAGCTTGAAGACTCATTTTCTGTTTCCTCTGAAATTTACATGGTATCATCTCATTTTATCTTTCCTAAACAATGCAGAGTGGTTGGATTTTGGTTTTTCTATTTCAGAATAACACAACAACACTTATAATAAGCATTTAGGAAGTACATGTGGATTGTGAATGGGTAGGATCTTTAGTCTTTGCTTTTAAATTATGAGAAATTAGAATAATAATCTCAAAAAACCAGTCTGTCTCTCTCATCTTTCTAATATGTATCTCCACTCCAAGTGCTTTAATTCAAATATAAAGGAAGTAGCATGAACTACATAGGTGCTAAGTGTTGGAGGTAAAAGCGCAAATAGAATTGATTCCAAATCTAAATGATTCTATTTTATAATTAAAAGAGGAAACTATTCAAGTTATATAGAAAACCATCATACCCAATGATGTTTAGAACAGTATTTTCTGACAGCACAAATTTTAAACAATATGTTTAGTTATGACATGCATGACACAATGCAAGCATCCACTTAATGAATAGTTGTAAGGAGTCTGTAAAAATATGAATTGGTTTCATATTTTAATGATGTCTGAAAAACAACATATAACAATGTGCCTTGGTTAAATATATAAAACAGCTAAGGGTTTAACAGGGAGGCAACATAATAAATACACTATCTGTATTTCTGCAGATATGAACTTTCATTTTTTCCTGTGTATTAATAATATATTATTATCTCTCTGTATAGCTCTAACATAAATACAAGAAAAGGGGTTAATTTGAAATTAATGCCTATCTAAAAATAAGCTGCCTTTTCCTATATCAGTTGTGCTCTAAATTACATTTATAATCATAAACAGCAAATAATTGACTAGAGAGACAACTAGTGCTTGATACTCCACCAAGGAAATGATTGGCATCTCTAAAGATGTGCCACTAGTTCTGATGCAGTCAAGAAATAACAGAACCCAGTGGGTTTCCTGGAGCAGACCCATTCCTGCAAGATGACAGAATCCTCAAAAGGGCAATTTGTGTGGGATGAACCCCACTGGACTGAACCAGTGTGTTTTGATGGGCTCAGCGGTATGCGATTCTTTGATCAAACTTCCACTTTTCCTCTATGATTTCCCTGGTGTCAGACCACTATCATTTTCAGAAATCTCTCTTCACTGCCACTTCCATTTACCATGCATGGGCACGTCTCTCGAAAATATTTTCAAAGTCTAGTCTTCTAGTGCCTGCTTGTCCATGCCTTCTGCTTCTCACATTCTTCAGTTGAAACATGAAACTATTCACTTAAGAAAGTTTTTGAATAACACATATTAGTGTTGATTTGGCATTTTGTCTTTGAAGCAATTCAAATTCATTTAACAAATCTATCTGATTCTATCTTATATGCAAAATACTTAAAGGAGTGTGTTATTCATCTCAAAAAAGCCAGCAAATGTTTAAAACTAATGATACAAAGATATAGGTTAGGATAAGGTATGCCATGGCATATAATGAAGAGAATTCATCTTTATAGTTTGAGAATATGTCTATAGCAAGTTAATCAATTAATATAAATATTTTTTTCAAACATAGGAAAGATATTTGTTGAGATTTGTACAAGTCATCATTCTATTCATACTTGCTCTCTTGGAATAATTATTAATAGAATTCTCTTTCACTTACAAAATTGACAAATTTTGTCATCAGCCTATCTGTTGTTCATATAAGAGTAACTGCAAGTAAACTGGTTCTGACACGTAGAGAAGATTTTCAATTATTTTGTTAAGCCAGTGCTGATAAAACGCTATGGTCAGGGCTCATCTGTGATTTATTCTAATGTTAAATTAACTACGTTTATATATATACTTCACATATGTTTCTATAAGCATCACAGTCAACTGATAATTTTCAGGGAAAGAAATATACTTGCTCTAATATAGGATATATCTTAATATAAAGACTTAGAGGAGACAAGTTTTAAAAGTAAGTATGGGCACTGACTCTAGATCTGAAATTCAAAGAAAATAAAAATAAAATAAAAATATGTTCTTTTATATATATATCTACTTGCTAAATTCTGTTGTACAAAAACTTCTAAGGTTATAGCATTGAGTCAGGTTAGTGCTCATAAGTTAGTAGGGAAGTAAATAAAAAACAACAGATAACAAGTATAGATGTGAATTTTCAGAGTTTTAGAGCAGTGAAATGACAGTCAATTCAATTCTATGATCATTTTATTTGCACAAAGTTACATTGGGATTACCACTATCACACAGGAATCCCTTGGCAATTTGAAGAAAGAGAAAGGTATGAAGCCTAGCACGATAGCTAAGTATGCATTCCTGTGAGGTTTTAATCTTCTCAGTGCTTAAATCTACCAGAAAATAGACCACATTGCATCTAATTAGCTACTTTATTTATCTATAACTCTGTTTAAACTCCTTGAAGGCAGGAGTTAAAGTTTTCAATGTGATCTCATTAGCAATATCTAGTCCAATATCTGACACATAGTAGGTACTCAATAGAAAAATTCAACTAATACATAATTGGAAGGAATATTAGAGTTCACCTTGTTGGTTGGAGGTAAAATTGCAGTCAATCGAGAAAATAAACAAGTAAAACTTTGACTATTCGTCTTAATAAGAGAATTCACCATTATAGCTAATTTAATATAAAATTAGTTTAAAACATGACAATTTTCTGATACTAGTACTAACTGATCATAAACAAAAATTTTAAAAGAAATGATCTTTCCCAATGACAACACAACCTGTAAATTAGTTTAAAAGAAATACAACAGGGAAGGTACAAATTGTATGTGAGGAGATTTTTAAAATTAAAGGCTACAAAGCCAATATTAAAAAATCTGCTGTATTTCTATAAGCAAGGAATGAAAATGCAGACAGGAAACTCAGCAAAATGATCTTATTTATGACTGTATAAAAAGAATGAGATACCTTGGAATAAACTTAACGAAATAAGTGAACAAACTATATATTGAACACTATAAAACGTTGAAAGAAACAGAAGAGAGCCCAAAGAAATGGAAAGATATTCCAT
Organism: Solenodon paradoxus; assembly: GCA_004363575.1. Lineage (NCBI taxonomy): Eukaryota > Metazoa > Chordata > Mammalia > Eulipotyphla > Solenodontidae > Solenodon > Solenodon paradoxus. The sequence continues at coordinate 1,032,487 of RJWH01000166.1, forward strand.
CCGCACGAACTACAAGTCTTGATACAGTTAAGATGGTCATTTTTATCTAAAGCAATATACAAATGTTATGCTCTTCCCATTAAAATCCCAAAGACATTCTCTACAGAAATGGAACAAAAAAATTGTGAAATTTATTTGCAACTGCATGAAACCCACGATAGCAAAAACAATCCTGAGGAAAAAGAGTAAAAATGAAGTTGTCATACTCCTTGCCTTCAAACTCTACCGCAGATAATATTAAAGTCAACATGGTATTGGAATCGAAAGAGATAATACATATCAATAGAGAAGAACTGAAAGCCTGGAAATAAAGCCCCTGTATATAGACAATTACTCTTCAACAAAGGAACCAAAGTCTTACAATAAGCAAAAACAGTCTCTTTAAGAAATGGTGTAGGAAAAGGTTGAAGCTAGATTATTACATAACACCATACACACAAATAAATTTAAAGTGGATCAGAGACTTGCAGGAGGTTGGAAACCAGAAAATACGTAGAAGTTAGCATAATTAAAACACTACAAAACATGAACCTAAGAGATGTCTTTGAGAATTTGACTCCAATAGCAAAAGAAATAAAAACCAAAATAAATTAATGGGATTGCTTCTAACTAAAAAGCTTCTGCGTGTTTAAAGAAACTCATCAAAACAAAAAGACATTCTACTGAATGGGATAAGATATTTTTACATAATACCTCTGACAAGGGGTTAATATCCAAAATATATAGCCAAATGAAAACCTCAAATAATAACAATCTAATTAAAAAATAGGCAGATGATCTTAAACACATTTTTAAAGATGACAATAGGCCAAGTGGTACATGAAAAGATGTTCTACCTCTTGTTATTAGGGAAATGCAAATCAAAACAACCACTTTGCACCAGTGAAATGGCTATTATGCAAAAGAAAGGAAATTATAAGTGATGGAGATGTGAAGAAAAGAGAACTACTATACACTGCTGTGTGTGTAATATGGTATAACCATTATGGAAAGCAATTTGGAGATTCCTCAAAATATTGAGACTGGAAATCGCATATGACACAGTTATTCCTCTACTGGATTTTTACCCTAAAAATGCAATAATAATAATTTGCAGAAATATATGCATTCCATGTTCATTGGAGCATTATTTATAATAGCCAAGAGTTGGGAAAAAAATAAACGTCCATTAATAGATGAGTGGATAAAGAAGATGCTATCAAAAAGGTGAAATCCTGTCATTCTTAGCAAAATGGATAGACATGGAAGGAATTGTGACTAGCAAGATAAACCAGAAGGAGAATGACAGATAGCATATTATATCACTCGTATGGTGTATAGAGATAGTAAGCAAATGAATGTACTAAATTAAGCAAAAAAATAGACTTCAAAAAATGAACTAAATCAAACAATAGATTCTTAGCCAAAAAAAGAAAAGTAAATCTAAGGCTGTGCAAAGGGAAGAGGGAGTCTGCAGAGGGGGTGGGGCTCAAACAGCGTGGAGGGGATTAATTGCAAAGTGCAAGAAAACTGAAATGGTGATAAAGTCCTTATATTGATACAGATGCTGATATCCTATGTATCACTTAAATATATTTAATGTAATATCCCTTTAATAAAATGAATTGTTAAAAAAAGAAATTTTAAAATTAATTGAAATATATGGATAGAAACAACTAAAGGCAAAATACATATTTGGGCTATTAAAGAACATTGTTAACATTTCATACTCAAATCAGCTTGTAAATGCAATATTTTGATGACAACCCCATAGTTATATGTAACAAAATAAAATCATTATAGTTAAGTAGAAGACACAATGAGTTTGCAAAAAATTACTGAAAAAAAGAAGTTAGATAAAAACGAACTTATTTCAGCCAAAATCATATTGTAGTAATATGTAATCAGTGAGAACAAGATCAAATATTCAAAATCAGAGTCCAAGTGCAAAGATATGTATGATAAAAGTGACTAGCCAAGAGAATAACTCAGTAAGTTATATTAAAATGCTTATTAACCTATTTAGAAGAGATAAATTGGATTTCTGATTAGATAATAAGTTATAAGTAAATTAGAAAAAATACAAAACTGATGAAAGGCACTGAGATATTATTGATCTTTGGTGTAAGGAAGTCTTTCCAGACAACACCTAACCAAAGCAGGAAAGGAAAAAATGACATGAAATAGGAAAAATTACTTATGACGATAAAAGACACTAGAGACAAAGACTAGAGACAAACAGCAGATTGAGACAAAGGTATATACAACACACTGGCATATAAGAATACAGAAGGAAAATAAAAGCTTAATAAATACATAAAACTATACTAAAGTTTACTGGTAGTGAAGGAAAACAATTTAAAAAGTGATACATTTGAGGCATCACAGTGGCAACACATTAAGCTTCATTACATCTAGTACTATATGGACAAATGGCATTTTTATAGTTTTCATGAAAAGTTAAATTGCTTTATAGAAGTATTTTGGCAATACTAATGAAAAATTGAAACTAAAGGTATGTGTGTGCTTATAAAATAGATGAGAATTTGCCATGGGATAATTTAATGAATTAATTATGATTACTATATAATATAGAATATTACATATTTATTAAATAGACCAACAACTAAAGATACTAAATTAGAAATATATTTCTGATATTAGTGATATGAAATAATTAAGTCTTAAATTTCATTTGTATTAAAATATATGCATAAATGTGTATACACATACCTGTCTAACCTTATGGGAAAAAAGGAAGTATAAATTCCAAATTTCTAAGTAGCTTTGAGAAATGGAGTGGAATGTGGTCTTATTATTATATTATAAAACCAAGACACTATGGTATTAAGGAAAATAATTTTGATGTATTATATATTTTTCATCAGTAAATTGAATTTATGTTTTAACTAAGATAAATCAATCTATTAGCCAACCTATTTATCATTTGGACTATGTACGCATATATTATATATACCTATATATAATTATTTAAAATGGGAAGTTGTTTAAATTTTTTGTTTCGAGAAATATATGATGAAGAATAAGGTCTCAATTACTTGTGGTAACACACTTAAAATGTCAAATATGTCATGCCCAAAGAGTAGAACAGACATTGGACCAGTAATTAATTTTTTAAATTTGGAATATTGATCTTGAAGAAAAATTAAAATGTTATTATCATCCATCCTGATTTTGTGTAACCTCTTTGGTAAGGTTGAATACATGGAATCCTTCAAGCGACATTAGAGTTAGGAAATAAATGATAATAGACTTTCTTCTTTTTACAGAGTGTTTTATTTTTAGTTTCAAAGTGTATCCTGTACAATTCCTAAATACATTAGAACATATTTTTATGTAGTCAAGTTAAAGAATATATAATTATATCAGATAATGAGAAATGAGGCAGATTGATATCAGAAGAGATTTTTTTTTAATTTAATTATTATATAAGTTTAATTAATATATAATATATAAGGATCATATTTTTTAGAAAGTAAATAAAAACAAAAGAAATTATACAGTATTTCAACCCATTTTGTTATAGACATAGAATTGTCATAGCTGAGTCATTGATCCTTAACCAAACAACAAATATAACCAATAAAACAATATATTTTGCCAATTTTAGGAGTCTTTTTTTATATGCTTTGACAGTACAAGTCTTACCTAAAATAAATTTTTGTAAATTAGAAACTATAAGTTCAATGAATGGTGTCTGTGGGTCTGGTGATTACTCAGAGATTATAAAAGATCTTTTGGGACTATTTCCATGTGAATATTTTTGGAGAAAGCAATCATAATTTTCATTAAAACCTATCATAAATGACCATAGATTGAAAGTATATTAAAATAAACACCAAATTCTCCATAGTTCCAGTTTATATCCTTAGAGCTTAACAAAACCTAAATTAGAACTGGGAGCAAAACAAATTTTCATGACATTCACATTCTCTGAATCTCTAATGCCCCTATGCATCAGATACATTCTACAAGGCTATTAAAAATTTGACAAAGTGGAAGCATAATATTGAGGCCTATTAAATTATAAAGCACATTACAAATCTTAAATTTAAATGGAAGAAAGAAATGAGAATACTTCTTCTGAATGCAGAAAGATATACTTTTTACCCCCCTAAATCTTGGGATTAAAAAATGAGAGAGAATGTTTACATTACAATTCTCTCAGCCCACTTGGTTTAAAAGAGAGAGAACACAGATGAGTGAAAAGAAGCAAGACACTTTCTACTCAATCCCAGTTAGGACAATTTTGAGTATTTTTCAGATAGTGTTGTTACTAACAAAGTGGTAGAAGAAAATATACATTCAAAACCCATCTGCGCAGAGTTGCAACTTAGTATGTAGAACACAGATTTCTGAGTAACACTTAAATTTTATCCAATATTTACTCAATGCATTGCTACATGTGTTGGAAAATTATTATAATAATCATACACATGTAGGATGATCAAGAGATGAATGATACCATATATAAATTGGGCAACCATAGTGACGGTACTAGGTAACTACCCAAAAATTAATTTGTCGGCAAGAACCCTTGATTCTTGGAGCTTTATAACTATCTGGAGAAGAAAATCACACTCTTTTCACACCAATATCAAAAATTTTATATTAAATCCACTGTATTCTAATCAAAATTTTATTTCTGACCATACAACCACAAGAGAGCAGGGTCCACCTTAACTTTGCTTCTATATTCCAACTCATAGCATAGTTTCTTTTACAGTGTTGCTTTTTAGTTATTGTGCTACTAAATACAATATACTTGTTACTTAATGCATAAGTTAAATCTCCACTTACATTGTATCTGAGAAGAAAGGATTCCACAGTTCAGAAGTTCATCGTTAAGTTTAATTATATAGTATTTAACAGAATGTTGCTATTTTAGTACTATGTTCGAAAACCTAGGTAAAAGATCTTGTAGAAGATATAGGAAAATAATGTTCCAATGGTCTACCAACTGTGAGACCATACCGCTAATCAAATAATTTATGAAATAGATTGAAATTGATGTCATCCTCCTTAGTATTACATTTGTAGCCCATTTAGAATTCTAAGAAGCAATTATATCATTTTTATAATTTTACTTGTTTATATTAATAAGCCTCCTCAAAATAAATCGCTATAGTTTAAGTTCACTAGATGCAGAGATTCTGCCTTCTATGTTCCATGCTGTAATTTATATGCTATCATATATATATGACCTATACACAAAACAGAAACACTACTAGGGTAAGGATTATATGTTGACTATCACTGTGTCTCCAGTTCCCAGAACAGTGCTCCATGTATAGGAGGCACTGCATACAAAAGTGTTGTATGCTAATGCTCACATAAAAATTTACTGAATGAATTAATAGCTAAAATTATTTTCTGAACATGGGACTTCAACTGGATAAAATATTTTAGTACTGATATAATTAGATACTGAGATATTTAAAAATTAAAAATCATAAATTTTATCTGCCTCCCATAGAGAACAAGAAATCTAACAAGTTTCTGCTTGAAGAAGTCTAGTAACGAAGCACTCCCCTTATTTTTTTTTTAAGAACTTTGGTATTGAAAGAAAATCTGCTTTTACTAATTGGTTATGGTTAATCTGTATACCTGTGCATAATAAATTTTCTCATCATTTTATGCAGCATCCTTAAAAATTATAGTCATCTAGTTTCTCAAGAGAACTTGCTTTAATTCTAAATTATTGCTTTTAACTCTTAATTATTTTAAATTAAGAACTTTGGATTTTCAAAATGTTCTTAGAATAAGCTGACACTGCATATATTATTTCAGAAATTATCTGATAGGTACAGAGTAGATTTTCCTACTTACTTGTAATTTTATCAATGAACCCATCCATCATAGAACTATCTTTCCTTTCTTACTCCTTTCAACTTCTTACCTTCTCTCTTTTTTTTCTTTTTCCTTCATTCAGTCATGTTAATTACTTTGATTTATATTACACTTGTAATCTGATTGGTGTGGTGGTTAGGAATACCGGCTCTGGGTATAAAACATATTGGTTTAATTTTGGATCCAGTATTTATCAGCAAGATTTTTTTTCTTTACTGAATTCCTAAAAATTGCTAGGTTCAGTGAGAATGCTAGTATATAGGATGTACTTGCCCTTTTGCTTAATTGGTAATTGGTTAAGTATATACTATACTGAACATCTGTCTTAAGAATTTTGAGGACATTTTCTCCACAGTATTGATATTGCTTATGAGAAATTTCATGACTCTCTCTTCTTAATAATGATCTTTTCCACCAGCGCACTGTAGCGTTAAATATTCGGATTTTTGTTTATATGAAATTCTGAGGTATATTTTTTTATTTTGACTGTAAGATATTTTGCTTTGTTAATACTCTAAATCTAAGTCTTAGCAGTTGTAAAAGTTCCATTTGGGTAGTAAACATGTCTGTTTTATTCATCACTGTAAACTCAGCCTGTTGCACTGAATACAGTACATAGCAGGCATTCAGTAGCTTTTTGTTGAATAAAACAATGATCTCTCCCAAGTTCAAAAGATATTTGATAACACACAAGATCTATGGACTTCACTCTACTAAATCCAGAACCACTTTGACTAGGATACATGATATTAGGATCATGGAGCTTGCACAGAATATCTGTTATATCTTTTCAGCAAAAATTTTAAGTGCAGGGTACTTTGTATAAGTTTTCTCTATTGTCTTAAAGCAGTCTGGAAAGACAAACGTTATTTCCACTTTTCACTACAAAGGTTCGCCTGAAGCCACCCTAATGAGAAATATGTTTCACAGTTGGAATTTGCATCTGATGTAAAATCCAAGGTTCTCACTTGGCACCATGAGCACATGTGAATTATTCTCTTGAGGGAGGTAATTCAACATATGCCCACTGTCTTCTTCATCCACAGCAGTCATTTATCATAGTTTGTTAATTTCAAGACATTATTTTTTCAGTTTTCCAACCTGCCTCCCCTTTACTTTGAGTTGCCACCTTCATTCTTACATATCTAGGAAAATTATAATCATCTTTCTGAAATATTAGTCTATAATGTTTGAATGAAATATGAAACATTTCCTTTTGTTACTTAACCAAAATGGTGTAGAATTGTACGTAATGAGAGAAAATAGAAGAAAAATATTGGAATAATATGAAAGAAGAATATATCCAAGTGACTCTATCCAAAGGGGATTTAGCAATGATAGCAATAATAGCTACACGACAAGTTGTCTCTCAGTCCTTTTCTGAATGTTTAATTATCAGAGAGGCTAAATACCTAGTTATTTTGTTCTCAAATTTACTAGTTACTATCAGTATTTTATTTAAAAATTAAGTCAGAAATCCAGATACCTTAATAAAAATAATTTACTCACTACCACTTTTATAAAATATGTTCTTAAAATTACTTGAAAATAATATACTTTTATGAAGTATCTTTGAATATGTCCATTTGGACAACTGAATGCTACATTCTATGATTATTAATTCATGAAATTGTTTTAAAAATAACGATACATTTTCCATGAGAGTTCTCAGAATATTAGTTCATAAATTAGTTTTTCAACACAAGTAAAATTTCAAAGCATTTTTCCAATTCTTTTTAAAGTCATGATCACAATTAAATTTTTTCAACCCTCTAAATAAGTCAAATCTAGCTCAAGACATTTAACCAACTTGTCAAGATGCCATGGAGCCTCACGAAGAATGAGGCACAGGAACATGATTACAGCTTCCGGTTACAATAGTAGAATAGGTTTTCATAGTTTAACAATATAAAAACCAATGTCTCTTCTTTATATATTTATTGAAACTAATAAGGAAACATCCATTGTGTCTGATTAGATGTAAGAAATAGCTTCTAAATTGGCAATTCCTAAATAGATGACTCTGAATATTTATTGCAGAAACAAGTATAAGACATCAAAAGTATTATAAGCAGAAACATCTGTGGCTAGTTTGGGAAACGTACCTCAAAATACGGATAAAGGGAGAGGAAAATATGAGTGTAAGGGTTTGTACACTTTGACATCAATTATCTCCACAATTATAGATTCACTTTGAAAAGTGAAGACCTAAACTTACATATAAGGACCAACAGGTTAATGATAACAGCAACATACCTTCTTATTTTAAAAACATTTATTTATTCACAGGCCAAAATAATACAGATTTTCTGTAGTGCTATAGTAAAATGAAGTATTAATTCATCTATTTCAACTGCATATCACCTCTCATTCACTCATACATATGGTAAAAAAAATGTGCATGACATTCTCAATTGTAATTTCCTTCGTGAAAATGATAAGAATAGTCAGGATGTAACCGCTGACGTACTTGAACATTTCAGTTCAAATCTTAAATCTATTCAATGTGAAAAACTTGAAAAATCATAAATGATCTACTACTTTACCTCTTAAATGAAGAAATTGTTTCTGAGAGATAGTGGACTCTACACAAAACCATGTCCCCAGAATGCTAGAGCACGTATGTGTCCCCTACACCATGCGGGAACTCAATTCTGAGCCACTTGAGGAGAGTTCTGGAGCCAATTACTAAGATTATGATGTGAATATATTAAAAAATGAAAGATTCTAAAGGAAACATGCATTTAATAGATGGTATATCCTTTACTAAATAGCTTGCTTATTAGATTTTAAACAAAAACCCAAACTTATAATGATAAAAGAGCACAAAGGTTGATACCTATTAGGTTGAAAGTAACTTGTACTTACAATGAGATTAGATTTTGTTATTAAAAAAAATTGGGTAAATCTTTATATATGAGAACAGACTTACTTGCAATATTATAAAGCTTGTGAGAGTACTGATAGATTCTCTACCGAAATAGCATTTACTATTATAGCATGTTCAAGGAAATAAGCTTCTATCAAAAAACTTTTAATCAAGTAGCATGTTTGTGCCCATGCAGAACATTTAAGATTTGAAGGGATAAGAGTAAATACACCAAGACTCTAATACCTAGAGCACTTTGTGTCAAACAGTTTCTGCTGGCATATTACTTTGCATACTTTCATCTATTCTCTTTTTCAGAAAGAAAACATAGTTGTTCTATCTGCTAATGATGGCAAAAAAATTCATTCTATCTACATACTACTAATCACCATAATAATTCATCTTAGCAATGATACACATAGCTATAAAAGCATGTTTCCATCTGCATACTGATTGCATTTTATTCTTGTGTTCTAAATAGGAATGCAGAATACAATAAAATACACAATTTTAAATGTACAATTATGTAAAATGCAGTTACATGATATGAGTAGTCTTACCAAGACCTTTATAGTATCTATGTCTTAAAATATTTTAACTCCATTCACCCACTACGTGTATATCCAGGTGCAATACTTGGCATTTTATTTTCTACTAGGATGATTTCAAAATTTAATTGAAAAGCATTATAACCCAACACTTGTTCTAGTTAAACTGAAGACATGAAGTGGATAATTCTCTCTCTCTCTCTCTCTCTCTCTCTCTCTCTCTCTCTCTCTCTCTCTCTCTCTCATACACACACACACACAGAGTCAGGACAACAAAATCACCATACAATTTGTATTTGCTTGTAGACAGGCACTTAAAATCATTCAAAACTGGCTCAATAAAGCATAAATGGTTATTTCTGATTTAAATATAATACGTCTTCAGCTCTAACAGATATGTTGCTATATTTATAATATTTCTTGATGTAAAACTTTGGTTTCTTCCAGAACAGTTTTAAAAAAAGGGAGCGATAAGGGTTAGTAACGGTAGTATGTAGAAAAACATCATTTATGCTATGCTTCTAAAATAACTTTCTCTCTAAAAAGCAGAATCATTCAGAAAGTTTATCAATGACACTCATTCACTACATTTAATGTCAAAATCATTTCCACTCCCCTTCCCTTCCAGTCATTGAACCTTTACTAGTTTCTGCTCTTCTTCAAGTCATAAATAATTGAACTACCCTTCATGCTTCACAAATAGGTTAATTTTATTCTGTCTAAAAATGGGTAGATCTCAGCAAAAAATAAAATGATTAAATATCACAATGTGCCCAGGGAAATGTAAATTACTTAGGATTTTTAAAAGAGAAATGAGGAAACAGGGGCAGGTGCCAAAGAATAGTTTAAAGCCCTTGAATTTACTCACCAGTTGCCCAAATGCAGAGTCAGCAACAGGAACATCAGCCTCACTCCTCTAGTTTGACTCCACAGAAGAAAAGGGGAGAAGAGAAAAGATTTCCAAGAACCCATTGGGACAGCTTCTTCCTCTCAATTCTCCAAGCCAAGACTTACCCCCTCAGCTGTAGCCCGGTGAGTAAGGGCACGATGAGTGTGGGAAGGCAATACACCTACTAACCAGGTAGGATGCGACTCCCAGCGGAATTCAGCAAAGGAGCCAATCAGACTGAGAGGATGCTGGCATAAATTATCTGAAAAAGGCTTGCACCAATCAATGAGCCCAAAGAGGCGGGGCTTCCCCTACTAGAAATCGAGCCCAGTAGGGAAAAGGGCTCTGTCTTTCCAAAAGAAAAACAAACGCTTCTCCCTCCCAGCCGCGGACAAACGTTTGAGTGGCCTTGACAGATGTCTCCCTAGGGAAGGAAAGGCAGCTTCTCTCTTTTCCCTAGCCAGCCCTCCTGTCTGACTCTATTTCGGGCACCATTGCCTCTTTCCTCTCCCGCGTTTGGATTCTGAATCTGTCTTCCAAGTAAGACTCCTGGGAAGCTGCAGTGCCTAGCTGATTTTCCCCAGGGTCCGTGAAGCTTTTGCTAATTTAGGTTAATTATCGTTCATTTTGGACGTGAGATGAGGACGCCTTTCTCTTGGCAGACCCAGCACCTGGTCCAGTGCCTCCTACGTATTAGCTTTCAGAAGATGCTGAATCTATAATTCAATGAATGAGTAAGCAAGGTGCATTCACGTTTCCTAATCTCTTTCTGTTGCCCTTATGTGAAAAGATTTGCAGTCTCTTTCCAGCCACCAGAAGATAATGCTAATGAAAAAATGCCGGGAAAGAAGGCTCTCAATTTACAAAATCATAGATAAATGAACAAATATAATAAATAAATAAATAAATAGATAGATAGATAAATAATAAATAAATAAATAAATAAATAAAAGATAAATACATAAATAAATAAATCCTTTTTTAAAAAAAAGTCTTCCTTTGCCACGGGAGTTGTAGACCTATTGCTTGGGCAATCCTTGCTCTCTTCTCCCTCCCCAGTCGCGTTTGCATGTGTTGAACTCCAGTGCTGGGTACCTAACTTCAGAAGCTCTGCTTTGAGTTTGCAGCAGAGCCCAACAGTTGCCATGGCAACCAGAAAGCCTCTGGCAGCCTGAACAACTGGTGGTGAAAGCAGACTCCCTCTGCCCAGCCATATTCTGCCTTTATGCCATCCTAAATCCGTTTCCCGCTGAAGCTGTCGGGGGGATGCGGCCTTGACTATCTCATTAATCACATACAACCACCTGAAATTGGCCAAATTCAGGGGTAAACTGCAATTTACCAGCTAGTTACCTGAGTGTTTGTCTTTCAAGGCAGAAGTAACTGTGCATGACAACAAGGTAACTGTTGCTACAGTACCTTCTGAAATCCCCCAGAGGAACTGGAAAGGGGTGACAAGGTTACCTATATTTTCTTGCCCAGAAAAACATATGGTACAGTGCTGGGGTTTCCTTCCTTCACTTTGGTTGATTATCTGTATTTTTAATCTCCTCTGAAAATTCATATTAATCCCCTTGTTTTTCTTTTTCTATGTAGTTTAATTAAGCAACAATATTCTTTTCCACAAAGCCTTTTAGTCAAGTAGCTGTTATTAAATAATTTATATAGCAACAAATATTCGTTATACCAGATTTTGAGGTGAATAAATTTAGTTAAAAGTTATGTCAATATAAATCTGGGTAGCTTTTTTCTGCTTTCATTAAGAATGTATTTTAGATAGCTATTTAACTGTTTCATTGGATTCACACACTAATTCACTGATCTGATTAGCCAGTGAACTAGGAATTAATTCCCTAGAAGTATGTAGTGAATAACAAATACTTGTCTATTTACTCTTTGCATTTTGCTAAGATTAGGTTAGATTTTTGCATATTAAGAGGAATGTGATACTGCAAAGTAGTTAGTTTGATAGTACTTAATTATTCCTCCATCAAAAATTCTTAACAAGTTTTACTTATATGTAACTAAAATGTGCTGAGAACAGTTTAGGGAAATTACTGAAGAGGAAAGGTAAGAACATATCCTTGGATAGTAACACATTGCCTGTCTCTTCTTGTAAAAGATAAAGGACTGGGATAATTTCCAGACTATTTCCTACATTTTCCAAAATCTAAATTATTATCAGTTGTAAGCTAAAATATCTTCATTTTTTTTCAAGCACATTTACTAGCTCTTTATTTCTCTATCTCTTCTTTTGATTTTTTAAAAAATAATGTATGTATTCTTGGAAACTGCTTCAGTGGGTAAGAATTATACTGAGTTTATGAAGCTGTTTTAAGGATTGTATGGATTAATACATGATAATCCCTTAAAACAGTATACGGATAATATAAATTACTCAGAAATGTTAGTTGTCATTGCTCAGAGTAAGTTTCAAATCTAATTGATTCATTCTTGTCATTAGTAAAGTACTTGGCACTTAGTAATTTCTAGAATGTGTAGTGTAATAGGGAAGATGAAGAGGATTCGATAACAGGTATTCGCAACTCATCCTCACTATCTTGAGCTCTAACTTCTCCAGAACATGAAGATATTTTGAGTCATGTTCTAATTCTCCCTATGCTCTTTTTTTCAGATGGCCACAAACACTATACTTGAGTCAAAACCATGTTTATAGGTTTCTAAATGTATAATTCCATCATAAATTTTTTATTGTTGTTTTATCTATGCTCTTTCCTCAGTTTAGGAGTTTCTTCCCTCTTCTTCATCTCCTACTCTCTCTTCATTGTTTCTAAGTTTAAGGATATGACCTTACCCCAAGAACACTTTATAGATTGCTCACTGCATGCTAGTTTAGAGTATAGGTCTGGCTTATAACTATAGCTAATATTTATAGAGAGCTTCCTATGTGTCACTAGGCATTATTCTTAATTCATAACTGTAGGTGCATATAGTCCTCTATACCCTTAAAACACCACTTTGTAGTTATATTGTAAAGATGTCATTTTTGAAATTACATGCATATTTTACTTAAATTATCAATTCTATGTTTTAAATTTATATATACTTAAAATTTGTCAGATCTGATGTTATATTATGCATTTACCTAAAATTATTATACTATATTCACCCCTCTTGTCCAAAGCAGTGACTAACAAGTAATAGTCACTTGATAAATAGCTGTAGAATGAATAGATATTAATGTGTGATTGAATCAGTAAATACATGAATGATTTTAATTAGTTTACTTCTAGAGCACAGAGATCTCTGTTCAACAGTATAGTTCTGAAGTGTCTATCTCTAAACAGGCAAGATTCAGATCTTGTCGCTTGACTTATTCCCTCCCATAAGACCATGAGAATTATCTTCCTATTTATAGGTGAATATATGCAGCCACTGCAGTTTATGTGATCAGATTTCTGTCAACCAGAAGAGAGACCCAATACAAAGAGATTTAAAAAGACTGACACACATCTTTTCTTTGTTAATGTTTTCATTTTCCTTAATCCTGTACCTAGTCTTCAGAGTGCAGCTAAGAATCCAAGGTTGGTTGATCCTAGCTGGCAGGCAACATGGATATATAGCTTCTAACCCTAAATCTGCACCTTTTTTTTTGGATTATTTATTTTATTTCTCACTCTGGCCTTATGCCACTGGTTAATTTCACTCTTCCTGTGTCTTCTATATTTTCTTTTCTACCTAATGTTCCCAGAAGCGTTCCAGTATGTTTGTATACAACATTACAGCACACATATATACTAGGTCAACCTCATTAACCCCTCTGTCTTTCATACCTATCACTTTACTGCCATTGATAAACACCTTTGTCTACTTCTTCACCACTATTCACTCATAATATCGGTCTGACTTCTGTGCCTTTGACACCAATGCTTCCACGGTCCTAAATCCAGTAGCAGTTTCCCACACTTGTCTGATAATATCTTTCATCTGTCTTTGATCTAATTTTTTTATCAAAGCATTCCTGTATTAAAAGAAAAGTATTATCTTAATTAATATTACCAATTTTAATTATTGAAAAACGTAGCATTATAACATGAATTATTTACATATATAGTGTATATACATATATATTCCAATATGTCATAAACTCTTTTCAATATTCTTGAATATCATCTCCAACATATACAAAATAAATAGATTGCATATACATGGAGTCCTAAGACAGTCTGTATTCAAACCCAATAATACCTACTATTATCTGTATAAAAATGAGCGAACTTATCTTTTCAGTACTTTAATTCCCATATAATTTCTGTGAAATTGAATTAGTCAATTTATATAAAGCTCTTTGAAAGCACCTGGCACATAGTTAGTATTACCTATTGCTATTGTTATTATCATTACTCAACGTCTGTGTTTACGGTCAGTTAATCCAAGCAGTCAGCATCTTTACCTGGGACTAGAACTACAATTTTCAATCTTGCCTACCTCTATTTTTTGTATAGTATTAAAATGTTTTTTTTTTTAAGTAGAAATATTATTCAATTATTCTTAAATCATACAGTTATTTCTTATTGTACTTAGGACAAAAATGCAATATTATGGCCTTTGAGATCCTTCACTTTCTGGCCCATATTCCTCTCTCCTGTTCCATCTTTCTAACTAATTTGTCTCAGTAAGCTCCAGTCAAAATGGCCTTTCTTTAGGTTTGTCAGAAATTGCGATGACTCCTTTTTGCCTCAAGACTCTGCAGATGATTTTCCTATACCTGAATCTCTTCATCTATGCTTCACTCTCCATCTAATTAAATGTTTGTCATCTTTTTGGTCTTAGCTTAACTGGCACATTTTCAAATTAATCCTAATTACCCAATATAAATTGCCCCACATTTTACCATGTTATAGCACTTAGTAATTTTTCTTCCTGACTCTTATTATAATTCACTGATTGATTGAACTCAGGAAATCATCATTTAGCACCTGAGTGTCAAGCACTCTTCTTTATGCTAAAGACACTATAATAAACAAAGCAGTTGTATGCTCTTATAGAACTTGTATTCTATTGAGCTTTCTACAATAAAAATTACATTTTTATTCTTAAACATATTTTCACAAGTATTTGCTTAATTTTTACTCATATCTTACTCCTCAATTGCCAATTTGTTACTTTTCTTTTTTCCACATTGTCATCAGTCCATTATACTGTCCCATCATAGACTTTTGTTGAATGATTAAATGAATGAAGGAATAAAGCGCCATGTTCCCACATTTGCTGCCTCTTTAACTTTGAACATCCTACCTCATTTCCATAGGCTTAAATTTGTCCTCTATAAGAGTATAGCTGTGAATATGGAGTTTATAGAGTTGAAGTAACCTTTTAGATAACATTTATAAAAAGTCTAGCACATAATAGACTCAATAAATGGCAACAAAGTTGGAATGAAGTGTGTGAACATAGTAAACATTTTAAACATATAATTAAGTTACACTTGGAAGAGAAAGAAATGTAAAATTTGGTAACATACAATCAAAGCTTGATTACATGGTTGTTTTTCCATTTTTAAAAAAATTTAATTAACTTTTACTATAACAACTAATATGATATTGTAGTTTAAAAGTTTATTTTTGTTTTTTAGTTTATTCATTCATTTGATTTCCTTTCATAACACATATAAGCTACATCATATGGCATTTGTATTTTTCTGTTTCATTTTTTTCAGTAAGCATAATACCACTAGGTTTGTCCTATAGTTGCAAATGGTAGGATTTCATCTTTTGTTATGGCCAAGTGGTATTCCATTGTGTATAATAATATAAACTTTATCTTATTTATCCAGCAATATATCAATGTCAATGAGTTCTTTTGTCATTTCAGACCTAGTTTATTGTAAATAATGAAGCAAAAATATGGTGGTGAATATGTCTTTTCAACTTGGTATATTTGTGTCTCAGTAAAAACCCGGAAGTGGTGTAAGTGAACCTTGTTATGGAGTTTTTATATTTAATTTTTGGAAGGATTTCTATAATTATTTTCATAATAGCTATAACAATTAACATTCTTCCCAGTAGCATATAACTGTTTCTTTTTCTCCGTATCTTATCCAATATTTGTTGTTTCTTGTCTTTTGGATACTAGTCATTCTTTTAGGCATTCAATTATATTTTATTGATGTTTAGATTTACATTTCCCTAGTAGTAAAAGAGGATGAACATCTTTTCGTGTGGTTGTTGGCAATCTGTTTTCTATCTTCAGACACATATCGATACAGATCTTCTGCCAATTTTTTATTTCAACTGTTTTTGTTGTTGCATTTGCTTAGATCTTTATATATTTTGGATACTAATCCCTGGCAGATATAAGATGTGCAAATATCTTCAACCATTCAGTATTATTGCCTATTTTATTTGATATTTTATTTGACTGTGAAGAAGGCTTTTAGTTTGATTTAGTCTCATTTTTTTTATTTTGACTCTTGTTTCCCTTCTTGTTGGAGGTCAGTCTTTTAATATACTGCTAAAGCTGATATTCATGAATGTATTGCCTATTTTTTCTTTATATCTTTTATGGTTTTAGGTTTTCATTCAAGTCTTTAATACACTTTGAATTAATTTTTGTGTACGGTGTTAAATACTCTGGTTTATCTTCAGGTCATACAAATCCTTTTGCCTTTTAATTATTATTATGATCTTTTGCAAATCACAATATCTTTTGTATCTCAGACTTCTAAAACACAAAATGTAAATGACATCCTTATAAAATTTTAAATGATAATCAAAAAATGACCCTACTATAGTTATGTAGAAATATTAGTTGTTATTATTGCTATTGATTTTTGATGATGAGTACAAAGTAACAAAAAAGTATGATAAAAAAATAAAGCATTGACCTAACAAATATATAGTTTTTACAGTTTTCTAAACATAGTATAATTAATTCATTTTGATATCTTAAATTGTTAAAAGCCTTTGAGACAGTTACTACTATACTCCCTTCATTTTACAGATGAAGTAACTGAAGAGCAGAGATTTTATTAATTTTCCTAGGTCACACAGCAAGCCAGGGAGTGAATTTTCAGAACTCATGTTTTTTGAACTGCAAAGTGATATTTTCTTTTGAATGACAGATGAGTTATTATCTCTGCTTTAAAGAAAATCGTGCATATTTCTTCCAAGGACACCTTTTTCCACTCAGGTTAACTAACATGGTTATTTCAGCAACTACATTCTAGTGCATCATTGTCCTGAAAACTCTTTCACATTTTATTTTAAAGGACCATCCCATAAAAAATGTCAAAGGTGGGGAAGAATTTTTGAAGAATGACCCTTCAGCAGCCATGTTTCAAAGGAATATAGACCTGTTTATGATATGAAACACTTACAGGAAAGAGGTCTAGCACTTGAAGATTTATCAAAGCCTGACATTTAATGGAAACCCTAAAGAGCTTGATGGAGTTTTTTATATCAATTACTCATTCACCTCATATATAACCTAATATATTTTATTTAAAAATACCTTGCTAGCAGGACAGACATTGAACTAGTAGCCCCTGGGGTATGTTTGAATGGGTTCCATCCAGTACTTAACTCTTACTTATCCAGTTTATAGCCTGCAATGTGTCTACTTCAGTTGTATAAACTAACAGCTAAAGAATAATAGATTTTCCCATGGCTACTGATGTCCAGCGAGAGGGAGAACCTCCTCTACTTATATATTTTCTCTCACATTTGTCTCACTATAGCTTGGTTCTTCAAAGAACAGAGCAACTACTTATAAATAATCAGAGAAAATAATGGAGAAAATCCTCACTGGAAACCATAGAGAACTACACCTTTACTATTAAACACACTACTACTGCTCCTACTACTACTCAACGACAACAACGTTTTGACAAATCGAGAACTGTTAAAGAAGCGATGCTTCTAACAACATACATATTCATTTTTATTTATGAAGATGGCAGAAGGACTAAACATTTTTCATAACTATGAAACTATCATATAAATTGAACCTTCATGAACTGGTTCTGTATGACCAATAAACAATAAATTCAACATAGAAGTTCATTATCAAATGACAGAAACACATATGATGTCATGCTTGAATGGAGCCTGAAGTCATCTCTTAGGTCACAAGAATAATTAATTGACTTAGATTCCTGTGACCTTTGCTTCAACTCCCCTGTCTTATTATCTCAAATTTGACCCCCTTTCAATTTTAATTATGAGTCTCCTATGACTAGTTTACTGAGGAAGAAAGAAAATCAGGATTATTTACAAATGGTTCTGTATAATTGGCTAGAATTACCCAAAAGTAATGGCTGTAGCTCTACAGACTTATTTTGGATGTTCCCAAATAAAGTGGGTAATAAAAATCCTCCCAATAGACAGAGCTTTAAGTAAACCTGTTTTGTTGGTCATGTGTTGTTGTTGTTTTTTTTCCCCTTGAAATAAGAGATGGTCAGAGGTAGGAATTATTTCACAGATTGTGGTTAAATTTTGGAGTTGGAAAGTTACACAATTGGAAAATTGGTAATAAGGACTGAGGAAGAAACACTTGGGTAGACCTCTCTGAATCAACAAAAAATATCAAGATAATTTTGTTCCATCTGTGAATTTTCACTAAAGAGTAGTCTTAGCAAAATAAGCTTATTATAGTCACGTGAACAAGATGATGGGCTGGATAACTATCAGTTGGCCTCTTTCTCCAGTTATCCCTGTCCTTACCGGCTATAGTCATGCAAAGTAGACATGATGGCAGGGATTAATGTTATGCATAGATTCAATACCTAGATTCACCAAGTATAGCCTGACTGGATAATTTACAGCTTGTCAAAAGCAGCTACTAATAGTTAGCTCCTAATATGGTACCATTTTTTTCTGCAAGTTACCTGAGTTGTCAAGATTGGAGGTTATGAGAAACATATCAGTTTCCTTATTTTTCTTCCTCTTCAGTCACTACTGGCTTTCTTCCACAACTGATATCTCTTCTGTCCTGTGGTGATTTTGGACCTACTACCCCCACAAAATTCTAGAAGATGACTCATTTTGAACAAAAGTAAAAGCTCTAAGAAAGGTCCACATTACAGTTCAGAAAATTGCTGTCTAAATAATTGAGAATAAAGAAGGTCTAACGTGTTGGCTCACAATGTAAATTAAATATATTTTTACATTAAATATTTTTGAACACATCATATATATATATACATATATATAGGAATTATCATCTGTATCTACATCTATTGAGATGGATCTATAGATAATATATTATCCATACACATACTCATATATACCTATATATAGAGATACACGTATAGGTTATATATATGCACACACATGTAAACATGTATATAAATATATAAATTGGAGATTTATTACAGATTTTGTTACACAGAATGAATATGCAAATTTTAATATGGGAAGCAATTTTTCATTAGAACTTAAATCATGCTGAACCCTTAGAATTGTGGGGTATTACACTGTTGTTGGTTAAAATTAAACCTGAAAGTTAATCTGTAAAATTTTGTCATATGTTATGGGTAAAAGAAAGGAATATATTCTAGGATAGTAACAAAAAATAGGAATATAGATAATTAATTTGAAAAAAAATGCAGCATGTAGCCAGGAACATAGAAACGAAGGAGTCAAATACATATTCAAATATTTTGCAAGTATAGTAGATAAAGATGGAAAATTATCTTCAGTTTTATACAAAACACATCTACATAGCATTTTAGGTATTTCCCCAAATTAAATATTTGATTAATAGTGCTGATTTTTATAGGTTTTTATAACTAATTTCAGTGTCCATTTTCTCATGAGAATAATGAGCAGTTGTGTGCTATTCGCTGAAACCTACATTTTATTATGGTACTGAAATATTATTTCTTTGAAGTCAATTGTTCACTTAGTAACGGTTTCTTTGTTATTGCTAAAGGCATAGATCAGTTATTATGACCAGAACAAATATTTTAAGTGATTGCAAAGGCATAGAATTATCTGCCATGGTGTTCAGGAATAAATTTATCACTAGCAATTTTTCCATTTCTTTTCAATTTAAGGAGCATGTTAGATAATTTCATGCCTTTATAGACATTGAAATGTATTTCAGTATTTATTAATTTCTGAACTAGACTTTTAACAGAAGGACATATTGTAACCTTTAAAAATAGAAATTTGATCAGTCATACAATTAATTTCAGTAGGCAAAATTCTGTGACTTTTTTAAGAAGCTTCTCAGGTAAATTTATGTGAAGGATATGTAGAATGATACTAAATATAATGGCAAAGGCTATCAATACATATTTGCTCAATGAATTTATGCAAGTAATAATTACTGTTTTTCTAAATTAATTTACTTTTCTAAGACTATTAAAAATGTCCAAGGATTTAGTAGGTATTTATAAGTCAAAACAATCACTCATATAGTTTTGATCTTTCTCTTAGTTTTTGATGGAATCTCAATAAAAGAATGGATAGTGCTCATATCCTTTAAACTTTTTTATGTAGATAATATATATGCTTCTTTATGGGAAGACGCTTCATTTCATTTTAATTATTTCAGTAAACAGTTGACCGTTTCTAAGAGATCTATACTTTTCTCCCTTAAGTATTAAGAACTACGGCCTTAAAGTACTCATAGAGTCATTGATTTGCTTGTATGCTGATTTTTCCTGTAACCCTGAACCAAAATTATTTAAATTTTAAGTAAAGAGCAATGAACATGAACCTATGTGTCCTTAAAACAAAACAAAAAAAAGAGGTGGTAGGATGAAGAAACAAGGTCAGATAATGTCGTTTTTTCCCACATGAATTTGCACATGGAATAGCATCATTTTTTCATAATGGAATTCAAGACAAAGATTGTTGCTTTGAAATAATTTCATCGACCTTCTCGATAGCTCAACTGACTATATTGCAAGAACTTGCTGCTAACAGACATGGTGAAGGGAGGTTGTGGTTTTGATGTCCTTGTGATCTGTTTGCTTCAATCTATTTAGTAGCTGTAGTCTGCGTGAATTTAAAATTGTTTAGTCAACCATACAAGGGCAGTATAGATTGAATTGATCAATGTCACCCTGGAGAATATTAAAAGCATCTTTTAAAAAGTATTGAAGATGTGACACTGAGAGAAAAACTTACTAATAAGATAAATGGCAGAATTCAATTTGAAAAATATTGATGTATTTAAAACCTAATACTAATGAGTATAAAGGAGATTGTTTCAGTTGTTTTAATTCATGGTTATTGAGATTATAATATAAAAACAGCCAAATTTACTCTGCTTACATATACATTTTCATAGGTTTGACATTTGTATCTAGTTGTGTAACTGCTCATTATGAAGATAAGAATAATCCCATTACAACAAAAGTTTCACTGTACTCCTTGTAATCAGTCCCTCTCACTCTCAATGCCTATGAATTACTGATTGGATTTCTTTTTAATTTGGCAAATGCATAATTTTATAAATTAAATTATTCATAAAAATTACAAAATTATGATGCAAATGTTATAAAATTAAGAAATGATTATTATTTTCTAGTGTCCTACCCTGGAGCAAATGTTTCAGTCTCTACTTTGCTAATCAGAATAAATGTATTTATTTTTAATTAATTTATTTTTCATCTATTTATATTTATTAAATTATTTTATTATTGATTTTCCTTGCATGCCAGATTATTTTCAGGGTATTGAAATCACATGCAAACTGGATGATTGTGTTTCTAGGTCTGCACGTGCTTTTTCTAGAATGGAATATAAATAGATTAATGTATGTAGTCTTATGCGCCTATATTTTCATTTAGCATAATAAATTTTAGATTGATGGAAAGTTATCAATATTATTTCCTTTTATTGATAAATGATATTTTATTATATGGAGGTATTAGTATTTATTCATTCAGCTGATGCATAGTTGCATTGTTTTCAGGTACTACTACAAATATTTGTATGAAAATCTTCTTGTAAACGTATGTTTTCATTTTCTTGGACAGAAGCTGGGGATCGGGACTGCATCTTATATATTATATGTAAACTACTAGCCTGTTTTTCAAAGTAGTAGCCATTTTGCATTTCTGCCAGTGACTTATGACAACTGCTCTATGTCCTTTTCAACACTTAGTATTGCCATATTTTAGAAATGCTAATATGTATGGAATAGAAATTTCATTTTGATTTCATTTCCCTAAAAATAATAATTTATTGATGAATATGATTGCTATTGGTATTTTTTTAAAAAATTGATAGTAATATTTATTATTTCTTTTGTTCACAATACTATGCTCATTTTAGGGTATTGAAATTGTACTTCAATCTATATTTCATACCACACCCAATACCAGAGTTCCAGTGTCTTTCATCACCATTCTTGCCCTCATTCCCTTTCCTCCCTGCTCCCATAACCACAGTCCTATGTGCTGTTAATTTTGTTGGGATTTGTATGTTCATTTGTTTCATTTCATTGTATTCCTCACATGCGTGAAACCATCCTGTGTTTCTCTTTTTCTATAACGGTACACTTTGTTTAATTGCTTTTCAATTTTTTTAAGGGGTGAATTAATATTTTTGTTGACTATTATGACTATTACTTCTACTACTGCTTCTACTAATTCTTTGGGGTTTTCATGTAGACAATTACATCAATATATGATAAAATAATATTTTGTTTTTCTTTCCCATCTATGTATCTTTAATTTTTTTTCTTGCTTTTTATGGTTAGTACTTCCATTATGATGCTGGGTCATAGCTATAAGAGGACATCTTCCACTTACTCTCAGCTTACCAGGAATGCATTTTGTCTGTCATCACATATGGTACTACAGGCATATTTTCTTGGCAAATGTTTTTTTTTTTTTTTTTTTTTTAACCAAGTTGATGATTTTCACTTTTATTCCTCCTTTGCTGACAATTTTCTCACAATGAATTTTAAATTTTCTCAAATTATTTTTGGAGGAACCATGGAATGGAGTGTTTCTAAAAACCCCCAGAGAGAGCATAATACTGCCAACTTCATCATATACATCCATATACACTGATTTCAGCCTGTTGGTTTCCAGAAGTGTAAGAGAACAAATTGCTGTTGATTAATCCATCAGATTTGTGGCAATTTGTTATAGCAGTCAGAGTAAATGAGTACAATGTTCTTGAGGAAGAATATTTAGTAGTTGTTTCTTTCCCCTCATAAAATGAATTGGAAGTTCTCAACATTTTTTTCTTTAAGAATTTGTTTGCAAGTGATATTATTTCTCCCTTTAATGCTTGTTATTATTTGCCAGTGAAATCATCCTCTCATGCAGTTTTCTTTATTGAAAGGTTTGCAAACAAAAATTCAATTTATTCAATAAATGTTATCAATTCTGTTATTTATTTCTTTTTAATTGAACATTTGGTATTTCAGGAAAATTGTATGTTTTGTTTACATGACAAATTTATTGGCTTGAAATTGTTTTTAACTTTACCTTATTATCCATTTATTGTGAAACTGGCAAACTAGCTTATGAGCCAAATTGACTCACTGACACTTATTTATCTCCTACAAGGTAAAAATGTTTTTTACATTTTTAAAAGATTTAAAAACACACAAATAAGAATATTCTACAGAGACTCTTTTGGGACTTGGAAATTTGAAAATATTTTCTAATGGTCCATCTACAGGAAAAATATTCTAGTGCTTGCTTTAATGTCTGCAGGAGCTAAAGAAGTCCTCTTTCATTCCTGATTTTGATAATTTTCATTTTTGATGTCCGTGATCAACTAGACTGAAGATGAAAACTTGCATCTATCTGTTTAACCATCTTTTTTACCTCATTGATTTCCTTTAATGTCTTTCTAATTTTAGTTTAAATTGTTTGTTGTTATATTTATTTCATTTCTTCTTTCCTTCTTTTTGTTTTTAAACTATGTATACCTTTTAAATAGGTTTTCTTTGTAGGTTACGTGTAGTCAAGTCTTGTTTTTTAAAAGATATCAGCTTTTTTTTTATTTGCTCCCTATTTATCTGTTTTCATGTTCTTTTGTATTAATTATTTTTATGAATTCATTGATTTTCTTTATTACTTATACCTCTTACAACTTAGTACTTACCCTAAGGTATAGTATATGCATCTTTAGCTTACCATGTTTTACCTTTAAATACTATTATACCAATTTATAATTTAATAAAATTATGACAGTATAATTCCAATTAAATTATTTTATTCATTGTATTCTTATAATTTTACACACATATGTATTTAGATAAAAAGAAATATATTAAATACAATTATATGTAATTCAACTTTGGAACAAGATTTTATACGAAACTGTGATGTCAAAGCCTTATGACAGGATTCCCCAATATGTTTTGCACAAAACACTACTAATTCAGTAGAATTAGTTATTTCAGAATTATTTTAAAATGATTATTGACTTCAAATAAATATAAAAATACTGGGCTGTGAAGATTTACGTTTCTGTCTTTTAAGGACTCAGAGGTGTATCTCTTCTATGAATGTTTAAGAAAGGTAATTAATGCTTATTATTAATTATAGAGCATTAATTTTGGTACTTTATTTGCTTTATTTTCAGACTATCGGTTTAAAAATTCTCCAAAATATGACTTAGGAAATTCTTTTACTTTAATAAAAGTAATATGTACCATTAAATATGTACCATTAAATGAATAATCACTTTCTAACTGGTCCTCTATTGTCTTTCTGGACAAATTTGCTATTTCACTTCAAACTTGGAAAAATCTTTTATTGTGATAGTATAAAATCTAACTTATGGATAGAGCAGTGGAAATTCAGAGAAGTTAAATAACTTCCCTAGAATTACACAGAAAATAAATGGGCAGAGCTGGTGCTTTATAGGCCTCAGATCTTTCTAATTCCAAAACCGTACCGTTTTCCCCTATACTTCAAAAGGATTTATCTGCTTAAAGCTAAGAGCATATTTGCTTCATTTAAGTAACATGATGCTAGCAAAACATCAAAGAAGGAAACTACAAATTGAATACCAATGGAAAAAAAAAAGGCTTGATTTCTTTAACCATAAAAGAAACTTGGGAATTGAATACCCAATATAACTAAAACCAATTTTTCTACCATAATGTAAAAACATCCTCTCAATATTTTTCTTTCTTCCTTCTAAATTATTAACTGTGTAGTTTTACCGACAACACTTTATGGTTACAAATTAAACTCAGTTTGTCAGAATCTTAATAAAGAAATCAGTCTCAAATACGCCAGCTCTGCGATCTTATTACTTATCTACAGTCTCTCATTAAAGAAATTATAGACTTACTCAAAGACAGGATAAATAATCTGATGTACAGGAGTTCAGCATAATTTATCAGGTAGAAAAGTGCAAATAGCAAAGGTGACTACAGAGAAACACTAGAGAGTGAAAAATCATTCATATAAGCAAATATAATCCATGGTCTCTGAAGCGTAAGTCTCTCTTTGGCAATAAAATAGATGTTTGGTAATATCTCACAGATATTTGAAACTATCATTATATATAAGTCAAAGCAGAGAGGGGTTCAGCCAGATATGCTATCACTTCCTGGTAGGACATAGTTTTCAGTGAAATCTGTAGCAAATTCTGATCATTTAAGTTACCTTTGAGCTCCACCTCCTAGATGATCCATGTGATATTGAGTAACCCATGATTAAAACGTCAGGTCTTGAGTTATTTTGATGATTCACAGAGGGTATCATCTGTGCAAATGGAAGCTGTGTTTTAAGTTGAATCAAGGAAGTCTTGCAGTCAAAGGATAAAATGTGGCCATCTCTAGCTGCTAGGGGGAAGAACATTGATACCCATGAGAACATATGAATCCAGTGGACACTTGAGAGACATATTATTCAGTTGAAGACTGAGATCATTCCAATGGGAAAAAAAAAAAAAGACAAAAATTAAGTAACATCGACCTTATAGCAAAACAAGCACTTCAGAACTCACCAGAATATGTGGACAATTCAGTGACTATCCAAGGGGGAAAAAAGCTCGGACTACAGTTTCTCTTTCATAAAAGTGTTAAATGTCATTACCTGTTATTAAGAGGAACTAAAACCGATAACAAGTCACTCTCTTTTACAGTTCATTGTGTATACTAAGGTATTTAAAATTCCATATAATTTTCATAAGTGAGTACAAATTTAATTATTCTCACATAAATCCTTTTGTCAACTTCAAAATTTCTGAGTTAAAAAAATAAAGACATTCAGATACTGTTCTATATTGATATGTGAACCATATGGATATTTTGTGAATGTTAGAATCAAGATTCTGTTACCTAGAATGAATAAAAATAGGAGTAAGGACCCTTTTCCAAATATTTCTGCCTTAAGAAGCCTTAATTTTATTTGGTTATGCTGTACATCACTGTATCATTTACTTCTGCATTTGGAAAAACCTATATTTGCTATTAGGTTTCCTAAATAAACTGAGATAATCACATATTAATTATTTTCAAGTCTCCAGGATTCAAGACTATTTAAGGAATGCAGGAGCTCACCATATGTTTATTGACTTATCTCTTAGATTCTTGATTTCTGTTTAACTTAAAATAGAATTCAGATAGGTTAACTGGAATGCAGAAAGGCTAACAAAAAGAGGAACTATGTGGTATTGCATAAAGAGGATTGCCGCATGAATTAAGAATTGATTTTGAATTATGACTAGCGTTAATCAAAGTATGTCTTAAGATTTGAGATCTCCCAGGGGATACTGTAGAGCTTGAATTAGATTTAGAGATTTTTAAATATTTGATTCATTATTTGTGGTTCTTTTTAAAAAAATGTATTAATGAGTTTGTTCTCAAATATAAACTTACCCAGTAAACAAAACAGAGCCGAACTGGTTAAATTAGAAAAACAGCTGCAGTTACATGAAAATGTTTCTCATTTGTTTTTGTTTTTCTAACTCTGTATGATTCCTTTTAATATATTGTCTTTTTTAATGTCTATCTTAATTGAAACTACTAAGAAATATATAAAACAAGAAAGTTAATTCAATATTAAGAATTCTCTCTCAAATGTGGTTCATTTTGAATTCCGTATTTTATTCCAGCAGCTTTGTAAGGGAAATTGTCTCAATCTAATTAAAATATTCCTATCCTTACACAATGTATTTAATGAGAAGTTGGATAGCAAGTATTTTCTGCTAAAAAAAAACTTGATATTAATTATTATTTTTAAATTGCTATAACAATTTTGTCATTACTAAAAATGATGTTCTTTATTTGATACTTTGAATGTCATCATGCATATTTAGTTTATTTCTATTAGTGCCTTTTATGGTAATAGTATATCCTGATGAACACATTTTTCAATATTTAAATTCTATGGAAATAGAAAGCAAGCATTCTTCCAAAGTTATTTGCTGCAAAGGAAATGGAATAAAATATTTTTTGATGTTTAAAATGTACAACTAAAGCCCAAACTGCATTTAAGAGTATACATTGTGAATTAAAACGCTATTTTGACTGTCTTATTTTTTTGCCTTCTATGTTTATTGAGCAAGCGATATGTATAATTTTCCACAAAACACAATCCTTTCTGTTATGGAAAGTAAAAATTCAATTACTAATAATACTCTAAATTTTTTGAGTGCTTTTATTGTGCCAGTATTCTAATATATATTTTCATGGAGGTGATTTTGATTTATAAAACAATGTAAGTTTAGATGCTGCAGTTTCAGTCTTCATTAACACCTTGTTCTCTACAAAATTTCAAATAATCTTCAACTCCTGTCAGCTGAATTTTCACTATCCTTTTCTCCAACCCCCTCGGTTCTGTTATCAATGTTTTTTTTTGCTTTATTTTGTATCTTTCTTTGCTTCGCTTCTTTATATTGCACATATGAATGACATCATTCAGCGTTTGTCTTTCTCCCTCTGATTTGTTTCATTTAGCATAAACCCCTCTAGCTCCATCTAGGATTTCATCTTTTTTTTCAAACAGCTGCACAGTATTCTATTGCATATATATATATGAACTGGTTAAATTAGAGAAACAACTGCAGTTATATGTAAATATGTATATATCTGTATATACACACATATATATGATCAAAAATACAATTAATATCAAATTTCCTTTTCAACACTGAATATTAGAAACAAAACAATGTGTGTGACTATTGAATGGAATTTATTTTCAACTCAGAACTATGGTCTTATTAATGTAAATTTGGAAGCTGAACCAAAATTTTCTATTGAAAAGTATTCTTAAATATTGTTAGTTTATTATTTTGTCATTTGGAGAATGGAATGAGATTATAAGAGATAAATTTTAAAAATTATTTAAATAAAGAATTGACTATAATACAATAAACATTTAATGTGTAAAACAATATTTAAAATCTTAATAACTTATTATGCAGAGGGAAGGACATTAAACTAACAATAATAGTCTGTATTTTAAAAACCTGATCGTTATAAAATAAAATTTAGAGCTAATTAATGTAATAATATATTATGGCAATGTAATTAATTATATTGAAATGAAAATATGATTCACTTGAATCAGTCAAAATCCACATGAAAACCTTAATAGATACTGAAATATCACTCAGTAAAACCGAACATACACTTTTGATTACAAAGAGTAGTACCAAATTAGATTTTTAAAGTTTCATTATTGAATATATCTATCATATATATATCAAAGACTTCACATTTGATAGTAAAACATTAGACACCTCTTTAATTATTGTCAAGAACTAGACAAGAACTGAATTATACTAGAAGTATTTTTTAATTAAAATTTATTAAGGCAGATTAAGATTTAGAGCAAAACTGAAGAGAATCTGAACATATTTTGATACGAAATTTTCAGATATATGATAAATATTGACAAAAAAAGTCATAGCCATCACTAAAAGCATGATCTAATTAATGTGTAAACTCCATAAGATCAAGGACTTTTTATCTGTTGAATCCACAAATGTTAGAAATTGTATTGCACATAGTAGGCATTGAATACATAGATGTTAATGGGTAAGTGCGCCCTAGTAGATAGTGACTGGATCAATCACCTCTGAAGGAGTGCAGATCACATAATCTTGGGTTCGAGTCCTAGGTTTGGGGAGAAACAACTAGTGTGAACAAGTTAATAAAAACAAAATAAAATACAATGTCAATGACTAGAGAACATAATTTTGTGTAAATATCATTAGCTTTCCTATAAAACATATAGGAAATAACATTTTAAAAAGTAGTAACAAACTTGTGGAAAACTTATCAATAGTACTTTTAAGTGTCAGGTCTATAAAGAGACAATTCTGATACTTTCATTAAAAACATGTAAGACAACTAGAATGCTTCATAGTCAGCAACAGGAAATCTTTATAATATAAAGATTCTTCTAAAGTTTCTCTAAATTTAATATTGAAGTTTAAATAAGGTAGACAAATGAATATAAGAAAACAATTGAAACATGATATACATTATAGAGTCAAAGAATCTTTAAAAATAGTTCAAAGGGTTCAGAAGTCTACCAGACCAATGATATAAAAAGTTAATAAGCACACAAAAGTACTCTCAATTTGAAAAGCAATTAAACTGGGTTAATGTAAGCTAAAATGACATTAAGCACCAAATTTTGTAATTTTTAAAAAATTTGTCAATGCTCTTTGCAGGTAAAGATTTGGAAAGGAAGGGAGTCCTGGCATGGAACCTATTATTACGTCAGCTGTTATGCTTCAAGACTAAGAAGTCAGTTTGCAAAAAAAGAAAAGAAACAATGACAGAGACTATATGGACTTGTGGGGTGGTGGAGTAGAAGGGTGAGGCTGAGAGGAGATGGGTAGATATGACTAAATGAATTAAAAAGAGATAAATATCAAAAACATGTAACTAGAAGATGGTACAGTAAAGAGTTCACTTTTTCCTAATTAGAAAATCTCTTGCTTATTCCAAGGATATCATTTACATAATTAATACAGTTTAAGTAAAAAATGTCACTGGAACAAAGGAGAAATGAGTCTTTTCTAGATAGCCTCAATGGCAGACCATAAGAATAATAAAGTAAAAATTGAGCTAAAACTAAATGGGGAAATGTAAGACTGCACCAGAACAAAGCAAGATAACATGGTAAAGACAATCTGGAGATAGGGAACCAATAAGGTGAGAACAATGCTTAGGACTGATCTATGAAAGAAAATTCATATAAACTATGCAATATTTAGGCTGAAAGCTAAGGAACACTTTAAAATGCATATGATGCTAATATTTTTACACTATAAAGTTATATATTTATATACAAATTCAAATATATATATTTAAAATTAAAAACTTACTCTGTATTAAATAAAGAGCAATTATTCTCACAAGACAACTGTTTATAGAAAGGTGGAGAGAGAGAGAAAGGAAGGCCTGGGGCTGAGGAACAAGCCCCATCTCTTGCACAGAGCTAGTGTGTGAGTGGTTGAAAAAGAAAGTTTAGATAGCTGTCTTAGCTAATCATATCAAAATAAGGGAGGGAGGGCGAGAGACTGAGATTTTTCAGAGAATAAGATTCAAATACAACACAAATATTTGTGTTACAAGAGCAACAACTTGGTACATTGGGATGTTGAAGGTCATGTCAGTTTTCTCCACATCATTTTACATTTTTTACACACTGTGCAGTACTGATACTACCATTTATAAACATGGGAACTTCAATAAACGTTATTTGCTTCCAGTACTTGCACTCAGCTATAGTGACCAGTATTCTTTGGATTGGATTACCTCAGTTTCTTCTAGAATTTTCACACATTATCAACATAAACATAATCTCTTGTTGATGCTACCATTATATTTCAAGTTTTTTTTTAATCAAAAAGGAGTTCCGATTATAGGAATGTGGAAATCTTTTATAATATTTTATTCTTGTTTTCGCCAAGCACAGTGAACAGTGTTATATGAGCAATCGACTAGCTGGCTGTTGCATTAGTCTTC
This sequence comes from Solenodon paradoxus, assembly GCA_004363575.1. NCBI lineage: Eukaryota > Metazoa > Chordata > Mammalia > Eulipotyphla > Solenodontidae > Solenodon > Solenodon paradoxus. The sequence goes on from RJWH01000166.1 coordinate 1,063,529, forward strand.
CATGACAAGATTTGATGATTGACTGCTGTGTGATAGACTGCCATCATCTGTAAATTGGGGGCATGATATAAAAGAACATTTAGAATTGAATAAAAACAAGATGATCTAAGCAAGATGCTTTGTGAATTGGGTGTCAGTAGAAGAAAGGTGAGAGAGACAAAACTTTCCAGAGAATTTAATGTGATGTGATGAGCTAAAGCAAAGACACAAGATAGGCTTGCAACTACTAGGAAAATCAGGAATCCAGTCAAGAAACTGAAGGTATAACAACCTCACATAGAACACTAAGCTGGCTAAAGTTCGTGCTGTGTGGACAAACTGAGCTTTAACCTGACAGTCACCAAATAATCCTGATAATAGGATTCAACCTGTCACTGGTTAAAGGTCAAAGAAAGGGAAATGTCTAATCTTTCTCTACAAGCATGTTAAATTTAGTTTTGAGCTTTTTTTTTTTTTTAATAGAAACTAAATTTGTTTTCATCGTTTCTCTAAATTTGTCAAGATCAGGTCTAACTTCCCATGCCAAATATTTCATAAATATAAACATGAAATTATTTCTTATAGGTGATATGGAAAAAAGAGCTATGTGACACTTTTGAAGATTCACCTTTTTTTCTATTATTATTTTAATTGAAATATATTTGATATATAATGTTATATTAGTTTCAGGTACTTGATGTAATGATTTGATATTTTAATATATTGCAAAAGCTGTATCACTACAATAAGTCTAGCTAACATTCATCACTGCATATAGTTTCAACTTTTTTTCACTGGGACCCGCTTTTTAATTTCTAGCATTAAATCATGTGAACAATAGATCTTTGTTGTTGAGTGAGGTCATTGAATGTATGTGCCTTCTGGTTAGGCTGACCATAAGTACCATTTTAAATGAGAGAGTAACATTTTTTTCATATTTCCTGACCTTTTAATTGTTTTAATGTAAATGTCAAATTTGTCCAATTTTTTTTAAATAAACCAGAACCATCTTTAATACATGGCAAAAAGGGGCAGTTTAGTTGAGTTGCCCTGGGCCCAGTCTGTCAAGGGGCCATGAAGTCAGCTGGTCCTTTTGACTGTGCTGACTATAGGAGCCTCAATTGCTACTACTGTTCCCATGCCCTGTGAGGAACCAGGAGCCACAGGGGAAGAGGATATTCCCACCCGTCCCACCACCACCACTGCTCTCAGCTATCTCTTCAAAGGAAGCAGAACGCTGCAGCATGGTCAAATAGCAAGTATGTGATATAGGGCATATTTCTGGCACTGTGGAGGTTATCTCTAGCACTGGGCTGGTTATGAGGTATTTCTGGCACTGGCATTGTTAAAGTGGCATTTGTTTTAGGCAGCACATTTAGGGTGGTGCTTATAGAGGGGTCAAATTTGTATTTCACCAAAGGTTCCAAATTCCTTTTATCAGTTTTGGCTGTTTGTATGCAGTCCCACTAGACCACAGACAACATGTTGTTACTATGCTATCATAGATCGGCGTCACATAGTACTGAGTTGCTGCTGGCCTGACTACTCTACTCCTGCTAGGATTGCTCTACTTCCTCCCATCCCCTTAGTTGCCAGCGCATAAACTCAATTCACTTTTGCCATCCGAATGCCCCTTTTTTGTTTCAATATGGTCAGCTTACAGTTGACTGGGGAACTGAACTTGAGCAATCAAGAAGTTCCTCATCTCCTCACCTATGGTTTCTTCTCTCCTCACCTTCAATGGGTGCTATTTTCAAGTGTGCAGCTTGTTGTTGAGATCATCTGGGCTGTGTAATTGACTGAATTCCCTTGAGGCCTCTGTGTAAATTTTTAAGATTCTGAGTATTGGGTGTGGGAATCTACTTGTCTTTTAGCTGTCCAAGATAAGCTTCGGTGGTCAGTTCCTTTGCTTTTAAAACCACCATCTACTGGTACTGCCCCTCTTCAATTTGGGGTCCTGATCAGTGTCATGATGGCCAAATTGATAAGACCAGTTCATTCAAGCAATCAGATTTATCCAACATCAAGGAATGGAGAAGGGAGAAACTGTAGTTCAAAAGCATCTTCTCCTAGGAGAAGGGTGCTCAAGGTCTTTTACAGAGAAAGGGAGCGATTTTTAGTGAGCATGCTCTGATTGGTACTATTTGCACTAGATACTTCTGCACACCATATGTTTTGAACACAACACTTTTCATTCAGCCACTTCTTGGGGAAAGCTTGTCTAAGTAGGGTTTGTAGTTAAGACATTGGGTGAGACCATGGGCATTTTATCTTAGTCTCTTGCAAGCATGGCAGTCAAACAACAAACATCAAGCTTTACTTATTAAGGGGGGCGATGGCATGGGCTGGATGAGGTCTCAGGTGACACTAGAGACCTGGTCTGCCTCTCTTTTCTGGTTTCTCTTTGCTCTGCTCTTGCTATTTTGGGGGTGGAGAAGTTTATGAATGAACACTTGTAAACTGAGACAATTTCTTCTTTTCTCTCTAGAAAAATGAATAGGCTAACTTCCTGCTAACTAAACATCTGAGACTTTGTCATTCTGAACACTGCCAGCTCCTGCTCCCTACTTTGTGCAAGTAAGTAAGAAAGCATGATCCTCCCTTCATTTTTAGCTCCACATACAGCAGCAAATTTTGACTTGAAACTGTGATTATGTTCTTTGCATTCTATGAATTATCCTTGTCCTTTTAGAGATTTATTTTTGTGTCTACATTTACAACCACAGTCCCATTGTTGTGTTAGCATAGAGACTAGCATTCTAACAAGTGCTATCTTTCACTACTTTATCTTTGTTGCTTGCTCTGACAAAAGCAAGCATTCTTTTGTCAACCATTATTTTTTGTCTAGAAGATATTTTTATGTCTTTTTTTCTCCTCCTTTTTGAGATATTATCATCATGCTAAATGGAAGTCACCTTGCTTGAATGATGATTTATAAATGCCAAAAGTGAAAGGTTGGGCATAGGAAAGGAGAGACCAATTCCCTATTTAACTAGCTTTCCCAACATGGGATCGCAAAGGCTACTAAAAGCTACTGCAATATAAATCTGTATTCTGATATATAAAACTGTTGCTTTTAAAACATGTCAAGACATTTCATTCAGTAATTTTCTTTATTGATCATGAAGATATTTATCATTATATCTTTGTTCATGTGACAATGTTCAATGTTCCTTTTCTAAAAAATTATGTTTGTCATTAGAATCAAATTGAAAAGATCTATTAAATGTCATAGATATCTTGAAGTATATAAAACATACTTTAAATGAGTTCAAAATTTAGTTACAAAAGGGGCATATAGGTACAACACAAAGGAATTCATAGCATTATTCAATGAATAATAAATAATAAATGAGGTTTATAGGATAAAAGTCATTTAGGGATTTTTGAGGGAATGAATTACATGATGTAGAACTTAATGGATATGTGGAAAGATAGGCCCTTGCTGAGATACTGGTCAGTAATGGGCCAAGTGATGAAACAGGGATATTTGGGTCATAAAATTTCACTGTAGAACTAGAGATGAGAGTAGAGGCTAATATTAAGAGTACTGACTTCTGGCGTTATTCTACTTTTGCTTTTAGTTTTGTTATTTGTTTCTTTATTGACATAAGGTTTGCTTGAACTAACAGGAAGTACAGAGAATGACTAGAGGATGCGAGTAACACGTATTATGGCAGATTCTGTGATATGATAAAGGTGGTGGCAGAGGAAATGAGACATAAAACATAAATTTGTCATAAGTTGGGTTTTTCCTGGATATATAACATATATATGTATATATGTATATATATATGTAAAACATTTATCAAAGGAAAATCAAAGCATAGAAACAAGTTAAAACCCAATTAGATTTACTTGCTTCTTTCGTTCATTTGAATGACCCAGACACTATTTTGAACAATGAAACATATATAACTTAATAAAACTTCTTTTCCAATAAGGAAAATCAGAAAGTAGTAGAAAATGGACATTTCTAGAGAGTAACAATTGTATCTTATCATAGAACCTGCCATTTTATTCAATTAGTGTTAAATAGCTGTTAAACGTCTTGAGTATAAGCTGCTGAGAGGAGACAACTTGGTGTATACACCTACACTGACAGACCAGTCATTTGACAGCACATGTGCACATATGATTTAGGATTTATATTAATTTGTGAGTGAGTAATATACATATACCCATATAATAGGATATTTTATGTGAGAGAAAGTAGATCACTGATGAATTAGGATTTTATGATTTGGTTAAAAACTATAACCCTTTAGAAACAAGGGCTTTTATTTATTAATACAAGAATCTGGGAATCCAATAACACAGATTTTTCATGGTAAATACTAATTTTGATCAGATTTTAAATTCTTGATTAAAATAAAATAGCTGAGCCCTTGCATTATGCTAGATGTACAATTATTGTCAGAATGAATTCTTTCAACAACCTTGAAGATTAGATTTAATTAAAACAATTTCCAAAAATTAGATATTTTTGGTAACATAGCATCATTTGTGTCTATTATTGTTTAGGAAAAACTACTAGTAATTATTTTGATAAAAAATTTTTCTCTAGGCTTTTAAGTAAGTATATATGTATGTCACTTATAGGCACAAGTAATTATTTTCCAGTGTATCAGTCATACTATGTTACTTCTCAGAAACAAAATTGGTGTATTTCTCATATATGTCCAATGTACAATAAAGGTCAGCAGAGAAATTCGGTTCATTATAGTCTCTCATAGTTCTGGACTGACAAAGTCTGCACTTTGATTTGTGCTCAAGTTTGAATAACAAGAGAAATAAATATGAGTAAACATGCCCTTGATTTTAAAGTTTCCATCTGTTATTAGGTTTGTGCTGGTTTGTTTTGGTCTCCTAACTTTTGGTACTCTGCTTTGAGTTTCCAGATCTCAGTCATTGTGTCCCCACAAGAAAGAGTTCAAGAGAGACAGAGATATGTAAAAGAAATTTTATTGCAAAAGAAGATGTAGTGCCAGCAAAACAGTACAGGTTTACTAAAGAGGCAGTACATCCTCAGAGAGGAGAACCACCTGCCCCTTGGGGTCAGCAGCAGATGTGTTAAAAAAAAAGAGCACTTCCTCAGATGGCAGGTTGAGCTGGACCCTGGCAGTTACAACAGTAGAGGTGCATTCCTTCTGGGGAGGTAGGGGCCCGGGCTTATATTCCTTACTAGTCCTCCCTTAGGCCTTCCCCTGGGGCAGATTTTGCTCCCGTGTTTCATGTTGATTAACAGATAGAACTATATAATGAAGTTCTTACTGTGTATTCTCTTTCCCATGACCACCTAAGTGAGACCCATGGAGAGGGTAGGCCCAATCCGCAATGATGAGTTTATTTTATTGGCATATAATGAGAAGGGTCATCTGAGGAAGGGTTTTACCCTCTCTGCATATGTGTCTCCATCCAGCTCTTACCAGATCTGCTTGAGACAGCACTGTCTGATCCCTTTGTCTCCCCTCTGAAATTTTTGATTTGTTGGGACACTTGCATCCTTGTAGTTAATCAAGTGATAGCTCTTGTGCTTGGATTCTCATCTCATGTCTAACTGACTTAGTGCTTGGGAAAGTCCTCAAGTTTAAAGATGTCTCTGGCTTTGAGAGGGTTTTTCTTAATAAAGCAGGCTCAGTTCATTAGGGAGTCTCACCCAGTACTCATATCTAGCAGGTGTTCCTTAATAAAATAGTCTGTCTGCTAGCATTGCTCACCCAGTGCTTAAATCTTGGTAACCCCACAAGACATTCAGAAAAACACACACATTCCATTGGCAAGTCGCACAGCCACATCAAACTTGGAAGAAGAACTAAATATAAATGACTAGCCTAACGAACACCACAAAAAATATATGAAACAATTTCTCAATTTGAACTGAAAATGCTTATGTTTGAGAGTGACTAGAAATAATTCCCCATGACTTAATACTATAAAAACATTTCAAAGCATTATATTACACAAAAAAATTAGTTTCTTTATTTTCTGACTAATGACGTAATAATAAATAGTTTGTAATTTTCTGGGCAACACAATTTATCTAATTTATATTTTTCTTCTGAAAAATCTGTAGTACTTTCATTTTTATTTTGGGTAAAACAAAAGTAAGTTGAATTCTACTTTTTGGCCTGTTGTGTAACAAACACGACTTAAAGTCGCTAAATGAGCACATATCATAGTGAAGCAGTGGGATTATTTATAAAGAATATGTTCTGAAAGTAATTTTTTGAGATATTTCAATATGTCTACTAAATAACCCCAAAGTGTACAATATTAAAATGCCTACCTTTTGGAAGAAAATCTTCCATAGTACTTGATAAATGCTTCCTCCAAGTATATATCCAAGTAGCTGAATTTTAAGTCATCAATTTTATGGATGCATTTGACTATGGTTTATATACTGACCTCATTTTCTCCACAACCGAAAGCTCCTGAATACTTATTCCTTTCCAGAATCAATTTTATTCTAAGTCTGTGGGGAAAGGTTAGCACAATCAAAATGAATATATTACTTTAAATTTTATGTCTCCTTAGCTCTCTTATTCACTGTATCTATCTTTTAAGTGCTTGGCCTTTCAATATCCCTAGACACAAATTCAAGTAACGTGAAAAATATATTATTTTGTAATTTGTGTGGAATACAGAGAAATGCCAGGTATTTCATGGAAATAATAAAAGTTCTAAACTACTGAGTTGGTTATAATTTTTGAGATCCAAAACTATTTTTAAGGTACTGGGAAAGAAGATTAACCAAATCAATTATCATTATATATCTGAGAGAGAAGAAAAGATAGACACAGAAACAAAGTTTTGCTTTTGCTTATAGCCTTATAGTGTTATAAAAAGCTAAGTATTCATTCATTCTATAATTTTTGTTTCATATTTATGGTTAATATAGAAATCTTAATAAGAAAAGGAAAATTCATATCAATTGTCTTCTGTGTTAGATTTGATGATAGACATATAGAGGGGTAGGTAAGAATAGAATATATTGACAGAGATACATAGATTCATGTATACATGCACATATACATATATGTGTATGTACATATATGATAGGTTGTTATATTCATATATATTTGGTATTTATATATTTTACACATGTATACATATATGTAAGTATATTATATGCATATATGAATGACATGTTTATTTTATGTATATATTACATAACTATAGTATAGGTATTATATATTATATGCATTGTATAACTATATATTATTTGTTACATATGTAATACATTGCATATGTCATATATTAATATGCAATTATGCAAAATACATATATTTGTGTGAAGTACATTCTAGCTCTGCTTTAAATATTTTGTTTATAAAATGAATTAATTTTATTGTCCTTTTAAATTCATTTATTCATAACTTATGTAGCCCATTCCAGTTTTCAGGTGGTGAGCAAATACTACGAATGGGATTCCTTGCATAATAAACCTGTGCAAGTATCTGCTACATTTTACTAATTCCATGTCACTTAAAAAGAAAAAAAAATTGACATTTTTTATTTTATCACTTTTACCCCAAACTTTGGACTACTAATCCTTTCAAGGTAATACCCAAATAAATGACCCTTCCTGTGTTGTTTCAATGAAGTAAGAATATTTAACATTCAGAATTTTATAGATATACCCTCACTTTAATGTTGAGTAATGTCCAGTTTTCCATGGAGTTATCGTTAAAAACATAAAGAAGGAAAATTTCTGTATTTGTCCAGTTTTGTCCTCTTAGGTCTCAATACAATCAATTTTTAGTCAGTTTCTATTGGCATCATGTGCTGATTACCTCTGACTTACTGTGGTTCTCTTTTGAAATCCTAAATGCTAATATTATGTCTAGGAGTCAAATATCAAAACACAATTTTTGACTATTCTTAGAAAAAGATATTAAGCTTCCAAACACTCAAGAAAAATGATCAATGAACAATTTTGAAGTATTGAACCAGAAACCTGAAATTCCAGGATAAAAGTCTAAGAACAAAAGTTAACAATCGACTCTAATACTCAACTCCACCTTTTGCCATTCCTTTCCTCTTTCACTTAAATGTCTCATGCTGTTAATATTAGGAAACTATCTTTATTTCAAGCAGCAGAGTTATATTTCAAGATGCCAGAGTTATAGAAATCAACAACATAGAGAATTTCTCTAGAGATCGAGATCATCTCCGATTTTCCTTTCTTATTGCAATATAGATTACTAATCCAGCTGTTCCTATTAAAGATTGTGTGATAATTCTAATTTGAACATTCTTCAGGGCAATAATTTAAAATTTTTGACTGTCTCTTAATATACTGCTAACAAAGTTATTGCAATGATAATGTTCAATTCTTCAAAATTTTGATAATATTTAGAAATTCACCTATTTAGACAAAAAATTATTTTTCATTTCCCTTGTCATTCTTGTAAGAGTCAGAAGTTAAGAAGTCTACATTTAGTGCAAGTAAGTGAAAGTTTATAAAGCGTGATCATCAAGGAACCATAATGAGTTAAAAGTTAAATTTAAAGAAAATCTTAAATCATGGTATCTTCAGTGGGTAGAAGAATCAGGCAGTATAGATGAAATGTATTCTCAGTCATAATCTCACTCACTCTTTGGATTCTTCATTCACAAATGAAAAATATTTATTAATTCAACTCCACAAGTTATATCAATTTATTCTATTATAAATCTCCTCTTTGACCCTGCCGTCAAACTCATCTAACAAGTTTCAGACTTTCACGACTTTGTTCATTAGTGCTCTTTGTTTCAAGTGTTTTTTCTTTCTAGCATAAAAACTTTCCTCTCTTAACCTTCGGTTCAATGTCTTGATTCCTAGGAAATAACCTCAGAATCTCAAAGGTGCTTTCTCCAAGCACCTAGAGCATGCTGTGGACTTATCCATCAGAGAATAAATCTCTTTAAAGTCAATCGGGTGTCCACATTCTTGTTCCAATCATTTTTTCAGCTGACTAAAGGGCAGATTCTGTATCATTTGTTGTTTCAATCCTAACATCAAATTTAATGCACTGCAAGATATTGAAAACACACTAGCATGCCTTTTTTTGGTACATATTTTTTCAGATAGTGTGCAATAAATAATGACTTAATACCTACTAGGCACAAGGTACTAAGTTGTTAAAAAAGCAAACACTTCACAGGTAAATTCTAGAATTAAGAAAAAGTCATAGGTGAATTTTACACAACATTTAAGGAACATATCATTCTAATTTTATCACCTCACACAGTAAAGTTTTTAGATTATAGATTTTTATGGAGAGCTGCAAAATGCATAATTTTATATGAAAATTGATTAAAAGTTGACAAAAGTAGCATGATCTCTCCTATATACCCTGATGCAAAATATGTTTTTAGAATGTAACAACTCTTTAAAAAAATTCACCATGGCAAGACAAGTCTAATAATATTTTAAAAAATATTATTATATAGTAATATGTTGAAAAATAAGAATCAACTTTATAGAATTTTTAGATGTAATTAATAAATATTTGGAAACATCTGAATTATGAATAAAATAAAAGACTCAAATGGATACAGTTTCTTCAGAATATAGAAACATGCATCAAACTATAATATAAAAATATTTTATTTATTTATGGAAAACCTCAGGAAATTAAACTGATAGTTTTTGCAAAGGAATGAATTGCTCACAATATTTATTATATGATAAAGGTGGCATTTAAAATCAGTGAATAAAACATTTCTTTCTCTATAAGTAACACCTGGACAACTAGCAATCTCTCTAAGCAATAAAATAAATTCCAGATATAGCAAAGAATAAAAGGCAAATAAAAATCCAAGAAAAATAAGAAGTAAGAAGGAAATAAATGTGATAGCACTTGATTAAAAACAAAACAAAAAAACAACAAAACAAAACCAACCATACATGCTAGAATGGGGGAAGCTTTACTAAACAAAGTACAAACCCCAAAAATAGAAAGCAGAAGACTGATATAATCTAGTTTACCTAATTTTTTTTAAGTGTCTGTATAAAAACCTTCATAACAAAATTCAAACACATTTATTTCCTGCACAATTTAAGATTTCCACTGATTAATAACCACAACTTTGTATAATCTCTTCTTAAGCGTGTCTGGAATATGTGACTAACCTCTAAACAAATGTGGCAAAGGTGAATGGTCTTTACAGAGGTAATTTTTTATTAGTGTGTTAACATTAGGTTAACCAAAGGGGAGATGAACCTTCATTAAGAGGTAAGTCCTTTCAAAATATGTTCAGAACTTTTTGAAAGAAGTGATACAAAGCAGTAGATTTTTCAGCTGGCCATAAAAATTAAGTGATCATGTGAGAAGGCCATGTGACAGGGCATTGACTTTGACAATTTTGCCTTGGGAAGTAGAATGAGATTCTGGTGTATAATTATGACTTTTCAATTGTTTGACGTGTCTATTATTTCATATATTACTTTATTAATGAATTTTATCAAAGTATACTTTGCAAGGATAGAAAGTAGAGTCAATGCATATAGATAAAAGTGTGAGGAAATTTCATGTAAATGACATTCAATAAGGTATTAACTGGATTGAAATATGTGGGAAGTTTTCTTTATAATGAGATGTTCATTTTTATTTTTTAATTTTATTGCAGAAGCAGTGCATCATGTCACTATATAGATTGAAGGTGTGCATCATTGTAAATTAACATCTATATATAAAGTTTACCAACAGTTCAATTCTGTGATTCAACATATAATTGGTCCCTGTGAACCAGTTAGCCCACCCTCAAACCCTCCCCTTCTGTTTGCCATCAATTTGATTCTAAAGTATAAATGTCTGCTTTTGCTTGATTCAGTTTATTTATTTTCTCAATATACAATATTTGAATAATATCATATGGTGTTTTTCTTTCTCCTTATGACTTATGCCATCAATTTCCTTTATGTACATGCAGTTTTTTTCAAATAGCAGCATTTCATCTTAGTAGTCCATATATATATGATATATATATATACATATATATGTATACATGCACACGTTCACACACATGCACACATATATATATCTTCTTTATGCACTCAGCTGTTGATGGACACTTAGGTCATTTCTAGCTCTTGGTTATTTTAAATTATACATTAAATATGAAGGTGAATATGTACCTGAAAATTGTGTTTTTGTATTTTTCAGGTAAATACCCAGAAGTAGGATAGCAGGTATGGAATTCACATGGTATTTTTATGTTAAAATTTTTTTGCAAACTTCATTCTACTTTCAATAATGGTTGCACCAATTTACACTCACACCAGCAGTGTGTAAGGAATCCCATTACTCTACATCCTCACCAATGCCTATTTTTTCTAATCTTTTGAATATTAGCCATTCTCGCATGAGTAAGGTGATATCCTATTCTTTTGATTTGCATTTCTCTAACTACAAGAAGTAGAAAAGATACACAAATGAAGAGAAAGTTGGGAAATAAAAGAAAGTGAAAAATGGGAGGATGAGAGTCCAACAATGAAGAAAGTAGGTAATTGATACGAAAATAATTCAATCTCTCATTATTTGGCAATCAGTCTTACTACTTGGGAAATGACAATCTGGACAGGTTGGAACTTGGATGCACTGAACTACTAGAAGAGAGAATGATAAAACTATTTCCCATCATGCTTCTGCATGCCTTGCCTTTCCCTCCCTATATATTTTATCATTTATTTATTCCCAGAAATCACAGCAATGAACCAGGAAGTAGCTCAGAGAGTAAGCAGTTCAGTGATTTTCTGTGCTTTGCTGAAGAAGGATTCAAAGAGTCTCAAATGAGACACAGTGGAGCTCAAGTGAGAAGAAGGTCAAAGGTCAGGGTGACAGAATATAGTTGTGGGAAAGTTCTCAGCAAGAAAGAAGCTATTTCAAAGAGATATCACATTTATAATCTAATTTTATCCTTAAATATCCCTAAGGCAGGTAAGCTAGGGCTTATTACTTTTATATTTCAAAGGAATACCTGAGGTGCCAAAAATTATGACCTTGTTATATGGTGATTTTGCGCATATTTTGGTAGTTTCTAATTTTAATACCACATGATAATTGAAAGGCTTCAGTGGTTTTTCTGATGATCAAAATACCTTTTGACCGTTTGAGGATTTAAATTTTTATCTCTCTTACCATTAAGAGCAATTTTGTCTTTGGATCTAAAGATCCTCAACAGTCGTAAAGAATTATTTGTAGTTCTTATCACCTCAGGGAAGGAATCATAGATGCTTTCTTTTCCTTTTTTTCTCTTATTTCCTACAATAAACATGTATAAGATGAATCACCTCTGGTTTGTAATTGTTATGAATTTTCAAATTTTATTTTGATTTGTTTTAAAAGATGAAACTGGATTATTAGAAGAGAAAAGGTAGAACAAATTACCCAATACTGTTGTTTAAGAGAAATATATTCACCTAAGTAAGAAAATTAGTGTTATTCATTTAAACTGCTGCAAACACTTGGAAATAGATTTCAGATATTGGGATTATGAGAGATTAAGTCAGTTAATCTCTGATTATATTCAACAAAAATACTCCACTTGATATTGCAGTTGGGCTCTGCAAGCGATGTTTATTAATATTCACTAAAAGTGTATCTTATGCTCCTCTGATGTAGATTTTGAATTGAAATTGAGTCCTCATTTATAGCCCATACACAGTCCTATCTAAAAGGTGATTTTATTGCACAAAAGCAATGATATATAAAAAGTCTATTAAAAGTGAGTGTTATAGGAAGGCTAAAATTATAGGTTCTAATTTGGCTTTCTGAATATGCAGAAGTGATATGACTTTTTTCTAGCTGACATTTCACAATTTAAAAGGAAGCAAAGTACATTAAAAAGTAATTTCAGGTGCTCCCTGGTGGAGTAGGGGTTTGTGTACAGCCTACATACATGCCAAGGTCCTGGATTTGCGTCCCAGGACATTGGGAAGAAACAAGAGCAACAACTACATAAAATGAATGGAGCGCTTCCTCCTCTTCTCTCTTCCTGCCTGCCCATCTCTTCTCGCCTTCATTCCTACCTGCACCTTTCCTTAAAAGAAAAAAGAAAAAGAAAAGTGATTTCACTACTCAATGCTGTTCACATTACACAGGTCAATTGACACAGATTGTATTATTTGTTCGTGGGGAAGGATTGATGAACGCTTTAAGAGGTAACATAATATTTAAGAAAGTTTCCAAGTTTGAATAGTCCAAACTTACACTGACCTTTACAAGACTTCAGCCAATTTACATGATGCCTTTGAACCTTGCCAGTCTTATAAACATGTGACTAGAAATAATATACAATGCATGAATGATATAATTTAAACCTCACATGTACTTTTCCATCTGTGGAAGAGAAATGTAAATCCAGGAGGTTGTGTTATACCTTAGCACCAAGTGATTGCTCAGCATCTTCAGTGAGGCACTCCTTCTGCTCTAGATTTTCTTTGTCACTTAGTTCAGTTCCTTCCATGTAATTGCTATATAGCAGAAATACACAATCAGCATGGAACTTTGAATGGAGGATCAAGTGTGTTCATCCATTTATTGTCAATTATGAGCTAAAACTTATCAAAAGGTTGTCTTTAATAGAGCATTATGCCAGGCACAGAAAGAAATTTCAAAAGGGAGAATATTTTCTAGACTGCACAGATCTCCAAAATAAGGGAAAATTCTAGACTTAAAATTATACATTTTCATACCACTACATATCTTTTCATGTTTATCTCATTTTATACCATAAAATGGGTTAATAGAAAATTTAAATTCATATTATATAATATTAAAATAGTTTCAAAATAATTTGATTGATAGAAATGACTATATCTTAATGTCATTATTCACTTGCCAAATATTTCATAAATACCTTTTGTTGTAAAATTTAAAGGCATGTAATATTAAATGTGTCTCTTCAACTAAAAGTATAACAACATTTTTAATTTCTAGAACAAATGATATACCTCAAACTGATTTTGGTTAAAAAAACAATTAATAAATAGTTAGATTATTTATGGAAATGACAGTCTACCTATGATTTGGGGTTTAGTGAGCATTCACTATTGTCTAAAGGCAAGTAAATTTATGAAAATTCATAAAAATATCATTTCACCTATTTTTAAAATAAGGATATTATGTATGTGTATATTAATGCAAATTGTATTTGTATATTTATTTAATGTTAATTTTTTACTGAAAGAGAATCTACATACAGAAAAGCACAAATCACCAGAGTGCAACTCAATAAATTTTTATTGATTAAACACATCTATTTACTGGTAAACAAGTCAAAGAGCACATTGTCAACATCTAAGAAAACTCCCTCAAACCCTTTTCAGTTTATAAACTCATAAATGTAAATACTTAGAGTAGTTTTATCATTTTTAAATAATGACATCATATATATTCATCCATAGTATTGAATATAATTTTTTTAGTCTCAATCTGTATACTGTTACATATATTATATATGTAATATAAACATTGTTATACAGTACCACAATTATTTTGCACTCTGCTTTTGATGAATATTTGAATAGTGAATATATTCAGCTACTAGCTTTTAACTCTAAGAGGTCTGTTTTTTAAAACATCTTTTAAAAAGTTAAGAGCATATTTTATGAGTTCTGTTAAAAACTTAAAAGCCTCATGTATAATTTAAAATACATTCAGTGTAAACAAATCTGTTGCAAAAATTGGAATGAATTCTGACAAATCAATATTTTGACATGAGAATCAGAGTTCTATTGTGTAAGCTTTTATTTTTAACTCAATAATAATTGTAAAACTTCTTTGAGATATTCAATTTAGAAATTGCTTTATGATTAAAGGACTTATTCTGGCATCTTATTCAGAGATGCTGTATTATTCATTGCTATGTGTAGAATTAATTCTCTTTGCCCCAAGGAACTGTAAAGAATCTATGACCGTATATCATGATTAAAGAGATATTGAACAGTTAAATCCTTAAATACATGTGACAAGAAATAACATCCTTCCTCTACATTACCCAGGTTACTCTTTGACTGCCAGTGATCATCAGTCAGATGGAGACTTCTGATACCATGCATTGCCTCTGATTTGGAAGGTCCCTCCTAGAGCTCAAGATAAATATATCAATGTCAGTTAAGATGGGCCAAGTCTTCCAGTCTAGTGAGATTATTTTTCTGTTCTAATTCAGATAAAACTAATATCTTTTCATCTATTTAGCTGAACACCTAAGACCTTCTTTTGTCTTCAGAGACTAAGCTTGGTGGTACAGGCTGAGAAAAGGAATTATTTTCTTCATATCATCTTTAGCTACATTTACCTCTATTTTTAGGTCAAATTGGACCTGTCAAAGTATTGTCCTTCAGCAAAAGTAAATTTAACTTAAGAACTGACACTCTCTCTTACAGCTGCAGGTGGATTGTGTTGTAGTTTTTAATTGACATTTATGTTTTTTGCTTTTTTTCTTCAGTGTATCACTTCTTTATCATCCTTTATAGTAAAAACTTTATAATGCAGTCTAAATTCTGCCATATGTATTTATTGCTTTTTTAAAGTTATTTCAACCCTAGGATTGATGACTCCTGTAGGAATTTATTTCTGGGTAAAATTCAAATATCCAGGAACACGCAAAATTGTTTTCAAAATGTTGTAGTAAAGATATTACTAAAGAGGATTGTGAATGTGAAATAACCTCCTAGAATTGAATGACAATTTTGTTACTTTTAGGTAAATGATCAATGGAAGGGTACTTAAACACTCTTCCATATATGTATGTATGTATATATAGATTCCTTGTCATTCGATATATATATATATATGTATATAACCATTTGTATATATGAATGGATTGTTGTAGAAAGGTAAACTCTATCTATTATTGCCAAATTCCCTTGATTTGAATATCAATTTCAATATTTACTAGCTCTATGAATGTGGGCAGTAAATTAATTTATTTGAATTTTAGTGTCCTTTCTTGAAAAAAAACTGATAAAATGAAATCTATCTCACAGAGTCATAAGGTTTGTTATGATATTTAAATGAGTTAATACATAAAAACAGTGCTTACAGCAGTGGCTGGTACATAGTTATCAACTACAAAATAGTAATAGTAGTAGTAGTGATAGTTTTGTTATGAGTAAATTCTATAAATAAGAACAACTTAGCACATTCAAAATTTTGTATGAATTATGAAAAACTAGCATCTATGGACAACTGTTTTCCTGAGAAAAAATGAACAATTATCTAAGAGATTTCTTTCACAGAGGGTCTTTAATATTATAAATAAAGACAATTCTCATTGTTTAAGCAGCTTTTATTTATAAAATTGTTAATATTTAAATGATATTTCAGAATTTCATCCAGTTTTTTATCTTGATCAGAATTATTTACCTTCTCCAAAATTTACCTTTTTATTATAGAGAATGCATGTATTAGATTTGAAAGACACTTTCAGTCAGCATTAAATTAGTAGTACCTCTGAGAAATATTAACTCTAAATGGAATGGTTATAAAATTAACAAACCATTATTATTATTATTTTTTAAGGGAAAGGTACAGGCTGGAATGATGGAGAGTAGGCAGGCAGGAGGAGAGAGGAGAAAGCACTTTATTTTCATTCAGTTGTTCACATTGATTGTTCCCCGCAACCTCAAGTCTTGAACCTTGGACCTTGGGATGTATGTGGGATTGCTCCCACTTGTGCTAGACCACTAGGCCACCAGGGTGCACCCACCATTATTATTTAACATAAAAATGATTCCCAACAACCATCTAAACATCAATAGCAATTTATGAAAACCTATTCGGTTACGTGATAGAATTTCTAAGAGCTCAGTTTTACCTTTTGGCTGTTTATCTGCTCATTATTTGTTAAGATCTGTAATTAAAATTACTTCTTAGAATGTCATGAAGGAGCATGCCCCGGACTATGATTTCATCAACTACCATCTCAAACTGCCTGGTCATAGTGATTTTTTTCCCTTACTTAAATGACCTCAACCCCTTTCCTACTTTGCATCTGCTCTTTATTCTGCGAGGAATGCTATAATCTTTGTAAATTTTCTTCTCATCCTGTTTGTCTTCTCGTCAACATCACCATAGAGTTATTTTGACCCAATTTTAGGAAACAATTTCTTCTTCCCTTCCTTCCTATTTCTCCTATTCCTTATCTCTATTTTCTGTTACTTTGCAACATTTAATTAATAATTTTAAATAATAGTGATGTCTGTCTCATTCACCACTCTATCTTGAAGACATAGTCAATGTTACTCAATGTCTAGCATGCATTTGAAAAGATTGTCAAATGAATACATTAACACATAAGTTAATGTGATTTCAAGGAGGTATGAATACAAGCAGACACTGTTGGCCACAGAAAACTGCAGATGGATGTGCTATTCCCTGTCATTAAAGACAAGATAGATGTTTATCATCAAGAAACAGACCTCAAATCGATTATTCAAATAGAGGAATGCCAACCATAACAATGAAATATGTATGTAAGATTACTTTTTATTATTGATTCATTAATAAGACAATTGATTCTAAATTAAAAAGCAGGAAAAAGGCATATAAGTAACATCAGTAGATTGGATCCTATATAACCAAACTTTTGTATGTCCGTAGTAGTAGAAAACATAATAGACTGGGGAAAATATTCACAACACAAGTGGTAGGCAAATGGTCAGTTTTGAAGTTTTCAATGTGCCGAAGTATAAAGAACAGTACAATTACCTTAAGAATGAATAATAGAAATGAATTTCATGAATAAAATACTCAGTGGAAATTGAGCTATTTTTATGTTCTGTGTTTGAGACATTGTACATTGTGCTTTACACACATTGTTTAATTTTTCTAATGAATTCATGAGACAGATACTAACATTAACCCTACTTGTAGAGGAAGAATTGGAGGAACATACAGGTAAACTATTTTGCTTAACATTATACACCTTAGCAGTGGAATATATATTCAAACTCAGAAATGTCTAAACACACACACACACATATATATACATATATATATATATATATATGTCTTACATATATTATATATAATATTATACATATATCAGACTTATAAGTCTGATAGTGACAATTCCAAAATTGGAAAGCATACAATGGAAAATATACAATTCAATGATAATTTAAAATGTTTATTTTCTCTCATCATTTTACATATTCCTTGTAAACCCACAGCCTATTTAAATCCAACCCTCTATCTACTCTACAACTGATTCTGGGTGGCCGAATACCTTATAAATAGCAATGAATAAACATGATAAAATTTCTCCCATTATTACAAAAGCTTCCTCTTTTATTTTCCCCCCAATTTCCTTCCCGTTTTTCATGCTTCTTTTGAAACTAAACCCTGAAAAGTGTTTATACTCCTTGTGTCCATTGTCTTCTTTAAATCCTCTTTACACTTATTCATCTGGCTTTACTGATTTCACTTTCCAGAAACTACTGTTGTCCAGCATGACAATGACTTTCATTTGGTTATATTTTGTGGTGAACTTCCAGCTTACATTATGCTAGTATAATTCATAGCATTTAACAAAAAAGCACCCCTTTTTTCAATAGATTTTTCTGTATAGTCATTTGTCAAAGACAGGTATATTCTCTAAGAATGTGTCATTTATCAATTTCATTATTGTGTGAGCATTGTATAAAGTGTATTTGCACAAACCTACATGTCTGGCCCACTACACCCCTCAGGTATATGGAACACACTATTGTTCCTAGACTACAAACTGTATAGCATATTACTGTGCTGAGTATTGCTGTCAATTGTAACAGAATAGTCTATATAAACATATATAGACATAGAAAAGGTACAGTAAAAATATAGTATAAAAGACAAAAGATGGCATGCCAGAATAGGGTACTTAACATGAACGTAGCTTTCAAGACTAGTAGTTGTTCTGGCTGAGTGAGTGAGTGAGTGAAGATGCATAAAATATGAAAGTCTTGACTATTATTGTACGCCATTACAGGATTTATAAACACCGTATACTTAGGCTAAGCTAATTTTATGAAAAAAATGCTTTTCTTGTTTTAATAATAAATTCATCTTAGATCACTGTTACTCGTTCAACTTTATAAACTAAATTTTTTTAAACTTCGACTGGTAATAACAAGTTGTCATTGCACATTGTTCTTTTCCACAGTGGGTTTGCCTCCAGAACACAGATGTCATGAAAACCACCACTAAATCTAAGTCAAAATGGGAACGGAAAAGAGTCTCATCAACATTGCTGTCATTGGACACGTAGATTCCAGCAAGTCCACCACTACTGATCAGCTGATCTACAAACAGGTGGAGTCAACAAGCGAACCACTGGAAAGTTTGAGAAGGAAGCTGCTGAGATGGGGCAAGGTTCCTTCAGGTGTGCCTGGGTCCTGGATAGACTGGAAGAGGAGCGTGAGTGTGGCATCACATTGACATCTCTCTGTGGAAACTCAAGACCAGCAAATACAATGTGGCCTTCACTGGTGCCCAGAACATAAGAGACTTTATCAGAAACACCATCACAGAACATCTCGGGCTGACTGTGCTGTCCTGGTGGTTGCTGCTGTGTTGGTGAGTTTGAAGTGTCTCCAAGAAAGGGAAGAGCTGTGAGCGTGCCCTTCTGGCTTACACTCGGGCTGTGACGCAACTCACTGCCATTGCTAACAAAGTGAATTCCACTGAACCACCCTACAGCCAGAAGAGATACAAGGCAACCATTAAGGATGTTAGCACCTGCATGAAGAAAATTGGCTACAATCCAGACACAGTGTCATTGATGCCGACTTCTGGTTGAAACGGTGGCAGCATGCTAGAGTCAAGTGCCAGTATGCCTTGGCGTAAGGGGTGCAATTTCACCCCTAATGATGGCAGTGCCAGTGGAACCACTCTGCTTAAGGCTCTGGATAGCATCCTGCCATCAACACGCCCAACTGACAAGCCTTTGCACCTGCCCCTCCAGGATGTCTATACAATGGGTGGTAAGGTCCTATCCCTGTGGGTCGGCTGAGACTGGTGATCTTAAGCCTGGCATGATGGTCACCTTTGCTCCAGTGATGTTGCAACTGAAGTCAAGTCCACTGAAATGCACCAGGAGCTTTGAGTGAATCTTTTCCTGGGGACAATGTGGGCTTCAATGTCAAGAATGTGTCTGTCAGAGATGTGTGTCGTGGCAATGTGGCTGGTGACAGCACAGCAAAATGACTCACCCATGGAATCAGTTAGTTTCACTGCTCAGATGATTATTCTGAACCATCCAGGTCAGATCAGGGCTGGACGTGCACCTGTGCTGGATTGTCGCTCAGCCCATATTGTGTGCAAGTCTGCTGAGCTGAAGGAAAGGATTGATTGCCGTTCTGGGAAAAAGCTGGAAGATGGCTCCAAACTCTTGAAATCTGTTGATGCTGCTATTATTGATATGTTTTCTGGCAGCCTATGTGTGTTGAGAACTTCTCTGACTATCCTCTGGGCCATTTTGCTGTTTGTGGCATAAGGCAGATGGTCGCTGTGGGAGTCAACAGAGCAGTGAACAAGAAGGCAGCTGGAGCTGACAGGGTCACAAAGTCAGCCCAGAAAACTGCCAGCCCAGTCTTCATCAGTGGTGGAACAACTGGCTCAGAGCTGTTTGTCTCAATTGGCCATTTAAGTTTAATAGTAAAAGACTGGTGAATGATAACAATGAATCATAAAACCTTTAGAAGGAAAGGAGACTGTTTTGTGGGCCATTTGTGTGTGTGTGTGTGTGTGTGTGTGTGTGTGTGTGTGTGTGTGTGTGGCAGTTTGAAGTCATTAGTTTTGAAAATCAGTAATTTTTGATGGAAGCAACCTGACCAAAAATCTGTCACAGATTTTTGAGACCCATTAAAATGAAGTTTAATGAGAAAATAAAACACATTGCACAACTATACAAAACATTTTTTCTTATATCCCTATTCTGTAAATTTTTTCCATTTACATTTTTTCATTGCATCTTTTTTAACTTTTTTAAAAAAACTAAGGTGCAAACTTACACATTAGCCTCATTTTACACAGGGTCACGATCGTTTTTAACATGTCTTTCACTGTCATATCCTGTCCCACTAGAAGGTCTTCAGGGACAGTAATTTGCATGGAGCTGTCATCTATTATAACAATACCTTCATTTGGAATACATCCTGAGAACCTGCCTGAGGTTCTTCTTAAGGAGGAATCGCTCTTTTAAGAAATATGTCCGCAGTGGTTTGACTGGTTTGTTTCCTTTTTCAACATAGTTTTGCCTGTAAGAGATAATGCACCATGAACATTCCTCCATATTAATGAAAACCTTTTGAGTTTGGGGTCCACATTTTAAATAATTTAATGAGTTTATTGAGGTCTTCAAAATCTTTTGCTAAACACTATACAGCAAGTTTTTTTGAGGTTCTTCTCCTACAGATTTTTTTTTTAATTCTGTATTTAACTCTGTATTTCTGTTCCAGTTCCTACCATTCCTCATTAGTCCTTTCCTCAGGAACCAGCTATAGGAACTCCTTAATGCCATCCTGACACTTAATCCAAGTTAAAGTCTCTTGCCTTCTCAACCACAGCCTTGTTGAGTTTTTCAGCTTCCTCAACCTTAACAGATTCTTTGCAGTAACGGAAAGAGCTCTTGAATTTACTTCTTGATGGCATCCACCCAAATTCAAGCAATGTTCTGATGCAGTCACAGTTGTAATCTTTGCAGTGTCTTACAAAGTCCTCCTCAGTTATTTAGTAATAACTTGGGCAAAGATCCTCCTCAGGGAGCAAGACTTAAAAACTACTATAACTCCTTCATCCTACCTGGTTGGATTAAAGATGTGGAGTTTTGACAGAGAAATGCCACTTTGATATTGGGATGAAGCTCATCAATAAAAGGAGGATGTGTGGGAACACCATCAACAATAAGCAAATCCTGAAAGGTGTGCTATTCTCCAGACAGCACTTCTCCATTTCACAGGTAGAACAATTAAGGAGAGCCTCTTGGAAGAAGAGCTGGGTTATGCATGACTTCTAACTGTCCCTACTAGCACACTAGATGTGTGTGCTTATTGCTCTGATTCAGGACCTTGACATTCACGGCCTGATCACAGAGCTGGAGTTCACAGCCTGACACATTGCTCTCACAGAAGACTGCTGTCTTCTCCTTAGAAATGCTGAAAACTGGCATTGACTTGGTCCCCTCATGGACCCCTCATGGGACTTTTGGAGTCCCATCCAAAATAAGGAGGTTTCATCCATATTGAAAATTTGTCCTGGTAAGTAATATTTTTCCACAATCAGCTTATCTAGAGTTTCTAACATTTTTCAGCAGCCTTTCTATCAGCACTAGCAAATTGAACATTTACTTTTATATCATATACAGTAGTGATTCTTGAATTATTTTAACAACCCAGAGTCAGTAGTAAATTCAGCATCATGATCAGGACCAACCTTTTTCTTTCAACACTACAAATAGGTTTTTGCTTAGAGTGTCATCCTCATGGTACTGAGTGGGAAAATTCTGTGTTTGTTTTCCAAACCAGGTGATTAAAAGTTTCTCCACATCAGCTACAGGCAGTTATCTGGTTTTTGTTGGTTTCGTTGCTTTTGATGAAGCCCTCCTTCACCAGCATCTGTTACTTTGCTCCTGCCTGTCAAGATTATCGCTGTGGTGGAATGGGTCATAGCTGACTGGTGAGCAGTAACCATCACTGATTATTCACTTCCATAGTTCTTAATTGCTTTTAATTTTGTTTTCAGATGAATCACTTAACATGGCCTCTTACTGGCAACAGTAACTGTAGCTTTTTTATCCTTTGGAGACATGATGAACAAAACAACCGGATTTTAAATCAGGCACAAGGGAAAATGGCGTTATTCAATGAGAAGATGTAGTAAACAGGAAATACATGAGTCTGCTACCAGGGAAAAACACTAGGACATCACATCATTAAGCAAAAAATGGATTTTGGACACACCACATGCAATCCATTATGGACTGAAGTGTGATGTGGAGTATGACTATACGTGACTTTCAGGACACACTGCACTCAAGTTTTCTGCCAACAGTGCTTCTTCTAATTCTCTTTTATTGTCAGTCCCTCATCTCATCAATCTCTTAATAGCTGAATGACCTAGAGTTTAGTTTGGGGCTTTTATTTTTTCCTTCTAAATTTCATATCTTAGAGGTCCATCTACTCTCTCATCTATGTTGAACACACTCAATATTTCCCCCCTAGACCTTTTTCTTGGACATCAGGTCATATATAACTTCACAATACATTTGAGACCAGAACTAGTTAGAATATTACCAGGTATGGACCTGGGTGTAGAGAGTTTGTGGCGCAATATGGATCTATTCTTGGAGCTGTAAGTTTGCCCCCAGAAACAAAATCTTGACTTTTCTACCCTGTGTAGGCAAAAACCTGGTACAGTCCCTGGGAATCATGCAAGTTCTGAAAAACTGTAGCATAAAGGATTTAGGCAGAAGAAGCCTACTCTTCCCACCATCTAGAGAGTGTGGAAGCACTTAATGTAAATTTATTACAGGCAATCACAAATGGTGTCATTCAAAGCTCAGACTATCTCAGTCTTTAAAAATATTTTATTATTGTAGTTACATTAAATTTGCTATGTGACCATCAAAGTTTTGATATCAATGTATATGACAAAATCTTAGATTTAACAAGACATTAACTTTTAGCAAACTGATTGAAATCAGGACAGAATTTAAACCAGGTAGAACACCAGGACAATATTGCTCAACTGGGAAAAACCCTATAAAACCAGGACACATGGTATCCTTATTTATAACTTATTTCTTGATAGCTGTACTCAGATAAATCATGGCTTTTCAAACTCAGTTTATCTATATATAAAAAAGAAATGCTACTCTCTTTAATTCACTTATCACCATATCTGATTAAAAACTCCATCTTGCAGTTACTCTGAGAAAAAAAAGTGGAACCACACTTAACTCCATATTTTAAAATTTATTTATATAGTTTATTTTGGTAAGAAAAAACATGAGATATATGTTCTTAGCAATTTTTTTCAGTACAAATATATTATTGCTGACTGTAAGCTTCTGCTTATGTTTATTCATCATCCTTAGCTGACATTTTATTGTCTTGATTTATAACCTACATTTACCTCTTCTCTCAGGCCCTAGAAGCCATAATCCACTTTGATTATA
Source organism: Solenodon paradoxus (assembly GCA_004363575.1). NCBI lineage: Eukaryota > Metazoa > Chordata > Mammalia > Eulipotyphla > Solenodontidae > Solenodon > Solenodon paradoxus. Next base: position 1,087,658 of record RJWH01000166.1, read on the forward strand.
TGAATTTGACCGTTTTTGTTATCTCATAAGACTTGCACATAATCTTTCAGTATTTATTTCCTTGTGGGTAGTTTATTTCATTTAACATAATGTCCTTAAAGTTCACCCATATCATCATAAATTGCATAATTTCCTTATTCTTTTTAAGTTTGAATAGCATTTCGTAGTTTATTTATCTGCTGGTCTATTGGGGAACATTTTTGCTTCCCTGATATGTCTACTGTTGTGAATTTATAATTTTTATCAAATTTGGAGGCTTTCAGCTATTATATCTTTTTTTTTTTCTGATCATCTCTGCTGACGATATACCACAACTTACTTCTGCTCTTTCGATTTTCAGATTCATTGTTCTCTCTGTGTTTATTTTTTAATAGTTTCTATTGCTATCTCCTAGTTTGCTGTGCTTTTCTTCCAAGATGCCTAATCTGCCTTAATCATGTTCAATGTATTTTTATCTCAGTCACTGCAGTTTTATTTCTAAAAGTTAATTTGGGTTTTATTTTTATCTTTGGTGTCTCTATTTAGCCATAGGTAATACAGTTATAACTTCATGTTGATTTTTGTTGCTCTTTCTCATTGTGGATTTTTTTTTTATGCCTTAACAACATCTGATTAAATTATGAATTTTACCTTATGGAATTTACCTTATGAATATTATATAGTTTTGTATTCCTATAATTTTTTAAAAACTTTTCTGGGATGTACTTGGAAATTATTTTATCCTCTTGAGTCTTGTTTTTATGTATGTGTAGGGAGGTGTTGAACAGGACTCAGTCTCTGGTCCACTGTCATCTACTACAGAGTTCACTTTCATTGCCAAGTGAGTTCTGAAAATATCTAGTATGGCTCATGGGAATAAACATAGATTCCTGCCCTGTGTGAGAGCTGTAATGTATTCCTTCTGTCTATTTTGATGGTTCATTCCATAGACGTAAACGTATCTCATATATTTTCTCTGATAAGTAATTTTACAAGCACTCAAATGCCCTCTCCAGATCTCCAGTTATCTCCCTTTATGTAGCTCTCTCATTTCTAGTAACCTATCCTGTGAATTATAGTTGTCTTTATTTCTACAGACTCTCAGCTCCATCTCCTCAACTCACAGACTCCTCCAGGCTCTGTTATAGTTATCATTCCCATACTGTGATCTCTAAACACTCTCAAAGCAATAGAGCTCACCTCATTGTTTCTTCTCTCTTGGGGAACACTGTTCTGTTTCCTGATATCTAATGTTTAAAATGATACTTTACACATTTTATCTGATACTTGTCAAAATGTGTAGATGTGAAATTAAATCTTATCCCTGCTACTTTTATTTGAACATAGACTGAAGTTACCCTGAAGCTTTTTAAAATGAAGAAATAAAAGATGGATATAATATTTTCAAATATAGCAACATAGTGCACATATGTGTTAATGCATCATTCTTATATATTACTTCTTTAAATTAAATGCTTCATAAAGCTACTTTTATATTTACTTATTCACTTGTAATAAGGCCTATATCATTTAAAGTTTGCTAAACTAAATAAATTTATGCTCATTTGAATAGATTATAATAAATGGGAAATAAAAGCTATAGCGTTTACTAAACTTTATTGGATAGACCAATTGTGATAGCTCCTTAGGGATAGAAGGGAAATACATTGTCACTTACAATCTGAGAGATTTAGATTGGAAAGGCTTTTGAGATCACTGAAATTAACTGTCATCAAGAAATGATTCTCGTCACCTAATCATAATATCTAATATAGAATGGCACTTAGATAATTTTCCAAAATCATAAACCAATTTAAATTATTTTGAAAAATCCCATTTGATTTTGCACAAGTATACAAAAGTTAATAATTTTCAATCAGTAACATTACTCCCATGCTTTACACTTAATTTAGCAGATTAGTAACTCAGAAAATATTATAAATGACTTGAATAACTTTCTCATTGTTTTAAGCTTGTATAAAAATTCCAACAATACAGGCAATACAAGAAAATTAAATCTATTTTGATTGATATTAGTTAGTCAGATTAACATTTTATGTACAAAAATTTTCATGAAGATTTAGCATGAAGTCCATTAAACTAGGAAGAGAAAAATAAGTTTGGACTAGGGATGTGTTTGAGCACTGGCAAGTTAATTAAATTTTGAAAGCAGAAGTCTCTTTACCTAAGAATTCACAATATACATATGTATCACAAATTCGCTATGAAGACTTACGAGGTAACACATATAGAAGAGTTTTACAAATACGCTCACAATGTAATCTCTTGGTATTATTAAATATTTCTATACTATGTTATAATATCAAAATTAACTAAATCATATTACTAATTATAGAAGCATGACATTGTAACTTCTCAGTGAAATATTCAACTTTCCAAATTAGGAAAACATTATTTCAATATGAAGATTAAAATATCATTCTCACTGTTAATGAGCATTAAAAAATTCTTGCTGTGCCAGTTTGAAATTATCATTTGTATTTTTATAAATAAGTCATTCAGTATTCAATATTTTGCACAGTACATTAGAGATAATATTATTTACATGTTATATGTTATATAAGAACTACACTATAACAATAAATTTTGAGATATTATTGAATAAATCTAGATGTTAAAGCTATAAGCTTGCAGAGAAATAATGATTTTGAAAACATAAATCATTCACATATAAAAGATAAAAAAAATATGCAGCAAGTTGCCTGGGGATATGATAGGCTAGAAAATTTGAAAGAATGTTAATATAACTATAAAAAACAATGTTTTAATGAATGCCTCTTTCCCCAAGGGTAGAGAAAAATCACCATAGAACACCTCCTTTACCTGAAAAGCAAATATAAACATAGAAATGCCAGTAAGCTAAAAAGTATGGTGTGGTGATCAGAAATGCATATTAGTATTATATCAGGGACTCAACTTTCAAGCCGATTTAAAGCGAAAACATCAAATGTCTGTTTTTTTTCTATTTAGTCTCCATAAAAGGACCAGTATCCTCTAGGAAAGTCATACTTTTGACATCTGAAGAACTAATTAAAACTTTCTCTGAAATAAAGAAGACCCAGTTTGGGTCTTCCAGATTGCCCCAGATTAAAATTAAAAGCAAATTGAAGAAATATTTCTATTCAATATAGATCCTCAGCAATAGTTCAGATAATTAACGCAAAACAGGTAATGAAAAGAAGTAGAAATCATTTTTAAATTTAAAAAATGCACAAATGAGGAAAAAGTAGCAGGTATAAAACATTTCCAGGGAAATCTACAAATAGAATGAGAATTTTACAAACATAACATATAATTGTCCATATGAAGTCTTCAATGAATTAATTAAACAAGAAATTAGATAAAATTGAAGAAAGTTGGGGCAAACTGGAAGGTAGATATGAAGAAATGAGTCAGAACACAATGCTAAGAAGAAAAAAGAGAAAATTATAAAGGCAATATGAATCAATTTACAGAATGAAGTATAGTATTTCAACCTAAATCTCTGATATTTGAAGAGATAACTAAAAACTAAAACAGTGAAATACATGAATCCACAGATATCAAAAGTCCAATATTGTCTAAGCAGGATTAAAAAAAAGAAAAAAAAAACCATGGAGATCATCAAATACAAAGAGAGGATCCTAAAAGAAGTCAGTTGTTTGACAAAAACTGTTTGTTCTTTTAAAATATTGATGCAGTTAGCAAACTTTCTATTGGGTTTTGATTGCACCAAAATCTCTAATGTTGACTACATACTTGGTTGCCCAAAATAATTGCTATGTTTTTCACTCTCTCTCAGAGTTTTGTCCTGTGAACAACTTCCAAACAATCAGATGAAACAGTCTTCCTTACAAGCCAGCTGGAATATGCCATATGTCCTTTTTACTTCTTTTTTGCTAACTTCTGCCTTGAGGTAAACATGATAACTAGGGATGAAGGCGTATTCTTAATCCAGTAAGTACTTTCTTAATAGTGAAGACCTGGAAAAATGTGAATAGGATAGCAAGAACGATCTCGGTGGACTTGTGGAACAAAGTCCTTATATAAGCCCTTGGTTTCCTACTGTCAGACCTAAACGAAAGTAAATTAGGGTATTTCTGTATTACTCGAATCATTGCTATTTTTTTCAGTCATTTTTAACTTGTGTCCAAACCCTGTATGTGGAAAAAACTCTCCTGAGATAATCTTCAATTTTTAAATTAAAAAATAAACAGGCTCATCAACTGAGAATTGGGAGGTGAGGAGAAAAGTTAATGCTTTGATTCGAGAGAAAAAAAGAAATGATTTTTTTCAGAAAGTAAGTATATTAGCAAGAAAGCTAGTATTAACAGAGAATTTGAAACTGTAGCCCCTAATAAAAGAATTTTTGTAGCCCAGCAATGAGTTCCCTGCTCAACTCCCTCCTATTATGGGTTATTATTCTACTATTTTCTATTTCTCTTTGCTGAGTCTTGCTAAGTCTCAAACATAGCTTATAGGTCAGACTGACCGGAGATGTTGGTGGCACATAAGTGTCCCGACCGAAGAACCCATGGACTGACTGGGGACCCTTCACACAGTGCATATCAGCAACCCTTTGACCTGGATCCTGAGTTATGGTGCTGATACTGAAGTTGGAGGTGACCAGATGGCCCCCTGCTGGGTGGCCACTCCCTTGTCATAAATACAGCTTCCAAGCTCACACTCTGCCTTAAAAACACCTGCTTGCTTTCACTCAGTGATACTGAAGATTTGAGCCTGAGGTCTCCCCTGTCTTCATTTTCTGCAGAAAATAAATTAACTCTTTTCCTCTTCTCAAGTCTTGTGTTCCATTTTCATTCAGCACTGCTGCACAAGAACTGAAGTTTCAGTAACAAATTCAGATAATTTTAAGTGATAGTGGTGGTAATGGTGATAGTGAGTTAAAATTGTACCAGTTTTTCAAGTGGTATAACTTTCTTCTTAAAGATTCACATGTTTAGTACAGAGAAGTACAGAGAAGGTAGACAGTTGAAACAAGGTATAGGTTTTGCTCAGAAAGTATTAAGGAAAGAAAGCGTAACAAAAAGTTGAGGGTGGTTGTCAGGCATTTATTATAATAGGAAGAGCACAGGATCTAGATCAGTCTAAAAGGGGAAATAAGGAAGAAACGAGGAAAGAATATGATCAGTAGACTGTGAATCTTGATAGTGTGTGCAAAATTTATAGACACTTGGGAAATGACCTGGAGCATCTGAAGATAGTTGTCTGAGAGTGGAATGGTTGTAATTGAATTCAAGCTCTCCTAACTTCTCTCCATGCGCTCAATTCAAATAACCTTTTTTGTAGAAAGAAAAAATTAAAACCCAAAAGCAAAACTACCCTGTCCTCTAAAAACATAACAGATTTTCGAGACTATTTGACTTATGCAGTTACAAATAAAATTAATTTTATTTTTAAGGAAAACATTGTAAATCTTTCCAAACAAAATAATAAAAAGGTCTTCAGAGAAACAAGTTTCCAATTGATATATATAAGGTAAAGAGCTGTACCTTGAAGTGTGGAACCGGTATTGCGCAAAGAACCATCCTAGAAATTAGTATAAGATATATAATGTTAATTAAAATATATAGGTACCCATCATTATGCAAACTTTCATAATGTAAACTCAGAAACTCAATATGCTGGAATGTATTTTGCATACATTCTCGGAGGGAAACTATATCTGTTAGTATCTAAACTCTGACTACCTTAACTCTCCTAGGGAACAGTAGAACTAAACAGGGAATTAAATATATCTTCATATAAGGAATCCATTAAAGCATATAGGCTATATTTTTGTTTCAATATAAAGAGGTTTTCATTCCAAATGATTTTGAACTATATTATTAATAAACCTTAGTAAAATATTTTAACCTTTTTCTCCATATTTTTTCTTCACAACTTTTAATGTATCTGACCTGTTCACTGATATCACACTGGCTTCAGTTTTGAAAGTTTTCAGTCTCCTCAAACATTGTTAAGCCATTTCACTTTGATTCTTTATTTGGCTATTTTTTAAAAGGAGACCTTGACAAAAACATAAAAAAATACAAAGAAAAATCGATTTTTCTGAAAATTTTTCATACAAAGTTTCAAATAGCAGCATATGTCAGAAGTCGTTTTCAAAAAGTGGTGTTTAATGTTCAGAGGTGGTCAGGCTTACTGAGATTGCTACTATTAATGGTTATCTACATCTCTTTTGTGTTTCCCAGGTGGGGTTCATTAGCATTGCCAAGTGATTTAAATTGAACAGGCTACAGCATAATTTCAGATGGCTGAAATCTGCAGACAAAGGAAGATCATAAATTGTAATATATGATTGTGGGAGCTAATTTCCTTCCAATTGGACTTAGGGTTCTTGAAACAGCCAGAAACTTTAACCTTCTTGTTACTTCCATTAAAGAGAAAGGTAAGAGGGAAAAAATGGCATCAATATAATGTAGAAATTGCGAAGAATTAGACTTCGAGAATTTATTAAAGGTATGGTTTTAAATGAGATGCTCTAATCACAGATATCTATACGTTATTAGCCTCAAATACACTGAAGATATTCTATAGTCAGATACAAAACCAATATATTCCACTTAAATAGGTGTTCTGTGCTCTTTAAAAACAAAAACATATTTAATGTAATGCTCTGAGGCTCAGACAACATCTAACACTCAGAAAATATAAAAATGACTCACAAGAGAGGATACAGTTGAAGCTGTGTCTTGAAGATTAAAGGGACTTTCAGCAGGTAGAGATAAATGGCGAGTAGAACATATGCCAAAGAAATAAGATAGATACAAAGTGAGAATGAAAGAATACATATAACCCATTGGTCAGGAAATACACCACTGCAGGTAAGGGCAAATGAAAGAAGGACAATGAAAAATGGCAATAAAATAGGGTTTATATTTTAGAATACGGTCATATTACAAAGCCTCTACATGTGTAATTTGAATTTTGTCCTTGAGAATGGGTAATCATGAAGCATACCTTGGCAAGTGATGAATTATCATGGTATCTGTGGTATCATGGATTTTAGGAAGAAATCATTGCTTGGGAGATAGAGGTTCAAGTAGAATGAAGAAAGTCAAGGGAAGGAAGCTATTCAAGAAGTCAGAAGACAGAGACCTAAATGAATGACATTATGGATAAAGATAAGGGGAAGGAACCAAGAGATATTTCAGAGAAAGATGTAATTTTTTTTCCAACTGGAGACCGTATTTGTTGTTGACAAGAATTGGTTAGTAATTGAACATGAAGATAGAAAAATAGAAGCAACATGAATGTTAAAATCCTCATTCCATCAATAGTGTGGGTGTGGGGTGTGGGGGTTTTCGGGTCGCTCAAAGAACCCACAGCAGAGTTAGGCGAGTGAGCAAGCAGAGGTTTAATCAGAGGGTAAAGGGATGGAGCCCATCATGGGAGGTCCAGACTCCGTAGGTTCAGGGTCACTCCACATATCAGACAGGCATTAGTAAGCAAACTGGGGGTCCATTAGCAGGGAGTAGAGAGACAGAGGATGGAGCCAGCCAAGGGAGGCTGAGACCCCATTAGTGGGGAGGCTGACTCCAGGCCTTGCCTGTGGCCTGAGTTTTTAGGGGAAAATCCCACATGGTGAGGAAGGGGGATGGAGAGGGGAGTCTGCAGACCAGATTTCAGTTCCTGATTGGCCAAGGTGACATTGTCCTTTGAAGTTATTGGTGGTCTTCTTCAACTGATGTCATTCTTTTGTTTCTTGGTGAGGGTCTGTGCTGGTCACGTACTACATGTCCCATGTGTGGAACTCGTCCATCAGCTTTCCTTATGGATCCGGATGCATCCACGACTGGGTGCTGGAGCCAGAGGCAATTCACTGTCCTGATAGTTAAACTTTAATCCCTGGTCTAAGGCTTGCTCTTGTGGGGGTTCTGACATGGGGTCCAGGATGTTCAGGCTGTCAGTGTGCAATCTAAGCAGGTTGCTGTGCCCACCGTGATAAATATCACCGCAGACACACCACGTTGAAAGTAATAGAAAAGTTTTTATTTGTAACAAAGAGAAAAGTGGCAGGGTGAGAGAAAGAAAAGTACACTTCTCAAGATAGATAGGAGAAGAAGGTCAGGTTCAAATGAAAACCCACACCCTCTCTACTAAGGGTGTACATATTTAGGAGTGGTCTTTTCCGTGCTCCCTTAATTCTGCTCTAGGAATATTTCTGTGTGGGAATTTCCAAGAGACAGACCATTTTCCAAGAACAGGTGTTTCCAAAAGCACACATTCCCACTATCTATAATTTAGAGTATTATGATGAATAAATCCATATACAATCTTATGTTAAGTTTCTTATAATGAGGCAGAGGTCAGTTGCAGTTAATCGTGAGTTGCTGCACTTTTGCCACTGGCCAGACTGGGCAATTCGAGCATCTGCAGAGATGTATCACCTTAGCCAGTCATTTTGAGGCTTTGTTTGTGCTAGAAATTTATTGTTTCCTTTGCCCCTTGGAGCCTGGCTTGTATCAGTGCCTTATCTGACAATTTTAGAGCTGTGTTTGTTGGGCACCTCTCCTGTTCCAGTCCACTTGAGCTAGCCTGCCTAAGGAAACTGTCTGAGTGGGTGGTTCTGCCTTTCACAACTTGCATGGTGTTAAATATGATAATTTTCATGCTTGTAAAGGTATTAGTAGATATGTTTCTTCTAAGTCTTTCAGATACCACTCACTTTGACATGGCTTCTTAATAGAAAACAAAGCAAAACAGAATATAGAAATTGGGCAGAGAAACTGAATAGAAAATCACTTCAGATTCACTGATAAACCCTGGAAGCCAATCATATTTTGTTCAAATCTATTTTGTTAAATCGAAACATTAACAATAAATAGAGAGGGTTTGGTTAATAGATGATTTTCCCTAAACTTTCCCACTATTCATTATTAATAAAAATATTTCTAAAGCACTTATCTAGATATAAAGTGTTGGGAATTGATCACCAAGTTACACAGAATGCATACATTTTTCCAGGGACTGCTAAGCTAATGTCTTATCAAAAGACCAACAGCTTTCGGAAATGTTTCTCCTTAGTAAGTCCTGTATTACCAATTGGCATTTACTTGTGAGCATGTTGGAGGTAAGCTTTTGTGGGCTGATTTATAAACAAGCATCCTTGTGTATTCCATATCAAAGTTAATTGATTGAAATAAGGATGCCAATGCAGTTATTGTCATTATCGTCACAAAACCATAGATCAGCTCATCATATTATGATCTTAATTTACACTCCAAAATGACAGTGCTACAGAATTATTAAAACAGCCTTTAGAAAGGAGACATTAAGTGGTTGAATCATATACATCAAGGGAAGCATGAATCACTTCTCTTATTAGTCATTTCTTTATAAGCAATTTGTGTCTGTAACTTAAAAATGATTCTGATTGTGTACTGGACATTTTTCTCTTTATACTGCAAGAGGATATTAATGAATGCAAAAATATAGAATCATATCTGCATTTGTATCCAGGTCTTTTGACCTTGATACATCCTTTCAATTAAATGTTGAGAATCTAGTTAAAAGCTATTTCTAAGAGGAAAAACCTTCTAATAATCTAACTATATTTTGAAATAGCTTCCAAAATAAAGTTAGCCCCATTGAACATCAGCAATTTATCATCATTTTCCTTAAGGAAGATGCAGCGAAGATTATACTTTACTCAAAATCTGAAGAAAACTCACTAAAATTTCAAGGTATTTTATGTATCAAATCTACTCAACAAAGAATCTAGTACAATTTGTGGTGGCAAAAATCTAATACAGTGAGAGTTTTAACTTGACTATTCATCTTTGTGGTTTTTTTATATCTCTCCTTCCAGGCATTTTTTTCAGGTACCATTTATGTATTAATATAAATGAGTATATAATTGAGATATTTGCAATCACAAAGATTATACATGGACGGAAATATGATAATACATATATACTGTAGTAGAAGACCTTTTTCGCTGAACCCAAGGTAAAAGTTAGCCTGCCAGGAATTTCTCAAAATAATACAGAGGCTGTAGCTATGTCCAAGGACATGTAGACACCCTCCCTACTCTGCGGCTGTACATTGCCAGTGTTGCCAGTGGAAACTATACTTAGCCCAGGAGGTGGGTCTTTGCCTCAGAGTTTAAAAGAAGCTCCCCAAGACCCCCTGTTTTGCTCAGCTTTGAATAAAGATGCCCCTGAGTCAGTACCGATACAATAAAGTGTTTTTCTCTACTCTGAGTGCCAGCTGTCAGTCTTCTCCTGTCTGGAGGTTCTGCTATAACAATACAAGCAACATTTTCTTTGTTCAGAACAGTGCTGCATGATAGTAACGGTGGTTAGGCCACTTTTTTTCCCTCTTCTTGGTTATGTGACACTAGTCAAGGTACTTGCTCCATTTTACTTCAGATTTCCCCTCAGTAAAATGGGCAGAATATTTGTACCTGCTTCATCTTTCTGGAGAGAATTAAATGAGTATATTCATGAAGAATTCTTTCAGCAGTATCTCCCATGGCAAATCTAGCTCAATAAATATGAGCTGTCATTGATAAAAATTGAACAATAGATGAGAAAACAAATGTAAAAAACTTGAAATACAGAATAGGAAGAGCTCTGGATCCTGGTAAATTGAATGGGGAGACTGATGAGAGTGAAGACGGTTTCTTTAAGGGAAACTGAATACAGAATGAGAAATTGACTCAGGGCTATGTTGTTGGAGGATTTCATTCTGAAGCTTACAACCTGTTGCTAATCAGTAACCTGATCATGGAAGAGTCCCTCAAGCATCTCTAAACATGTAGATGTCATAGCCAGGTAAAAGATTATGACATATAATAGTGATTCAGCTTCACACTGGGATCAGTAGAGACTCCTGAGAGCAGATAGAGATTTCCTCACATCAAAGTCAGAGGCAGACACATCACCTCTGTTACACATGGTCCTGATTTTCAGGGTCTGAAACATCTACATGTTTTTTAAATTTCAACACATTGATATAGAATAAAAAATAAAACGAACACAATAAAAAGGATATATTAACTTATTGCTAGTCATCATAAGGCATTTTCATAAACTACAAGGAAGCTGAAAGTTTATTTAAAAAATAGACATGAACTGCTAAATTAAAAAAAAATTGAAGGCCCTTGGCAACAGAAATCACATAGGTATAAGGTGTACATCATCATAAGTCATTATCTGTATGTAATACACTAATTTTACCACCAACACTTGCAAGTCTGTCACCTGATTATAGAAGCAAGATCTTTCTATCACTTGTAGCTCCTCAGAATTAGAAAAAAAAAAAAAAAAAAAGGTCCAGAATGTCATCAGTTTTGAATAGTAACTCCCTGAAAAAGGTGATTGGGGACAACTGGGAATTGGAAATGACATTTGTTCACTACAAATTGAAAAGCTTATTTCCACAATTCCAAGTGTTGTGGATGATGAGAGAAATACCTGTGGTATCTTTTCCTTCTGGTGACTAAATTTAAAATAATAATAATAATAATAACATCAGGGATAGCACTAATTTCTAAATATTGAGCAGTCATTATGTTCTGGGCACTATATGCCATCTAATTTCAGGAATGTATAACAATGAGCATAACTTCATCAAATGGACTGTGGAAATATGAGAATCATATTATTAATTAGCACAGCAAGACAAGTTTTATATTTTCCTACTCTGGTGATATATGATGAGGGAAAAGTCCAGCAGGTTTTCCTCCAAAAGGACACTCTCAAGATTCCACCTGTGAACTTGATAATTTACCTATACCAAGTATTTGATTTTGAAACAAGACATTGTCCACAGACCCTGGAATCTCCTTTCTTGATGACAGATGTTTACTAATCAAAATATGAAATTGATGTATAAAATCAGAACAATCAGGATGTTAGTCTATAAAAACAAATAACTATTTTAAAGGTAAGTTTATCTAGTCTAAATGTCCAAAACATTATCTCAAGGTAATGAGACATAAATGAGAAGCCAAATACTGAGGAAAACGTATGCAGTGTGTAAATTATCAGAAAAAAGGGATATGGTAAATTGCAAGCCTTCTAAATTAGGCTTGCATTGCCTTTGGCAACCATTTGTCAATAGGGATGACTTTTCCCAGACTCAAAAATCTGGATTTTCTGCTGGTGTTCGCTACATCTCTCTCTTTTGGGGAGAGGTTAGATGGACATTAGAGCTGTTTGCTTCTAACAATCTATTTTTTGTTAAACTTCTGTGCTGACCAACACTTTAGATTTAAATATTTTATTTTGTAATGTTAAAATGTTATATTCTCATCCATATGTTTTAAAAGACATTTTGTCTCTTAATAAATTTGAAACTTATCATTTGACACTAGGGTTTAACTCTCAGAGAGCAAATTTATTTGACTTCCAGTATTTTGTGAGTATGAGGTGTATACCAAGTTGAATCCCTAATTTTTTGAACAGATGATTTAAAAATTTGGACCTAAAATATAATATTCAATCAATTGTCTGATTAGCAATATGACTTCCAACTGAGAATTTCAGTGTACCATATGTGCTTTTATGATGGCTTTAGAATGACCTGAGAATGCTAATCAGAATCACAAAAAAAGTGAAAAGCACATGCAGCCATGATCTGCTTGTTCAGAAGCTCAGCAAGACAAATTCCCTTTTTTCTTGACTTTCAGTCTGGAATTGTTATACTATAAATGACTTCTCTTTCTTTGTGTACTAGCTGTAAATATGCATACCCACTCACCCATTATGCTTAACCTATATGAACAGCTGGATTCATTACAAAAACGGAATTTTCTTTTTCTTCTGCAGAGAATGGGATGAGAGAATAATTTGAAACATGTACAACAATATTTGAATGAAATAGCGACTAGGTAAAATATGACTGCTTCTCTGGGCTTTCTGAACCTAGAGCTACTTGTTTCCTAGTCTGCTGCACATGCCAATCTCAATGAAGCCCAAGTGTTCTGTGTTGCTTGCCCTATGATTCTCTGGTCAGAGTGATCTGTTGTATGTGCCAAGAGAGAACTATATACTCCATTATCTTTTCAATAGGCCTGAAAATTATTTGTTAAAAAATTTTCCCACTGTCACTTTTAGAAGTGTTTGCACAAGTGATTGTTATAGATTTCCGTCTAATTATAATTTCATCATTGTCTTACATTTATTCTCTCCTATCTTTCAATAAGAAGCTGAACTTGAAATTTAAAAATCACCTTCCATGGCTTTGTTTCTTTCCCAAGAGCTACCCCTTCTTTGTTCATCAATATTTTGATCCACAAACTGCTCTCTTTTCATGCGTTCAATTATTTCTTTTCATTCTCATGAGGGCACTTCACAGTCATCTTCCAAGGGACAGATTGTACTATGCCCTTAATTTCTCTCTTCGCTACCCACAAAATCATCACATAACAGCGCCGGAAATTTATCTAGTACAGCATTTCATTGCTGATGTCTTTTTAGCTTGAGGAATGCTATAATTCTGGGGTCTTTTTCTGCTACATTTGCCCAGTGCACATTTCTGAAGCATTTCATCATTCAGTTCTCTAATCATCTCTACAATGTCAAGAGTTTATAGAGAATCAGTTGTGGTCTGCAGATAGACGATTCATATATATTTATTAAACTCCAGCCCAGACTTCTCAACCCACTATTTATGGAGATATATAAAATTATTGATGTACAATTTGAATTGTTATTGATCCTTAACATTATCATTAATGTCTGATGCAATATATTTCTCATCTAAATTAATTCTTCTTCCCATAGATCTGCTTCCTTTCTTAAACTTTCCATAAGGTGACATATATATATTCTTGTTTCTATTTTAAAGAATTAGCATAATGCATCTCAAATCACTTTCTTTTTCATGTAGTTTACATGCATGATTTCAAAAGGTAGCTCTAAGTCCACGTACCTGCATTAGGAGTGAAAGGAAGTTATTAGGAAATGTAAGTAAAATTCTTCTCTGCAAGTGTACTATCTGCTTCATTTGTTTGAGATCTGCTTGCATATAAATGTGACTTTAAAAAATATATCCAGAGCAGATTTGACTTCTACATTAGAAATTGATGCCTTATAAAGCATTTCATGGAATGGTTTATATACCACCATCCTCTGAAGGAGTCATAGGTTAGCATCTTCATTTTTCAGATTCTCATGCAATTAGAGGTCTGGATTTGATTTAGATTCAAAGAGAAAACCTCAACATGGTTTGAGAAGTGAAAGCTAAGAAAAGAAAAAGTATCTGTGCCTCTTATTATGTACCCCAGTGAAATGCAGTCCAAGAGAGGTGGAGTTTTCCTGCAGTAATGTTAACAGTTGCTGCCACCCTTCTAGTGCCATAGGACTTTATAAGGAAAACAAATTTTCCTGATTTGAGAAAATAGTGTTTTTCTGCCTCTGGACTTAATGGCAGCTTAGTAATGATGGCTGATCATGGCAGTGGTGTTGGAAGTGCCAAGCTTCTTTTTAACCGTCACAAATTGCCAAACATGGAGAATGGGATTTGATAATGAGAAAAGACTTTTTATTCAAGTTACTGATAACTTGGCGATTTGGCGGGTTCATGTCCAAAAATAAGCATCTGGGGCAAGAAGAGAGGGAATAGCCCAATGGGATGCAGGAAAGGGATTTTTGGGAAGCAGGGCAGATGTACAAGTCCAGAACTATTGCTTTTTTATTATTGATAGGGGTGCCACTGTGTCCTTCACTGGGGGCGTGAGGTCGTCTTGGAGTTAGTTTTGCACCAGTAATAAAATTGATTCTAAGCAAATTTCAAGAAAGGAAAAAAAAGAGAAAAACAGACTTGTTATTTTTTGCAATCTTTGAATTTGTAAGGTCTACTTCAGTATTAGTTCTGGCATCTGTGTTTTCCTGATTATAAAAGTCCCAACTCTCTTAGCAACTGTTCTGTAGCACACTTTGACAGATTTTCCTAATCTTGAGTTTCTTTTCATTGTCTTCCAATGAGTTACTATGCAATTCATATCCTATATGAAATCTCTTAGTGATTAAAATGTACTAGTTATTTTTGGTCTGCATCTTAACAAGGATTGATAAAATAAAAATCTGGTGGTGTTAAAATAGTCTGTTAGAGCAGAGCTCTAGGCTACAGAGAGAACACCTGGCCAGGGAGCTTGTGACATTTTATCTGCCCGACCAATGGTCTTGTGGAACTTGTAAAAACATCTTGTAAAACCTGCAAGAATGTCTTGCCTCACAAGTCAGTATAATAGAACCTGTGATCGAATACATCATGTTGACTGCAAAACCTACAAAAACATGTCACCTTTATTATCCAAAATGTTTGAACTTGTGGTCGGGTACAGCCTGTTATTGACTGAAGGTAGGAGGGCACAGGTGTGTTGGGACAGTGTGCCAGTGTCTGCCTTCCCTTAACCTACCTTTAGTGGGTACATACCAGTGTGACCTTGGGTGGTCCCAGCCTAAATGGGTGGCAAATTAGGAGGAAAAGATTGATAAGGAGTCATATAAAATCAGTGGAACAAAGGCAAAATGTGTGCTCAGTTCTTGGAGGTGCCAGTTCCTCTCCACCTTTGGAGCATATTTTCACTTTGCTACAATAAACTTGTTTACTACCTGTCTGTGCTTCTCAACTGAATTCTCTTTCAGAAAGACGGGAAGCAAGGAAGTAACAATTCCGGTAACGGTGGCTACAATGATCGAAAGTCATAGATTCTTCATGTCAGTGGCGTATCATGAATAAATAAATCTCAGTTCTTGTCTCTTCAAGTGAAATAACTCAAAAATGCCTGATGGAAAAGTGAAGTGAAGCAAGAGTGTCATAGATGACAGGAAAGCACATTTGTAAGGGAGCTCTGAATGGGCAACCTCAGTTTCAAGAGGTGGAGTTTGAAGTGCTGCCTGCCTGGTCGCTGGGGTGGGTTTTTATTCCCTTTCTAATCATAGGGATTTATCTGTCTGAGTCAAGGTGCCCCTCTGAATATCTCAGAGCATTCTCAGCCATTTCAAAGTCCCTTTCCCTGAAAAGTCCCCTTTCTACATTCTTTGACCCCAGCAGTTTCTTCCTGCCTCTTGCCCATACAGTTTCTTTGCCCACCGGGTCATAGCCATTTTGTCAGTTACTCACACATGTCGTTTTGTCTTCCTCAGCTCATGTCTACCTAATTGCAAGTCCTAATATTAAGATAATGAGAATTCGGAAGTTGATTAAGTGACCTTGTTCAATTTTAAGCTAGCTATGTTCTTACTAACTGGACCATAGATATCTGTGACATTGAAAGGTATGAAGGTCACTGATTATGAGAAGTAATACATGAGATGGGTTAGAGTTAGATTTTAGTTAATTATGGCCTATATTTCGATCCATTTTCTATTATACTTTAGCTGTATGGTCTTTGGCCAAGTTATTTTACAGCTTTTACTTTCTTACCTGTATAAAAGTACTAACTTACAGCTTTGTTGTGAAGAAAAGAAAACACACACACACACACACACACACACACACACACACACATATCCTAGAAAGATACCTGGAGCTGCTTTTCTATTCATTATAAATATTATCATCATTATTATTGCTGCTACTGTGGTGATTGGTTTTGTCAAGAACTGGGAAGTCTGCTTGAACAATAATAAATTAATAAGTCAGTTTTCTTTTTTTCTTTCTTTTTAAAAGTAAAGTTGCAGGTGGGAATGAAAGTGAGTAGGTAGACAGACAGGCAGGAAGAGAGAGAAGAAGAAGAAGCATTTATCCATTTTTATTTAGTTGTTCATCTTGGTTGTTCCCTGCAGCCCTGGAGGTGAAACCTGGTCTTTGGGATGCATATGGACTGCACTTGGGTGGACTTACCTACTAAACCACCAGGCCACATCTAGTCTTCTAGATACTCAGTGAAGACATGAAATTCCTAGGTCAGAGACTGAATAATTTGTTGTTCATCACAATAACAATAGCACATCAACCCATTTCCTAAGCTCCTTTTCTTATAGAGCAACAAAAAGAGATTAGAGAGACACTTAAACACACAGTGGGTTATATTACAGAAGAGGTGCTTTAAGCTCAGGGAAACTAAATCACTTGTAATGGACAATAAACATTACCTTTGAAAGAAACATTATCTTTGTTATATTGGACTCTAAACAACTGGATTTTGCTACTCTATTATCTCTCAAGGCTGCTTTCTATACAAAAATATTGAGAAGGATATTTTGGAATAGACAGTCAGTGACTTTGTTGACAAGATGTGCAGAAATTGCAGAGACTTGTGGAGAGTTATTTCAAAAAGATCTGTCCTTTTTATTTCCACACCATTTTGGTGAATTTTTCTATAAACATATGCCCCTTTATTAATTCCTCTGATAAATCTGACCAATAAAGGTTTAGATTATATCTGGTCAATGTGCCTCACAGAGTATTTAACTAAAGTTATCATAAGGTCCACCAACTAGGCTGAAGCAAGCCTTGCAGTGGTCCACAAATGTAGTCTCCCGATTTTTCAACCTAGACAGCTGAACAAATACCCTCAACCACAGAGTGTACCTTAGGAAGCTAGCAAATTATCTTTGTAAATGTTTATATTGACCTTTGCATTTCTTTGGAGGCCTTGATCTATATAGAACAGAGTGAATTAGCAGTCGCACATATTCTGCTTACCTCCTTAAGGAGCAATTCTAGGCTTATTCTATCATCCCTAACAGTCCACATCAGTTAAAGATGACCTGAATGTTTTTATGGGCCAAGATGGTGTCATTGATCATTTCAGATAAGATAAAGAAATGAATTTCCTACCACTTTTTCTAATTGGATGACTCCCATTTTGGGGGAATACTCCACAGGATACATGCAAATAATGATACAGTTATCTCTCTTGTATGCCTCTCCAAATAATCAAGTATAACCTATCTTGGAAAGAACTCTGTAGTTTGAAGACTAAATAACTGTCAATTTTTCTTAAATATATGAAGGTCTCTAAAGTACAATTCAGCATGTTTTAAGGAAAAAGGCAAGTTATTGTCTGATTTCAAAATAAGAATTAGAGTATCGGAGCACACATGATTCCCATAGAAAGAAGATATTATTTGTGATTGTTGGGGTCTTCCAACTGGGACTGTAATAATTGAGGGCACAGGGTGACAGTGCTTCACTGTTGTGAGAACAAAATATGAAATGATTAGAGAAGGAAGACATAATTCAGAAGCATAGCTTCATCATCTGTTGGAAAACAACAACAGAAGTGCTTTATATATACATATATTAAATAATATACTTAGTGTATGTGTGTACGTACATAAATACATATCCAGAATTGTGACTGTACTAATGAAGAATTGAGAGTGAACATGTTCCAAAGAGTCAATAATTGCTAGAATTTATTTACATTATTATTTACATCATTACTTTTATTGCCCATTATGTATATGTACATATACGATATCCTACATTTGATTGCTAGCATTTATATATATATACATACATTATATATAATCTATCTTTTGTCTATTGTCATCTATCTGTATATGTAAACACAGACTTGTGACTGTAGTATAAAGAATTAAACATACTTCAACAATATTCAATGACTGCTAGAATTTATCTATTTTTTCCTGTTGGAATTATTGAATGTATTTCTGTTACTCCATGATGGCTCTTTTATGTGTGATATGAACTTATTGCTATTTATTTGTGTGCGTGTGTAAATTTTAGCATGGGAAGAGTGTATATGTGGAAATTACAATGATTGATGAGTATTGAGCAATAATTAATTTTTGTTTTCCTCCTTTCTTATATATTTTAAATTTTTATTTTTATTTTTGGATTTTTTTCTGAATAAAAAATAACATTAGAAAATAATTGTCAATGTTTTGAGGTGCAACCTGAATGGGCACCTTTGCTCTCCTTATAGCTGTGTTTATATTTTTCACTATGAATAATATAGCTGATTGGACCAAATGACCCTATGGAATTAATTTTACTCAAGAGTTTGAACAAAGCTACAGTGAGTCTTGTTATTCCAATACATATTCCAACTCTATAACTCACTCTTTTTTTCCCTGAGTTCAGGAAATAAATCCTCACTTAGTTCTTGCTCTATAATGCATGTACACTCCCTTCCCTCATTTCCTTCTGTGCTCACACTAGCTGAAAACTGCTCTTATTCCTAGTCAAAGGAGTCATGTTTAGGCTAGATATGAGTCTCAGTAAGATGCTCTGACTTAGCTTCAACACTATTTAAATTTATCCAGAGGAGTTATAGTGCTTCATAAAATGACTGGGTCAGATTGAAGACTATCTAAAAGGAATATAGTGATCAACATAAAGCTAAAAAATTAGAAAATTACACATTTTTTCTCTCAGGTAGCAATTCAGTTGTTTAGAATGAATGGTTCTTTGAAAAGAGCCATGGAAATACACCCATTGTGAAATCTTCCTGTGAGCTGTAGTTGTACACAAGCTGGATTTAGTGGGAGGCGTAATGATTTTCAAATATTGACAAACTCCCTAATTTTTTCATTTACTTAGTATTTAATGTGCATTTGAGTTTGGAGGTAGAGCTAACTGTAAATGCAAATACAGTCAAAATATGCTGATTTTTTTTTTTTACATCTCTAATAGTCTATATATTGACATGTTTAGAAGTTATAAGTAAGATAATTTTGGGTTCTTCATGGAAGACATGTTATAAAAATCCCAACCATTAATAAAATAAGCTGATTCACAGGAGTGAATTTTCAGGTAAATGAAACTCAAACATTGAGATTCCAAAGTGTCCACTGCAATTATTGATGGAGGAAGGCAATATTAAAAAAACAACACCCATTTTCCTGATTTATTAACTCAAGAACACTGAATACAATTCAAGACTTTCTCCAGAGGTATTTGAGGGATTTCGTACTATTTGTACTTCTTGTACCTAGTTTTCCATTTTCCTAATTTTTTGTCTGTATCTGAAAACCCTTGAGTCAATATTGACCAGTCATGAGAGTATAAAATCTCTTCAATTTCGTCTTGCAACAATCCTCAGGGACTACTGCCATTCGAGTCTCATTTCTTTCTCAGCAGCATTCTTTGGCTTTACATTTTAAAGGCAAGGGAAAAAATTCTAACTCTACAGAAAGCCCTTTGAAACCACACTTCCTTTCTGAATTGTTCAGAGTCAAAATGACATAAAGTCTTCCATTATAGTGTACTTTAATTTACATGAATTTGACAAGGTCTGGTCTATAAATTGATGTTGGGGAAGTTAGCTGAATGCTATTAAAACAGGTAACATTTTGTGGGCTATAATTTCACTGAGATGTGAATTTGGAGCTTATATTCTCACTCTGTTATTTAAATTGAACATATATCCCTCTCAGTCAAATAGCAGCTAGAACTTCTGCTATAATTAATTATTTAAATGTTTGATTTGAAAACATATACTGAAAATAACAGTTATATCCTTTTATAAAGAGTGTATTATGTATATATACATTGTGTATATATTTAATATAAATATACTTGCAATACTCATAATTAGCTACAGGTCTAAAAGATACAAATTAAGTGTAAGAGAGATTTTAATTAATTGATTAAAGAGGAAAGAATAAATATTTGTTAATAATGTTTATATTATCACTTAGATTCACTATATATGTAAAAACTAACTTGAAATATTTATTCGGTTTTGTTTGAATTTCTTATTTTTCACTGTAGAATAGACTAGAAGTTATAAAAAGGCAAGCAAAGGTATGAAAAAAGATTTGAAAGAGTACATGAATAATTCTAGAAGATGAAAACATATGTAAAAATTAAAAGACAGAATTAGAGAATTTAAAAAAAAATCTCATAATCACTCCACATTCAACATTTTAATTTATTTGCTCTAGGGTAGGAACAATGGTTTTAAAACATTGATAATTTTATTTATTTTTTTTTTTTGTATTCCCTTCAAACCTCTGCTTTTCTTAAACCTGAGTCTTGGGACTTTACATGGTCCACATCCCACCTATCTCAGCAGCTTGAGCCATAAGGGTGTGCACAGAACATTGCCAATTTTAAAGTGATTTTAAAATGTGCCCAAAGTTGAAAAATATTGTATGAGTTTTACATGTCGGTGAAACTACTCTATTATTACATTTTTTGATATTTAAATAAAATTGTAGTCATATTATCAATAATTCTGACAATCAAAATATTTTTTCATTTTAATAATATTGCATTAATCATTTTAACAGAAAAACTAAGATTTCTGATGTAGCCATAGAATGATGTACTTGAGTCTACCTGAAGAAAAGAAAATTCTATTTATTTCATTTGATAGTTTCATGTAAATTTGACACTTTTATGATAGCAGGTAGTCAGTTTTCCAGATCTTATATTTTCCAATGCACCACTTTCTAAAGTATAAAAGATCCACATTACCAATTAGATTTATACTTACCTTTAGCTCTATAACTTATTATTTCAAAAAGTATTTCAAGAACCTAACATTTCAAATCGACATTACAAAATATTAGTGTTATATCCCAATATTTAAAAAAAATCTACATTTATAGTAAATTCAATTCTTATTAGCGAACATAAAATGATTACAGTACAAAAAAGCCTCAATTTTAGGTCACATATATTTAAATTAGTTTTACTAAGTACAAAAAGATCATTTTAGCATGTATTATATGCGATTAATTATGAGTATTTTAAAAAGCAAACATAATGATACATTCAAGAAAGAATAAATTATCCTATGTCTACAAAAAAGTGACTTTTCCCAATTGTAACAAAGTCAGAGATTATACATATTAGCTTCTGAAAAATTTTCTTAAACCAGAAAATATAGAAAGAACTATAGTCACCCAGAAAATTGTCCAATTTTACCTAAAGTGAGTATTCAAACTTCAGTGTTGGAGTTTAACCATGCATTTTCTCATCAGGTAATTTTATTATTAGTTTGTGGCAAGGGGGAAACATTCATTCTTTGTTTTTTCTTTCCTAATTTAGCATCAGATAGGAAGCGTTTTCATGTTTGCATGTGTGTCACCTGTATAAAAGATCACAATCCTCAGCTCTGCATATACCAACACCTGAATCTGTTGCATATGTCCCAAAGAATCTTGAAGACTGGATTGAAGTAGGATATTCACAAACTTGAAATTAATTATGGTATACATCTTTAAGACCAACAAGCAATCAAGGGCTTATCCATGGATTGCAAAGTTTAATTCCTGAAAATATTGGCTCAATAGTTTAGTTTCATTTAGGCTTGTCCAGTCATACATTAAACTTTAGTGCATTGTGCTATGTTTAAAGAAGGGCTAATCGCTTCAACTACTATGCTGAATATTTAAAAATTAAATAATCAAGAACATATCTGTAAGTCATTTTTCTTAAAGCAATTCTGAGTCTAACTCCTTTGTTTTGCTTTCTTAATACCATTTTACAAATGAACCTTGTTGAAGGTACTCCTATGTATCCAATAAAATGATCTGCATTTGGCAGCATGTTTCAATAAAGTAAGTCTAAGTCTTCTAAAACGAAGATTGATAAACTGAATTGTTCACAACCATGCTAATTCAACATTTACAATGCCAACACTGGTATGTATGTGGAGTTAATACATTCTTATTTCGATAGAGTAATTTGAAAACTGAGAAAATCAATAATCATCGATGTCCTATGGGTTTAAATGTCATGATACCAATACTATAGAAAATTAATAACAAACCTCTTAACTCCCCTACAAAACTAGAAAAATAAAATAAATGAAAACAGAGGGGTTGTTTATTTTTTTTCCTAAAATACAAGCATTTTGATACATTATAATTACAGATCGAAGAAGAAAATGCAATCTATTCCAAGAAACTAAATTTTTACCAACGTTAGTGAATACTTAGTTTTACAAAAGTGGATTCTTAGTTGATGCACAGTTTTGTGTTTTCTTGGTTTTATCCTGTAAAAAAGCAGGCAAAGATCTTACTGGATCGCTGCTCCCCCAGTGATTATTACAAATTTTAATTTAAGCAGTGTTTTCCCTTTGTCTAAAATATGTGTTAGATTACTTACTGATTATTATACAGAAGTGTCAAGTCTCCAGAACTTCAAGAATCACCTAGCGATTATGGCTCTTGTGAGAACTGAGTGAGGATATAGAACATTGATTAGCAGGCGATGAGATCTTTATGAGAACAATTTCAACTCAGAAGGTATGAAACAAAGCAATAATGAGCATAGATGACTTGGTGTTTGTAAATAATCAACCAGATATTTAATTTAATAGAGGTTTTCACAAAACTCCATGGAGAAACTTGTAATTCAATGATTTTTCTTTCCCAATTTATAAGCAGAATTGTGATATTTTGAATTTAGAACTCAAAAGACCAATCTAGACTTACATCAGAAAAAACGTTTACTTTTATCGAAAGTATATTTATAAATATATATACGAAACAAATTTCTTAAGAAGGTTTGTTGTGGATCTAGTAAAAAGAAATGTTATTGAATAACGTAATTGCTAAATTAATATGAGCTACCTTTGACGTTGAATCCACTAATAAAATAGATTGCTTAAATTGCAAAAATGTGCCTGATTTTCTCAGAATATCCTTTCATACACACATGTCTGCACACACAAGCACACACAAAAGCAAAGCTAATATCTTGTTAAAGTTTCTTTTGGAATATAGCAATAAACTGAAGCATAAACCTGTTAATTACATTCCCGACTGGCAATCTTAAATGATACTATTTATTCAATATAGCATAGTGACTTAAAGTCAGTAGACAGTTATGTATATGTGAAAAAATTCTTTTTAATAAACAAAAATTGAAGTATTTAAATTGAAAACAGTGGTCTGATTATGTCAGACAATTAAAAATTATAAAGACATTATATAAAATTCTTGTAAATAGTAGATTTTAAATAATATTTGACTATTACCTTCTCCAAATGTCTTTCACATGAGCATTATTTTAGTATTTTAACCATATTACCTTGATAGAATCATAACTATTCAATATTTCTGCAATACTTGTGCATGCATATTTTCTCCCCTTTTTAGAAGTTAAAAAAAAGAAAGTGCTTTATTCAGTAGGTTTAATTAGCAAGTCTTATTTCTCAGTGGATTTTCCTCTTTGACATTTTTTTCCCCTTTTTGAGCTATCAAATATGTCTTTGAATTTGATGAAAACATGAGTGCTTAAATACTGATGGAAGATATTTGTGTCTCTTGTATAAATGGTGATAATACAAGTTCATGGATAGCAAAGAAATGTATTAAATAATAAACTTCATTTTAAAGCATGAATTCAATAGGAAACATCATAATTTTTCTTATGTACACTATTGTGAGTGATTTTGATACAGTGTTCTTGATTCCCAAGCATTCAAATGTTAAAAAAAAATTCAGTTTAATTACATGCTTCTGTATACTTTGGAATAATAAAAAGAAGTCAACATTTTTTGGGAGAGCTACATTAAAAAAAAATAAATGGGACCACAAGGTAACAATGGGTCAGCTCACAATTTCTTTGAAATTCTGAATGTTTTTATTTGAAAAAAAATGATGACTGCTTCAAAATATGCAAATGATGTTAAAATAATATTAACAGGAACAACCTATTTTAAAAAGTGATTAATATGGCCCTGGATTTTAAATTAATAAACGTTTCATTGTTTGATGTGCATTATCTAAGAACACGAAACGTGGAGGTCTTGAAAAAAAATGTATTCTTGATAGATGCTGAAGAACATGACCTTGCAGATCATAATTTGAGTTACTTCAACTATTTTCCCATTGGAATGATGACAGGTCATGCCAGACACCATAGTTACAGGATTCATGGAGATTTGGATCTCTTGTGGCCCCTCCTTTCCAGTATCTATGATATCATGGCAGAGTTCAGTTCACTCAATCAAATAAACACCTGTGATTACATATGAAATATGTGAGGAAAGTAATAGCTTACCTGTGTTTTTTAAATTAAACTATGAACTGCTCAAGAAAAAAATAATGGAAACAAACTCAAGGGATCACTTATCCAAACCTGAGGTAATCTGGAAATGGATCCCAGAAAACATTACTAAACATTAAGATTGGCGCTTAAAAATCACTGAACAAAAAATGGATATAGTAAATGTTCATATTAGTTATTTTAGAAGAAAAGAGCAAAATAGTCACTATCAGCCACTAGTGATATTATAACTCATTAAACAACTCAGTGCTGTTAATTTACATGTTCCATTTAATCTTCGATTTTAAACCTTTATAAGAATGAGCTGTAATTTAATTTTCAACCAAATTCTGTGAATGGAATATGAATGACATTAATACATCCCCATGGCATGGCACAAAGCACAAGGTTAAAAAAAAAGGTGACTGAATTTTCAGCTGATTCAGAGCAGTAGATTTACAACAAAGAGATCACATCTCTCACTATATACATGTATTGATGTAATTTTTTGTACATGTCAGAACCCGTTATGTCAATGCACAACTGCATAAAACAGGCATAATATGGGCCACCCTTAAGTTTATTAAAAAATGTGTTTCCTGAAAAATCAGTCTTATTTTTGTAAATTTTTGTCACTTTCATTTTGTGTCTTTGAAATGGTTCATGTAAAGGAGAATAATTCCAGGGATCATGCATCTATAATTTAACATTTTTTTCCCATGAAGTATCCTCTCTCCCTCAAGACCAAAAGTCATTTTGATATATCTAAACTATAAAAGGTTAAGAAGTGTGTAAAAAATATACCAAAGAAGAGAAATAACAGAAAATCCTGATCCATAATTATCAGGAAATATGGAATGTAAAGACGTTATTAGGTTCAAATAAGACTTAGTAATTGAAACTGAAAATAAGGATAGCAATAATGATAACAACATTTTTGGTCAATCTGCCATAGATTTTAATAAAACTTTTGCCATCAATGTGGGCAGCCCTTTGCCCAAGGTATAGATGTGTCTTGTCTGTTGTCCTACAGAAACTGCTATTTACAACTAGTTTACATATGTACATATTTATAAATTTATAATTATAATCAGACATTAAGAGCAATGCAGAACTTACAAGAAAACATTTTTAAAGTGTCTAATAACACATACCATATAATAAAGCATTTGTATGCTTGCCTTTAGGCACGGGGTACTTTCTTCGATTACTGCGCACTTCCCTAAACTACAGAGACAAGCTGGCTGTATTTAAGTATGTAAGAAAATAGGATAGCCTCTATTTCCATGAATAATAAAGCACATATTTTAAAACCATTTAGATGACAAAAAGGTGTTTTTGGAAGGGAATTAAAGAAATGCATTTATTTGGCTCATGTAACAATTTTATTAAGAAATATGAACTACCCTTTGTGAAGGAAACTTTAATGTCAAGGCTGTCTTCATGGCAAATTCTGTTAATAAGATGCATTTGTGACCTTGGTATTAATACAATCATGCAACGCACATAATAAAATCACACTACAACAAAGTAAACTCAAAAAGTGAAAATTTAAACGCGGCAAAGGAATAGCAACATTAGTGATGATTTTACTTATCTCTGTAAGATACTCCTTTTGCTGATTTTATGAACAGTTATATATGCACTATACTGAAATACTGTACAAAACTTCAAGAAATGCCACTATTTGACGACTTAGATTTCTACAAAACACCATCATAAAGGTGTATCTATTCGTAAAAGTCAACTAATAACTGCTAATGTATATGTGAATCAAAAAGATTTCGAGTTTGCCAAAAACATTGAATCTAGTCTGAGACATACTTGTTAATTTTTATCAGCATATTTCAGGGGCATAAAGAATATTCTTTTAAAGATTAAAAGAATAATGCATTTTGCTCATAATAATTAATTATATAAAATTGAAAGTTGTGGCTTATAATTTAGTTATGTGTTTGTGGGTCCTAATTAACCTAATTCTGTGTATGTGTATGTTTGTGTGTGTGAGCTAATCCACAATCTGTTTGTTGGTGATGCTTTAAAGTTTTAGTTTAAAAATGTTCAACTCTTACCAAAACCTCTTCTGGTATACAAAGCTGTTGCAAATTTGAGTCATCAAAATTTGAAGCTGTAATTTACAAAAGCAGATTTACATTAATTCTTATCTGAAAGAGCTGCTTTCATGACAGAAAAATGTGCCAATTAACTGCCCTTTCCTTTATAATCAGTGGCTTCTAAGTCCTGATGAAAAGAAGCCTTAAGGCAGAATTTGCAGTAAACAGGAAAGTAGAGAATTTTATAAGTGCTCATCTGTATTCTGGGACACCTATGGATTCTCTTTGGTGGGAGTTTTTGGCACGCTTTTCTAATCCAGTGTTGCTCCACAGCAGCTAAACTGGATGCTTTTCCAGTCTCCAGCACCAAGAAAATGTAGCTGATCAGTTTCAATACAACACATACCTGGAAAGAGTAAGACAGACTTTTTCTTCTATTTTTTTTTTTTTTTTCAAATTTAAGGTAGTTTCCAATGATTAAAATAATTCGCAGGATTTCAATGATTACCTTCAAACAAATTCAGGTGCTAAAAGTGTAACGACCATGACATTCTGATAAGTTATTAAATTCTAGGCATAATTAACAAACTGTCAGGGGTGATTTGTAATTATTTGAGCTTGGCATGCTATAATATGTACATGGATATAGATACTATACAGAGTAATTAAGAGCTAATTTCAAATCTCTAGTTTTTCTTTTGATGGGTGCCAAGCTTCCAATTATACTAGCAGGGATTCTGAGCACTTGGGATGGGAACTGACATTGCAGACAGGAAGAGCTGTTATTTCAAAGAATTCATCCTGATTACAATGTTGTCTTAGATTATGGTTAGGCAACAGTAGAAAATAAACTTATTTAAGACCTAAATCAAAAGGGTTCATCAGGTAATGGATAGGATCCCCATTCTCATTGATATTATAACAGGACATATGCAAGGTCATCTGAAATCCACTTCAAATCCATTCCTAGGATACATCTTTAAAAAAGGTAATGGCTCTTTTGGCATGGGGTGCTTTCTGTCTACAGTTCCATGATTTAGCAAATGCATGTCTCCATTAGAGGTCTACTGTAAGCGATATCGCTATATACATACTGTACATGTCAGTTCACAAATTAGCAGTTATTAGTCAGACTGTACATAGCAAAACAAACCAAGGTTAATGTTTCTAACATCCCAAAGATCACCTGGGTCTAGATTCAGGGACTGACCCCTAGTACAGGCTCCCTGTTTAAATACGTAGCCCAGTAAACTAAATTAAACGTACCAAACAAAACTGGGAAAACTATTCTAGACATTCTGTCAATTTTGCTAACACTGTTGAAGGTTTTTTTGGCTTCAGCTGGCTTGTTTTCCGGTTTCTTGTTGGGTTCTGGCGTTGTAGCACTCTTGGAGATGGTGGAGAGAACTGGGTCTTTCGAAAGATTTGGGGCATAATTGGCCACAGCCACCGCATAAGCATTGTTCTGTATCATGACAGAACACTTTTCTTTTTTCTGTTGAAAAAATACAAGAATGAACAGAATGTAGGTTGAGTCTGCTAGTTAACATTTTCCAAACTGCAGTTAAAAGTTTGAACAAAAGAATCTCTGCAAACATCATTATCTACCAGAAGGGATGTAGGGAAATCAAGTAAAAGGAGTTTATTAAGTCCTAAAACAATGAGTGTAAGGAAATTCCCGGAGACAATCAAAGGTAACATTTTCCTGAAGAACCACTTATTGTTGTTGTTTACATAGAAAATAACTAATCAAAAATAAATTTCTAATAATACATCCTTTACTCTTACAAGTCACTCAAACAGCTGTTGAATCAGTGAGTAGGTATATAAGGGAAATGGAGAACTATTTTTACAAGATAAATGATTGTTTATAATGGAATGACCTCAAATTATGAATAAAGAAATTTAATTTCTGCAATTTGATAACAAGATTCATGTCAAAATCATACAGCGGTACTTTCCTCAGATGGCAAGAAATTGTAACATAAGCAGATGGCAAAGTGAAAAGTACTAAAAACACAGAAGCAAGATACAATAACGAATCTTCGACATTTGCGTACCTCATCCTCAACCTTCTTCTTATAATCTCCAGTTCAGTTCTTGCCCTCTCTAGTCTGGGTAATTATCTCCTGCCTGAACCAAACAGAATCCTGTTGTGTTCTACGAACTTGACTGGCCTTGTCCAGACATTAGAAATGCCACAGTCACGGGGATTATTTAAAGACATAAATTTGATCATGTTATTTCTCTGTTTAAATCTCCTAAATACTATCTCATAGAACTCAGGGTAAAATCAATACTCTTGCCACGGCTACTTTCCTTTATTCATTATGTATCTGCCCCATTAAAATCATTTGTATTTAGAATATTTATTTTGTGCCTTTGGCAACTCTATCTCAATCAACATAAAATATCTACCTTCCATCTCATTTTTCACATGTTCAATCTTTCCTTATATTTAATTCTTGATCAAATGTTACTTCCCCAAAATTTTCTTCCCTAAACAATCTATCTAACGTAGTCCTGTTCCACGAATGTGCTTTTTCATAGAACCCAGTCTATTTCCATCACTGCATTTTTCAAGATGTGTAAATTAAATTCTTTCTACAGCTGTCTCATCATTTGATGGGTATCTTTTCTCACTAGAATCTCAGGCTCAATAAAGACTGGTGCTACGTCTGTATTGTTCACCAATCTAACTTACCGTGAGGAAGGCACGCAATATATAACGGAATTACTGAAGCCAGAAAATACAGAGTATTTACCTACATTTCTACACTAATGTAAATGCATAATTAGCTATCTAAATGCAAAAAATGAACTAGCAATGAATTATCCAAAAGAGTCAACAATGTAAATTAAAGGACATAGAGAATCAATTGATCCAGAACAGAATTTGAATATCAGTTATTTTGAATTAAGACTTTCCAAAATGCTCAACTAAAATAGGATCAGAAAGAATCTCTGAAAGTCCAGGGAGAAGAGAAAACAGGCCTGGTCTTCCTGTCTTCCATTGGCCTGGCATTTCTCCACTCCTCATTCTCTTACTGAGGAGACATTTTTCCACACCCGGCTGGAGTGTAATGGCAAAGAAGTGAGGAATTGCTATTTGTAACTTTATAAAGGCTGTAAGACAGTTTTTCATTGATAATGGCAAATACGGCTTCCATGGCACCAGTGGAGGGTAATCCCCAAGTGTGTAGCTAAGAACAAGATGCTAGTTAGCTCCTTTTGTACACACGAATGTTTCCGATGGAGTGTTAAGTCTGAGGGTGTCAACTGTGATGAACTTCACTACTGAATGGGAAGTGTGTCCCATTATTAACCCATGTTACAAATTCAGAAGTAAAGGCTAAAGAATAATAAAAGGCCAAGGCTCCTGTCTACTAAGTAGCTAAAAAAAAATCACACAAATTTACATACATGTGAATTCTAACTCTCTTCTTTAAGTTATGTACAGTGTGACCTTCTCTCTGAAGAAGGTGTTTGAAACCTGGGAGTGTTTTTTCCTAAACTATGCCAGATGAGAGTTATATCACTGGCCATTCTTCTAAAAGGACTCTTTAAACCATGAGGTGTATAATATATAGTACTTATATTACTATTTCAACTATATATAAACATCATATAAAAAGATATAAAATTGCACCTATAAGTAATCTGGGCCTTAAGTATGTTCTTTAACCTTTTTTTCTCCTTTAGTTTCTAGTTTGAAAAAAAATAACAGCAAAGCCATAGTGAACTGCTATGATAATCAAATGAAATAGTGTATGTTCCGAGGACACTGAAAAACTTAATCTCTTAGCAGAGAATTATGGAAGTTGTAACTCTATTACAAGGTAGACAATAATTACTGGTGTACAAGATATAGAGTATACCTTATATCTTGGGAAGAAGCCATCAATATTGTGTAGAAGAGTTCAAGGAAGGTTTCATGAAAGAGGGAAATTTAAATTGGGTCAGAAATCATGGTGTGTGGTTTAGACACTTAAACAAAGTAAGGTAAAATGTAAATGTCCTTTGCTGCAAGAGGAGACTACAGACTGAAACTGTACTAGCCCTTATCAATATCCTTCCTGTCTCCATCTTTAATACACTTCTATTGTACATGAACACACATGTGATCATAAAAATATTTTATAAATCTAGAGTAGAGGTATTAACAAATCAGAACAGATACTCTGACCAATCTGAAAGGATATTGATGTTAAATAACCAGAAGGACTATACCAGTACATACTAGCCAAATACCAAACCTGCATATTTGTATTTTATTATTTTTTTCACCCCCAAACTACAGATATTATAATGAACGGTGTTAAAAACGATTCCAATATATCTTTGGAACTATAGACATAATTCCAAAGGAAAACAAATTCATCGTATTTTTTCCTTCATTGTCCAAGTTATGTCTTCAATTTCTGACAATAGCTACAAACTTTAGAGGCAAGCTCAACACACAAAACTTGAGTCTTCAAAATGTTCTCTTGGATTCAGAACCTTGACTGTTTTCAGAAAGTATCAAGTGGAAGTACAATGGCCATGAGTACTATACTTAATTAAAACCCAGTGATTGTCACCTATCATTTTTACCAATTCATTATGTGAAGGAAAGAATACCTTCGAGGTGCCAAAACATAGCAATTCTTGTCCACAAAAGATAAATAATACTCTCTCCATTTGAAAATAATTGCCACAGATCTATAGTAAATCAAACTGTTCCTATCTGTGTAAGATTCAAATCACATGCATAATGAAAAATATTGAATTTACAGCTGACTCAACAACTCTAAGATCTTGCTAAAGTATAGTAAACAGATTAAGTGCATATAATATATTTGACTACCATTTTTATGAGACATAGATCCAATACTAATATACCGAAGAATATCTATACTGTAGGTTATTATTAGACAATATCACTTTGCCCCATTTATTACTAATTTCTAAAAAAATAATCAAGTTGATAGATACTATGCTATAAAGTTCTCTCTGAATATCATGCATGCCTCTGCTCAAGTCAGATCATCACAAGGCTGCATACTTGGGCTGCATAATTTTGACCCCTCTAGACTAATATTACTTAATTTAGTGTAACCTCGGTTTGCACTCAGATTTTCAGAGTCCTGAAAAGAATAGTCCCATGAGGGTTTTCATTGTTTTCACTGCTTAATACATTACTCATTGTCACTAGATAACACTTTATAGCCGCTCATGTCCCTACATAATGTTTTTGTTTCTTTTGAGAGTTATGCAAGCTCTGATTGCTGATGCAACCTAGTTTCCCATATTCTATACATTGTTTTCATTATGTATTTATGATTTTAAGTCTCCTAGACAGCCATTTCACATGTTTTTAGGAATAAGGCCAGATACAACTGAAAGTAGAAGTAAAGGAAATAGTGTTCAATGTGGAGAGTGAAACCAAGTGGAAACAGCATGGGGAAAATGAAAGCAAACTGTCACTGTCGTTTTTCATTCATTTTAAGGGACTCTTCTGGGTTCTGCTACCTATAGATAGATGGCTGACATAATTCCTCTCACCAGAATTCTTACCACTATGAAACTTCTCTATCCACATATCCCACAGGAAATTGAAGCATGAGATTACCAGAAATGGACTCAGGTTACTTTCATTCATAATCTAAATCTGTACCCTCTCCTATTAAACATAACCTATGAAAGCACTACAACTGAGCCAGACACTGGCAATGATTCCACACTGGTCCTGTAGTAAGACACATTTTACATTGTCTGTCTCCGTTCAAAATTCCAGCTATTGAGACAGCACTTCCTAATGCAATCACTTAGTCTCCCGTGTGCTTCCATAGTGCCTAGAGCTTGTCTTTATAACGACACTATACTCTTTTTCACCTCCACTTGATTACAAGCTCCTTGAAGACATAGATTGCGTGCAGATCACCTTGCATATATCTGGGCGCAAAGCAAGCTCAAAAAATGTTGGCTAAGTGATAAATGAATGACATATACCAGAATGGTTACTATGATGAAAAAATAATATACGCTTAGGTATAAGCATATTTGTAGATATAAAATATTATGTGTGATTATTAGACTAGTAGAAAAACATTTTGATAGTTTATCATACAATTCTCTGCTGCAATTATACTAGAAGTCTTCAATTTAGCCTCAGTAGATGCTTGAGATTGGGAAATAATAAAATAAACTCAAATAACAAACATTTGTGGAAATTGTTTTACATGTGTGAAGACTCCTGACAGTGGGAAGGAGAAATATGGCTCACAAGCAAATTTAGTAAATGATGTATTTTTATATACTGTTTGGGGGTAAAGGAGTAAATAAGGCTGCTTTAGAATTTGTTAAGGTATTACTGAGGTAAAATGAAAGTGAAATATAACCAAAATTATATGAATTTTCTGTTTTAAATAAGGGTTTATACAATTCATAAATTCTGAGATTGTTACTTTATTAGAGTAAATAAATATTTAAAATTTTACTTTGAAATATCCTTGAGTATAAAAATCAAAATGTCTTCGACCATGGTAACAAACCAATCTTGGCTTCTCTAAAAGTATTAGATAAAATAATCTGTTAATAACTCACACAAATGCTCTAGCTAAAATACAAACACCAATTAGTGAAGTGACTGGGCATATAAAATAAAAAAACAATAGCATGGTTTCAGTGTAGGAGAATTTTTGAATAATGTCTCTTAGAATAAGAAAATGGATCTCTCAAATATAGCACTAAATATAGCAGATTTGGAGAGTAACCCAGGTCTTTAAGGTGGCAAATCTTTGTTCTTTCTACATACATGTTGTCTTCTTACAGTCATTGTGACTGCTAGAAAGCCTATTACTTGTAAAACAGCATATGCTCAGGCAGATAATGCTATTGCTAACTGTTTGCTGACCATTCTGTCTGAGAAAAGTTATACTTACAGAATATTGTTTGAAGGTAATACAGTCCATCCACTTTTCTAAGTACTCTAAAGTTTTTCCTTGGATTAAATTGGGCCATGAGAAAGCTATATACTTGGACCATATTAGCTTAGCTCCTTGAAGAATTGCCTTCACTGAGTTGTATGTTAATGTAATGCCTTCAGTTTTTATTGAAGGGGACTACAAGAAACATCAATATGAAATTCATTACTGCATTTACTGGGAAAATGTTGACATCACTTGCAGCAACAGTACCCAGATTCTCCTAATACAAAACCCTTATGATATGCTTTAAAGAAGAGAATTCAATGGAGAAATATCACTGAGGAAATTTATGCTTTCATTTTTGATCAAAGAAAATTAATTACCTCCCTCTGCCCACCCGACCATGGAGTATTCAAGCAGTCAAGGAGCTCAGCATTTAAAGCTCAGCTGCTCTAGTTAAGGACTACAACTAACATTGTGGCCCAAATAATCGATATATTTTCCATCTATTTTTCTTCATCCTGATATCCTACTTGTATACATATTTTATAAAAAATTATTATATACATTATTTTGCTAAACTGCCTGAAATGCTTTTGGAACAAGGCAGGATGTTAAAAATGCAAATAAATGAATAAAAACACTTGAAAAGTGATGTTTTCTATGAATTGTATGAAGTGAATCACAAAACAATGTCACATTTCATGTTACTTTAGCTATTATGTCGCTACATCTGTGCTTTAAGTAATTTAGTATCTAGTGCATTTTCAAACAATATGCTTTCCTTGGTTAGTGCAGACCCACTGACTCAGATTTAAAATTGGTAACAATCTCAGAGATTCAATTTATTTATTTATTAATTTAATTCTAATAACCATTGTGCCAAATGCTATGCTAGGTCATGGCAGAGAAGATGATGAATAAAGCACAAAGAGTATCCTCTCAGATCATGTAACCCAGTGCTAGAAATAGATTTATTTATAATAAAAATACAATTTGATGAGGTTAGATGAAAGGAATTTGTGCCAGGTAGCATAAAATATGATGGTGGGGAGATAGCAATAAGATTTAATCATTTTCCAGATGAAGTAAACTCATTTACAATAGGATCTAATCATTAGGAGGGAAAAGAGGGTTCAAAAATGTCCTGAGGATGAGTGGGGATTATCTAGTTGTGTGAAGTCAGAAGGCGGAAAATGAGCTTAGTGTTGTAGATATTCCTGCAGATATTTTCAGTAAGACTTTTAAAGTGAGAAACACACAGGGAATAATAAAAACAGAAGCATAGAAGAAAGCTGAATAACTGTCTTTGGGGATAAACAAGAGGAGATGTGAGGGAGGCTAGCAGAGAATCTCAGAGAACAGGATGAATAGTGGCTGCTGCCATCATTTGAGTAGAAGATGATATTGCGAGGCCTGTTTTTAAAGAGGAAAAGATAGAGAAAAGTTTCTGAAATGGAGTTTAGAAGTATAACAGGATTCAGCCAGTTCAATGAGACTCCCTTGAGAAAATAGAAAGGAAATTATCTTACCTGAAAATAAGAAATATATTGGTGCCCTTCAGTTACAGGACATAAATGGAAAGGAAATCAGATTAGAGATGGTTGAGAATTAAACTGAAAGTGAGAACACAGCCCAGTAAGCAGCACTTTCAAAAACTTGAATGGAGAAATAGAGGGAAGAATGATGATATAATTGAGGAATGTCGTGACAGAATCTGGAGGATGTTTTTTATTGACATTATGGCAAGTTCAGCATAATTTACATAAAGCTCTTCATAAACTAAAAGGAACGTGATAGTTGAAAGGGAAGATGATGGCTTTGAAGAAATAAATGAATAAACTAACTTGATAGGTCAAGGTTTTGAAAGGAATCAAATGCTGGAGTGAAAGAATTTGTCTTGGACAAGTGGAAGAAATGGAAGGATAGGGGAAGTTTCCAGAAGAATTTGGGATTGTGTAAATAGATTTTGTAACTGGAAAGATAAAAAGATCTGGAATTGATTGATTCAATCCAGCATTGCATTTTTTTAGAGTGTTAAAATGTTATTGATTTCATACCTGAGGCTAAAAGTAGAATAAAATCTTGCCTACAATCACAGAATAAATAGATTTTGTCTTCTGAGGGCCTAAAGCTAGCTTAAATATGAATAGTGGAGTTATCTATTTATAAAAAATTAACTTCAATAATCATCAGAAGACCATTTCTATATAAACTGCATGTTAAATATTTTTCAAGCACATAATATTGATATGTAGCTGAGTGATTATTCTTATAGAGCAAATTAATGATTTCCAGTTTATGAATTTTTAATTAACTTTCCATACACTCTTTGGATTGATAAATAATTGTATTTGCTCAGTTTTACTAACTCAAAAGCTGAGGACTCTCACCAGTCTGGTTAAATGAAAAAGATACTAATGCATAAAAATCCTGTATTTCAAGAAAATGGTTGTTTTCTATTTAAAAATTAAGTGAAAGAAAAATGAAGTAGGAATAGACTGCAGAGAAATATTTCCTTTCCGTTCTAAGGACCTTCTGTTCTAAGCCCCAACCTCCCACTAGCTATTTCGAAGACAGGTTTCTGAAATTATCTCTTAAAATTTCTTTGAATCCCAAACTGAATTGCGTACCCACTTATAAATTCTCTATTGTAAAGTCTTTTCAAGAAGGCAAAAAAGTCTTCTTATTGGTATTACATAGTCAGCTTTTATATCTGAAATTTTCATTCAATAAATATTTCTGAGATTCTTACTAAGGGCCAGGCTCTGTGCTAGACATTCCAAGTATTGAAAAGTGAGTAAGAACAAGCAAAGTGCATGAAACAGTATTCCCTCTAACTAGAACTGAAATCATATAAATAATGTTACTTATTTTCCTGAAAATTGGAACATATCTAACATAATTCTGCATTATGTGTAATTTGAGATGTGGGTATATTATACGCAGTATTAAACAGTAGTAGTTTAATGTTTTTAGAGTACGTTATCAAGAATTTGCTTTCTACATTTATAAGTGTGTTTATTTTCCAAGTTCAAAGACTGAGGTTTATTATTTGATATGCCAAATCACAATGTCAATTTGATTGGCATTACATAAAATTTTTACAAATCTCAGTAAACTTCTAGGATACATTATATCATTGAATTATTACTATATTTTGTGACATTTTTACAAACAATTGACTATGATTTTGTCTTTCAAAAATGTTACTGTGAAAGGGCTTGTGTAACAAATATAGTTAAAAAGAAGTAATTGCATAGATAACCATGAAAAAGTAATGCATCATATAGGTTATGAAAACATAAATCAATAATAGAATGTAATGAGAGTACTGAAATAACCTAGAAAGTAAGCATAATATTTAATGAGATTACCTTTAATATTTGGCTGTTAGTATGCAAAACATAGCTTGCAAAATTTAAAAAACCAGCACTCATTACTTCTACAGTTCACTAAGTCAAAGAACACAAACAAGATTTTAAAACCTAGCATCAACTCTTTAATGTCTAAGTCATGATATAAAATATATATTCAAATTACTGAATAAGATAAAAACAGCAAGAAGGTTATTTCAAAATTAATAAAAGAAGCATTAGGGTAAATATGTTAAAAGAAACCCTCCGAAAAGAACATCTAAATACTATTAAGAACACCCTACATGTTTGTGATGTATCCAAAGTCTCCTCTTAAAGCAGATGAATAATAATCTACAGAATAAGAAAGGAAACAACTTTCATTTCTGTGCCCCAACCTCCCACTAGCTTCAGTATTTGAAACCTAAAAAGGGACACCAATATGTCCAAAGAAATTAACCTTAAAAACAAATAATTTGTCTTGTAATTGTAGCTTAAAATGTCTAGGCATTCCACACTTACTTATTTCTTCCAAAAAACATAGGAGAGATAACAAATAATGCTGACTGGACTTTCATTTGAAAATAACAGAATGGGGGTAATCCAACCCACTGATAGGGCTTGAAATTCAGTAAGACTCCTTTTTTTCTTATCTTTGTATTACATAGCAGTGTGGAATTTAAGAGTTTGGTCTGTATGGTCAGATGGATCTGGGTCAAGTATAATTATTAACTACTGTGTGAATGTGAACAAGTAAAAAATTTGCTTTTGCTTTTTTGTTAGAACAAAAAGAGAATTAAAAAAGAGATCCTAGTCATAGACTTGTAAGATTACATGTGAGAGCTTTTGTCAAAGATGAACACAGTGTCTGACATACAGTCAGAGCTCAACAAATGTTAGGCAGCGGTCATAAGACATGTCACTACTACAAGCACTCCTAAAGGATTCCAGGCAAGAGCACACTTTAAATGAAGTCTACAATATGTACGCAATTTATGTTTGAATGTTCTTAATCAATTTTTAGGAAAATATTTTAAGCTAAATTTGCTAGGGAAGTCTCTTAATCATGGTGGGAGTAAGTCTTCACTTACCTTGTCATTCACCACACTCTTCCCATCCCAAGCCCATCCTCTTTTGGTGAAGTAATTAACGGTTGCGAATTCAATGAGAGCAGAGAACACAAACGCATAACAAACAGCAATGAACCAGTCCATGGCTGTTGCATAAGCCACTTTGGGGAGGGAATTCCGAGCACTGATGCTTAGAGTTGTCATTGTTAAGACAGTTGTTACTCCTGCAGAAATAAAAGAGAGGGAGCAAAAAGATCAACAAACAATAGCAGGACAGCATTGGAAGAATTTTCTTTTTTCTTTTTCTCAAAGCTAATTTCAATGCCACTTTATCCATGAAAAGAAAACAAAAAGCAAGAAGCAAACTATGGGAAGAAAACAGCACAAAGTTAATTATCATAAATTGTTCTGGTTCTTGAAACAATGACTCTGAAATGCTTTCAGTTTTCGTTTTTGATTGTGTGACTTTTTCTTTTACGTACATTGGAGGTTAAAAGACTGGTAAGATTGAAGCAGAATTTCCCAGGAGTTAAAGTAAGCAGTTTAAATGGACCCACTGACCATTAATGTTAATTTAAAATATCTTACAGTGTCTCATATTAACTTGTTCATAATCATTTGAATCATGTTAAGCAATGGACCAGTCGCCCACATCAGTGATCACAATGGAACTGTAATCAAGAAGTTCTTCTTTCAAACTATGGCTCAGTAGAAAATTAATTCTGGACGTCTTAGTATCATGAAAACATCAGTTTCTTAATAATGGTGCTTTGAACCTACAGAAATAAAATAAGTAACTAAAATCACAGTCTTATAAAATGTAAATCACTGATGTTAAGGAATATTTCATAGCTCTGTTGGTTTAAAAGTAATCTAGTTCCTTTCATTTCACAGCTTTTCTGCCATTGGTCGGGAAAGTCGCAATGATTAAGTAAAAAAAACGCAGTTAACTCAAAAGGTAAATTCAAATATTAAGATAAAATGCATATACTATTTTTGTAAGCAATCTAATTTTGTTTGATTGTGTATATATGGATACACTAACTTCAGAGAATTAAAGTCTTACAGATATTTGTATTCATGTTTAAAGATGTATTTTTAGTTTTAGTTTTCCCTTAGGATAAAGCAGATTTTCAATCTAGAATAGAGATCATTATTCAAAATGGCAACAATTCTATTTAATCATTAGTGAATAAATGCATCTAGGAATATGATGGTAGCAGTAGGACCAAAGATAGATAATTAAATTTAGCTCACCAAATCACATAGGATAGTAAGCAATTAGAAGCAAAAACAGAAAAGCACATTTTAAATTATCTTTTATCTTTTATATTAGCCTATATAATTATTTTTACTGTTGTTCCTTATTTTTGCAATAGATTTGAATTATTGTTTATTGTCCTTTTATTTCAATCTGAAGAGTTCTCTTTCACATTTCTTGTATGTCAAGTCTGAATGACAAAGCTGTTTTAATTTTTCTGGAATACCTTAAATTTTAGAGGACAGT
This sequence comes from Solenodon paradoxus, assembly GCA_004363575.1. NCBI lineage: Eukaryota > Metazoa > Chordata > Mammalia > Eulipotyphla > Solenodontidae > Solenodon > Solenodon paradoxus. The sequence continues at coordinate 1,127,432 of RJWH01000166.1, forward strand.
TTTTATGGATATACCATTCTTGGTTGACAATCTACTTTCTTTTGACACTTTGAATATGACATCTCACAGGCTTTGGTCTCCGTGTGTCCTGATGATGTGTAAGCTGTTAATCATATTGAGGATTCCGTTCATAGCAGACATCCATTTTCTCTTGCTGGTTTCAAGATTGTAAATTCAATCTTGTCTTTCCAGTTTAATTCCAGTGTGTCTAGTTGTGAAACTAGTGGATTTATTCTGTCTGTAGTTTATTGAGCTTCTTGGATGTGTTGATTAGTGCCTTTCATTTATTTTAAAGTTTTTGTCATTATTTCTTCATGTATGTGTGTGTGATATATATGTATTTATGTATAACCTTTTCCCCTCACCTCTCCTTCTGTGACTACCATAAGACATATATTGACATGCTTGAATTCTCCTTTCTGTTCCTCATAGTTAATAATCTTTATTGCCCTATCTTTGAGTTAATTAATTAAGTTGTTTTATATTTTAATCTTCTATTGAGCTTCTCTGATGAATTTTTTCATTTTAGTTTGGTGCTTTACTAGCTATAGAATTTCTCTTTGTTTCCTTTATATACTTTCTCTGTACTGATATTCTCATTTTGGTACGATGTCATTCCTTTCATTCTTTATTAACGTTTTCATTTAGTTGTTCTATTTTATCTAAATAGCTTAACTAAAGTCTTTGTCTACTTTGTTCAATATCTAGATTTCCTCATGTATGGTTTCTATTATTTTTTCTGCAAATTGGGCTCAACTTTCTTTTTTATTTTCATATCTCATTGTTTCTTTAAAGTGCAGACTTTGATTCATTATGTGGCAACTCTGAAAATTACATTCTTGCCCTCTCCAGAATTTATGATCAATTTCTTCTTCTTGTATTTATTGGTGAATGCTTACTGACTTTTCTTAATTAATGTTAATATTTTTAATTAATATCTCAATATTCTTTCTATTTGGGGCCACTGGAGTCTCCATTTTATTAGCTATGCTAGTTTATCATCTAATGACTGAGTAGAGCAGTCCTTAAATACTTGAAACAAAAAAATTTCCAATTTCTGAAAAAGTTTCTTTTGATAGCTTTATTATTTTTCATTTCTCTTATGAAGGTGTGAGGTTTTTGAATTTTTTTATCCCACCATTTTTGCTGATCTTACTTATGACATATTGAATGAGTCTACCCTGAGACTCACAAATCTACTGCTACATAACAGAGGGCAATATGAAATACTGGATAGTAGTGTGACTGTGTGCTCTGAGGCCTAACGGGTTGTCTGGGTTTGATCCTGGCTCGACTAATTGCTATCTTTGTGATTTTAAGCATATTACTCAATATTATCATTATTCCCCTCACTTACAAGAGAAAATTTTAAACTGTGCTTACTTCAGAATGAATCACGAAAATGTATACAGTGAAATGGTACGTAGAGATCTACACTGAAAGAGTAGCAATATGGCATATTCATTTATTGGGAAATAGTTAAATAAATTAGTAAGCTGTTGAAGCCTATGCTACTGATATCATGATAATATTACAAAGAATGACATACAACCAAACATCAGCTGCAAATGTCTATAACTATTTTTTCTTAAAGATTTTGTTTGTATAAAATAGATACACTTTGTTTTGTGTATTAATATGGCCATAACTGCCTTACTTAGTAAACAAAAATTTAAAATGGCACTCATCCACAGTAACCACTTGTGGAGAGAAGGTGGTATGTGGTTTTGTTGGATAAAATAGAAAATAAACCTCTAACTGATTTTTTGGTGCTTTCATGATCATTTTTATGGTTGTTACTATTATTGCTGATATTTTACAGAAAAATATAAACAGATAATATCTATAAGGATGCAATCTAAACTGATAACATCTTAGTTAATCATGGGAATTGACATTGAAGGAAATATATTATTTTTCTTAATTTCTTCAGTGAAACTGCTTTATCTTTTTGTAAGAAAAATATATTTTAAAATTCAAACAAGGGATAGTTGATAACATCTCTCATTTCCAAATCAAAAGTGAATTCTTGTGATTGACCAAAGAATACAAGAATGCAGGCTAATTTAAAGGAAATCTACAGTAAACACACAAATTCAAACGATGAAAACCCATAAAATTATCTATAAGTCTTAGTATACACTGCCATTTTAAAATTTTATTTGAGTCTAGTCAATCAAGTCAATAAAATTCTATAGAAATTTCAGTAAGAAAATACTGTAAGACTATATTTCACCATATTCAATTTCATCCTCTATCTAAATTTTATTTTATTTGACTTTGGAAAAATGATAATAAAATTGTTAACTTTATCCATAAACTTATTCTTCCTTTACTCCTCTTCTCTTTTTCCTCTTTACTGGAATGACAAGATTCTCATATACTGACTTTTCTGCCTATTAGTTGAGCCTAATCTGGTCCCATTATACTGAAAATGGATATAACTGAGAATCAAGTAAGAAGTACACTTCTAACTAACCTTCCACATGCTTTCTTACAAAATAGGTGTTTTTGCACCTAATGGTCTCTATAAATGAATGCTCCCACATATCTTTAACAGACTGTCTCTTCCCTCCTCACCTATCTGTATCTGTCATGACTCATTACTTCTTTGAGAGCCTCAGTTTCATTTTCAGAAAAATAAAAGACAAATATATTTAAGTGCTTTTTACACTCAAATTCTACACACATATTTAGGCTGGCCATATTTCCTTGAGACAAAAATAGGGCATTGGATGGCAAAAATAACACAAAGCTATGTGCTGGTGACTGAGGGGAGGGGAAGAGGCAGAGCAATCTGAGCAGGAGCAGAGCAGCCAGGGCAGCAACAAGTAAGCACTATGTGATGCTGATGGATGATCACATAGTAATGATGTGGTTCAGCTGGACTTCAGACAAATGACCAGGACCTGTGCAAAGAATTTTGGCACCTTAGGGGAAAAACAAATTTGTTGTCCCTGTAAGAGTTGCTTTAAATGACCTGTCTTAAAGCATGACACTTTAACCATCCCAGTGCCAGAAATGCCCAATCATGGGTGCAGTGCCAGAAATCCCCAATAACCCCTACAATGTCAGAGAAAAGTCCCATAAAATTACCAGCCATATTCTGCTCCCTTTGAGGGAATAGGAGTTTATGGGGTGGGGGAGACTCCTCCACCTGCAGGTCCCCGGTTTCCTCACAGACAGTGGCAACCAGGGATCCCCAGGGTCTGCACCAGCAAGGACCATCTTTAATGCAGGACAGAAGAGGCAACTGTTTTAGGGCCTCCTCAACAGACTGGGCCTGGTGCAACTCAATTTTATAACTCAAGTTATAGATTGACATAGTTTATTAAAAATGGGACAAAATTGACATTTATATTAAAAATAATGAGTTAGGAAATATGAAAAACAGTACTGTCTCATTTATAATGGTACATGTGGTCGGCCTACATATAGGTGACTATTCCCCCTGCACGGACAAGATCTAACACATAATCGTTTTACCTTCTGGTTTTATTCTCTGAAATCTTTCTAATTTCAAGTTGGAGATGCCCCAAACTTCAGTTTATAATTGCTGGTCAACTAAAGGTGTCAAACTAAAGGAACACTAAATGCTGAGTAAACATATGCACTGAAGGAAGATGATCAGGGGAAATGGTTTCAGCAGAAACTGACACTGGGCGTTCTCGGCTTAGATCCCTGAGTCCTAGACTTGTAATCTTGGGGAAATTCCCTGCCCTCTTTGTACCACAGTTTCCCCATTGTAAAGTGTCCATTAAGGATAATACCCTACTTCGTTGTCACAGGGATCAAATGAGTTACTGCATGTAAAGCAGTGCCTATATTATAAAAAGATTTCTAAATGCATGTGAGGAGTAAAGAAAAATCCAGATTTTAAGTTGGAAAGGTAAAATTTTTTAAAAAATCCTCCTTTCAATGTTTCTCTCAATCAAATACTTATGTGTGAGTCTGTTTGGGGTGTGGAGTAGAAATTAGGAAGAATTCTCAGAAACAAAAGTCACAAAACCTGTAATAGAACAGAAGGCAAAATTGTGTGATACCATCTGCTGGTTACTGTTAGAAATGGCAGAAACAACTGACATTCTGAAAACAAAAGTATTATTTTTTTTCCTTTTCAGTTCAAAGAACAACGCAATCACTTCCTTCTCCTCCCCTCCAAAAAGAGAAACATTTGTAAGTACCATAGAAGAACACTTTGAATGCTTGAGATTTTATTTTTAAGGTTACGGCTGCATGATTAAAAGCACTGAAATTTCTGTGTTACAGACAGAAATTAGAATTGGACAACATATCTTTGTCATAACGATTAACTAAAACTCCATTCATTTCAAGTTTTTGAAAATTTAGAAACAATTATGATCTAGAAGACAATATCTGAAAGGCTAATTACAATGTGGACGACACTGTGAGGGTATTACACCTTATTTTTATTGCCTACCTGAAAATATCACAGATTAAATATAACCAAAGCTCCTACCTTTTCTCCTAAATCTTTTTCTTCCCCAAATATTAATCTCAGTGAAAGTCTTCTATAATCTAAATGATATCATTTTCATATTCCAGATTGAAACTGAAGAACTATGAATATTTTGTCAGTCTGGGCAATCTGTCAGCCTGGATAACATGCTGTTTCTTGTACCGGTCACTTGTCCCCCCACTCTTTTTTTTTCTTTTTTTTTTTGGAGCCAATTCCTGTCCATTCTCTTAATAAATTAATGAGTCAGTACTAACTCAAGAGTGCATAATGATGCAATATTCACATATCTCAGTTTTTGTACTCTTTAGGCACCTATGGCCTGGTCCTATACATGCGTCTATCATATCCTTCTTGAATTTTCTATTTACCTGAAAGCACAAACTAATAAACTATATGGAATTAGAGTGTTTATCTTCTTCCCCAAAAGTATAAAGGTGTCTAGTAGAAGGTGGGATATCACAAAGTTTTCAATGAAATTAATACTTATTGAAACTATTCCCCTAGTGATCTATAAGAATAATCATTTATTAGGATAATTAAAAGGATTCTTGTACTACTTCTATGAAGCAAACATAAATTCAGTCCACCTTTGGTGCTGGGCACTGTGGAACTGGAATGGAAAGTGAATAAAACCAAATAAGCACTCTAAGAGATATTAAACAAGGAAAGCACAAGAGAACCTAACATCATCACAAGCAATGTCTATGATGATGTCTAACTGGATGATTCACCTGGATACTGGGTAAGGTTTCCCTAAGGAAGTAAGAGGGAAAATGAGAGGGATCACCAAACAAGGGAAAATAATACTAGAACCAGTAAATAATAGGAACAGAAACCAAGGGATGTAAGGAAACATGGCATTTTAGAGGAATGGAAAGATGCCCATAAGGTGGGAAGGCACCAAACATGATTCCATGGAAGGACATGAGGTCAGGAGGGCATACCAGACTCAAACTGTCTGGACTTGTTTGACTGTGTTAAGTTGATATAACTTTGTTTTTGAAGAATAATGGGAGTTAATAAAGGTAATATGACATGATCACTATTTCATGTTTAAAAGATTGTTTTGTCGTTCTCTAGATAAGGAGGTTGTTTCATCATCTCTAGTCCTTGGTTTACTGAAGTCTGAATACATGACTAAGTATTTTTGTCTTGTTTTGTATCTATGCTTGATGGCATATTATGAGCTTTCTAGATGTGTGGTGTGGTCATTATTATTTGGGGCATCATCAGGAAGAGTTATTCCTCTGTGGGTCTGCAACTTAAACTGTGTTGTTGGGAGCGTCTTACTCTTACACACTCGATCTCTGCAATTCATCAGAATGTCCATTTTGTATCTCTGCTGGTATATGGCTTCAGGAGCCTCTCATAAGGTAAAAAAAATGTTAGCTGCCTCTCTCTAAATGTCCTGTCTTTTCACAATATGCGAGGATGCTTTGCCTGCCATCCCAAGTACCTCATGAATGAAATAGAAGTCTTTAGTTTTCAGTTTATTCAACCTTTTTCTTATCACAACATTAGGCGTGACAATTTGCAAAGTCAGTACTGCTACCTGAAGCTCAGTGACTTGATTCTGATACTGTACATATATATGTATACATCTATATATTAGGTATATAGTTTCCCATGTTACTAACCTAATAACTTCTTTTTTTCTTCTTACTTTTAGTTTCTGTTCTGGGCAATTGATTTAAACTAAATAATCAGAAAAACAGGATATTATTTAGCAAGATCATATATCAATATAAGTAATCTCTGGAAATAAAAAAAAAAAGAGTTGATACTAGCAGATGACTGATACTCAAGAAGGAAAATTTACAAGTCTCTGAGTTTGACACAATTAAATGTGGAGTATGATGCTTTAACAGTTCACAGTGTTCCTGTTAGCTGATCTTGAAAGGGGAATTATAGAAGCATATACAAATGACTTATAATTTGACATCAGAGCATTGCTAAAATAGTGATATAGCCACACAATTTTAAAATAATGTAAAAGATTTCAAGAAAGAAATCAATTTCTACTCTAATTTGATTTTTCAATCAAATTACCTAATTATTTCCTTCCTTCCCCTCCCCCCCCCAACCTCCACTAAGAAACAGGTGTCATTATATTTTTGGCAAAAAAAGTGGCCTATAACATTTGGTCAAATTATTTAATGCTTTCATTATAAGTATAAGCAAAATCATATTTTGAGACTGGAAGTAAAAGGTAATTCCTAAAGTAATATGAATGGCACTAATTTAACATCCATTCAAACTAGCTGTTAAATTAGTAGGATATTAAAACCCTTCATCTGTAAAGGCTGAAATATATGGCACTCAGTGTGCATGTGAAAGTATGTACACATATGCACACATGACTACTTAGGAGCTCTGGTCAGTCTCAATCTGTGGGGATAAATTAATATCTCAAGTTTGAGTTGAGTATCTCTCCCATGTTATCAGAATATAACATACAAGGCAACTGATTGTTTACCTGTCCCTCTCCTCAAACAGACCATGACCTCCTCTCTGAGGACGGGGTCAGATCTTCTGGTTGATCATTGTAGTGTAAGAAGCAAATATACCTATTTGTGTGGATGTAGATGCAGAAATGAGTGAATGTTTGTATGTGTTTGGAGTTTAAAACACCAAAATAGCCTGACGATAGATTTTTTTTCCCAGAATTCAATGATCCAGAAAATGGTACATTAGAAGATTTGAGTTAGTAAAATATATGACTATTCTAAGAGAGTATTTAAGTAAACACTTGCGTGCTCAATATGTCTACTCAAATATTATATAGCATGATATGTATAACTACATGTACCTCATGTAGTGTATATATCAGTATCTATTTTATTAACCATGGTCACAGCTAGAATTAAAACTAAGTTTTGGGAAAAAACATCTCTATCAGAGGGAGGCCTGAAAATGTCCAAGCACAGACAGTGTTAATTGGTTGAAAATTCGGGAGAGGAAGAAAAGAAATATTTTATATTTACTTTCTAAAACACAAAATGATCAAATAAGTACGCTAACAAGGAATTCAGTATATATATAGATATCTATACATCTAGATACAGATATATAGATATAACAGGCCTTTTACAATCCATTCCGATGTGCTTACGATGGAAATGCACCTACAAGAGAGTTCCAAGTCGCAATTCCAAATAGTTTGATCTCACCTATCTAGAAATTTAGAGGGTAATAGATAAGAGAGATATTACTGATCCATGCACAATCTATTTTTTCCACTCTTTTTTTTTTTTTCTTTGTAGGCTGTTTTCACTACTGGTCAATTAATTGTATTCTGCAAGATGACATTCTGCTCTTTACTTTTGTGATTTCATGCTCTCTCTTGATCATATTATTGATTCTCATTTCCCAACCTGCTCCCATCTGATGAAGATCCTCCAGGATATATCTCAAAAATTTTATTTCCAAATATCTGACCACCATTTGGATAACTCCACGCAGATTCAACAAAAATTTACTGAGTGACATGACATTCATTTTTTTTTATTAACAATATGTGCAATCTATTGCATTCCCATCATTTTGTTAGATATGAGTATATGAAAAGTATGAATTAAATGTTTAGGGGAAATATAATCTATAGGAATAGACAGATAATTGCAGGCAAGTTACACAGATAGTTAAATTAACCGGTTGAGAAAGTATGGGGTGTTCTAAGGATTCTTTCAGAGCAAATATGCAAGATTTTAGAGTCAGAGAAGTAAAGAGAGACTTGAAAATTCTGGATTGTATGTTCAAAGAAGAAAAAAGCATGTTCCTTGTTATGATGTACATAATTAAGGTGGACCCACCATAGGTAAGATACTGGCTACAACACAGAACCATAGGAAGACTGCATGCAGGAGAAAATTCAGTGGAGGTGGGACCCAAAGAAGTCTCAAAATTAAGCATTCACAACTGAATCTGCAGCCTAAACTCAATCTTAGTAAGTCTTTCTAGCACCGTACTATAGGAATAAAATCAATTTATCGAGTTATTCAATTAGAAACCTCGGACTATTGTTCAACACTTACATTTTTCTCATCTTCGAACTCATGATTGCATATTCTTGCATATTCTTCCCACCTCCTAGTATCTGTCTTTCAAATCTATTATCTCTATCCATCAATATTCATTGGTATATTTCAGATCTGTATCATTTCAAATCATGTTTTAGTTTGTCAACCTGTAACACTCAGACCTCTTCAGTTATACAGTATGTCCAATAATAGTCTTTCTCCAAACTCAACTTTATTCCTTTGTTAAAGCACTCTTCAAGCAGTTTCCAAGGTTTTAACATGGGATACGAGATAGTACATGAGCTGACCTCTGTATAACCATCTTTACAAATAAATGAATTCCATACATGAGATACAGCACTTAATAATTTTCTGTCTTCAGTGATCCAATTCCCGTTTGATGATTTCATACCCTCTGCTTAGATTTCATACCCTCTGCTTAGGAATATGGCTTTTTCCACTATGCTAATTTGCAAGGCTTGACTTAATTCTTCTTCCCTCTGGGCCTCTCTGACTTCCTCATATATAATTGCTTCCTTTTTTCTGCTCTTAGTTTATTTTGGAATATTTCTCTCCTGGCACCTATGATCCTTTACTTCACTTATTTATTTACATGTCCCCATACTAAGAGCAGCTTGTGGGCACTTGGCTCATTTTGTCTTTTTAAAATGCTGACACCTAACTCAGATTCTAGCAATAGTAAATATTCATAATCGTTGGTTCAGCAAATGAAAGAATTAATTTTAGAAAGTGAGCAGCAACATAGGTGAACCATATTTGCAGATTCTATATGGAGAAATATATAAATAAGACTCTAGTCATCTTCAGAATAACAGGTTTAATCACAATATCATAATATAAAAATGATTAAAAATGGTATAAGTCGGTATAAGTCGGTGCCTTTCACACCTATATCTCATATTCTTAATAAATTCCAAATAAGATAACACAAAGTATCACTTAGAAAAATTACCATATGTCACATTCTAGTTTAAGAACTTTTAATGTATGAGTTTGTTTAATCCTCAGAACAATCCTGATAATTAGGTATTGTTATCATTCTCATCCAGATATTACTGAAGAGCATGCAATTAGTTAAGCAATAAAGATGGACTATAAACCCAGGAGGTTCATGTAGTTTTTCAATACCATGAATCTAACCCTTGTATTTTATTGCTGTTGTCCCTCAGATCCTCATTAATGTTACAGTTAGATCATGCATGAAAGTGTTTAGGTTGTGAAGAGACTAGTCATAGAGACCGGAGGGCACTAAAATCAGGCAAAGATGTAGATTCTGATTTGACCACTGCAGTTAGGTGACCTTGCTAAGCCTCAGCCCCTCCTGACCTACGAAATGGAAATGTATTTTTGGGATGTTGTTGGGAGGATGAAGTACAAGTATATATGTTTGTTGCACAGAGTTCCCAAACAAATATGAAATTCTCCTCTGTCTGCCTCAGTGACTTTATCTCTAAAATGGGAATTACACACTTTACAGACTTGAACTTTTCATGATATATGCAAATATACCATTTAGAGTCTTTCAAAAAAAAAAAAGAAGACTGCTGCATTACTGTTATTTTTTACTTCATAAAGCCCCCAAAGTATGAATAAAGAAGCTAAGATCCCAACGAAGGAGGCAAGAGTCCCATCTAGTGGTGGTTTAAGAAAAAATCAAGATAATCTAAATTGTTGCCTAGACAGCCTTGGGCTATTCTACTTTAGTTATTCATTTCCCACCTTGAGAAAGAATTTAACATGGCTCAGAAGGAAACAGAAAGGAAAGCCTTGAACTGGATTCTACTTTATTCTTGTACTGTTCCCAGAAAGCCCCAAATCTTTTTAGAGTGAATCCATATATTTCTGATGACCTTAAACCCACCATCATGATTGAACCAATCCGCGCTTAGATTTCTAAAAGGATATAATTCAGTTCCTTAACAAAACAAAATTCAATGATACCCTGATGGTATCAAATGAACTTAGCAATGTCATTATGACTCAAAACCAATCTCTTGTAAAAAGTACTCATCATTCATAAGACACTGTATTTGCCAGATGACTTCCAAGAAATCTAGCATGGTGACCTCTAGTCTTCCATGAAATCATCAATGAGATGGAAGTTTGGGATTAAAGAAAGATGGGATCTAAAAACGGTGGCATAGTCCACCAGGAAAATTGCTCTGGGACTCTTCCACCATACCCCACAAGTCAAGAAAGGGCAATCTGTGCAACTGCTCAGTGTGACAATCATTGTTTTAAACTGCATGTCTGAATTCTCCCAAAATTTAGGCATTAAAATATCATCCCTGTTGTCATTAGACAGTGGGAAGCCTGAGAAGCAATTGGATTGTGAAAATGGAAACTTCCTGAATGAGACTGGTGCCTTTATGAGAAGAGATCAGAGAACAAGCTCCCTCTCTTTGGCTCCTGTGAAGACACAATGAGAAATGGGCGGTCTGCAATCTGGAGGAGGACTCTCACCAGGCCACCCCACTGTGCTGGCACCTGGATTTTGATTTCTCGCCTCAGAAACTCTGAGAAATAAATTCCTGTTGTATATAAACCACTCAGTTTATAGTGCATTGTACAAGCTTAACCTATAACAATAGTACTCTGATTTCATAGTCTAAAAGAAAACAATATACTCACTCAGTCTGATGACAATAGACAATAAAAGAACATTATCCTGTATAAACTCCCCATGGCTATCTTTTTTTTTTTTTTTTACTATTTCAATCGTATAATTGCAAGGCCATAAAATGCAGGGTGTCTGTCCAAACTCTAATAGCTCTGAAGATGTCATATCTTCCTGAGGTGATTTAACTGGGTAGATATTACGCTATTTGTGATGAATGATACATTATCAAAAAAATTTTATCACAGAAAGTCACCCAAGTGGAAATCACTTTTCTTGAAAGAGTAGAATATGTTTGAAAATAAATAAGAACTCTTATTTGCTTCAGAGTTAAAAATGAATAAACATGCATTCAAAATTTCGCTATAGTGAAGCTAAATATATAATGACTTAAACTAATACAAAACAGTAAACAAGTCAAGTCAGAGTAGAAGAAAAGATTATTTTCTAAGTTGTTATAGCACAGCTTAAATGAAGCAAATAAAATTAAAATATCTACCAAACCAAACCAGACAACAGTAACGACAAAAAACTCTTTTAAGAAATCTGAAATCTCCCTCACATTTGCTATACAGTTTTCAAGCTTATACTGATGGGTTTCAAGACAAAGTTTATTGTGGAGAAATGACTTTGCAAAAATACAACGGAAAGCAGTCATCAAATGCTTCACCTTAATTAAAAAGAAGCTCTTAATGACTAAGGGGATTCCATTTCAAGTAGTTCCATCTCTAAAGACACAGATTAACTAGGCTGATTTTGTTCAAAAATGCTGAATATCCCACCTGAGCAGGACTGAACTTTGAAAAGTCATTAACGGATTCGTTGCTGTCCCATAATCTGGTTGGATCAACTTCTGGGTAAGGAAGAGAACAAGGCCTCTGATACACTTCAATAAGCATTTCTTGATACTAACAGCTAACTAGGGGTCAAAGCTGAAGGCTCACTGCAAAGTCTGACCTTTGTCAGAATCTGTCAGAATTTGTCAGAATTACCAAAGTAAGCCTGATTCCCAAATAGAAATTACCTAATACAAAGATTCATCCAAGACATTTCTAAATTCTGGTTTAAGGGAAAGAAAAGCAATTTGATGGTATAATGGTGGAGTAGAAAAGGTAGGGACACTAAAATCAGGGAGCTGTAAAATCAAATTATTTGTTCCTGACCTGCTATTTGATAATGGAGCCGTCTCTTTAACAGCTCTGGGTTTCAATGTTCTTGTCCAAAAAGGCAGGGCAGAGTTACTCACCTAACTGGGGATTTGAGTTTTCAGAATTAAATAATGAGTACCTTTGAAGTGTCTAAGCAGTATATTACATATAGAAGGTGCTTGATTAATGCTGATTTAACATTTTTCTTCATGACTATATAGATTTCAGTATAGGAAATTAGATTGGATTAGCAGTTCGTATGCTTTAAATAGTGTTGTCTTCAAGTGATACTTGCATGTCCAGGAAAAATCTAAAATAAATATATTAAGGACACTTCCAAAACAACAGCATCTGTTGTGGATGGCTTTTAAGCTGCCCCCTGTGCCCTGACGAATAATTCATTTTCCTCAATCTAGCTTAAGCAGGTCACCTATATATTTCTCCAACAACTTCTAAGTCTGCCTCTAGACTAGAACAAGCAAGCCTTTCTAATTTTCCTTGCCAGGGCTGATTAATGTATTTTGCTTCAGTCCCTCTCCTAATTGGCAGTGGCTGACTGGGATGAGTCTCTGACAGCAGGGAGGAGAGCTGCTGGTGGGTAGGCAGCTTGCTGATTAGCATGTGCTGCCTTGTGCCAAAGTCAATTCCATGAAACCAGGCGTGCTGCCTGTTAGCACTCCGCAGTCCCGGCCTTGTGGAAGACAGGGATTTGGAATGAATTTTGCCGAGACGGTCTCTGCCCTGCCGAGGCTTGGTGTTCATTGATTTCATATCCCGCCATCATCCAGGCATTCTACCCTGGTTGCCACTTTCTTCCTACTTTGTAATTAAAACTGTCTATATCTCCTTCGAAGGCTGTCTCAACTCATTACCCTGGACAGGCTGAAACTGTACTCAGATGACTTTGATTTTTCTCTCTTCTTTTTCATGTTTCTATTTTTTTCAGCCTTATTGAGGTATACTTGACAAATAAAATTGCAATAATGCGAAGCATACAAAGCGATGAAATTATACACATTGTGAAAGTGTCCCCCACCGTAGTACGAATTATCAAAGCCATTATCTATGTTTTCTGTGTGATAACACTTCAGTTCTTTGCTCCTAGTACATTTCAAGTATACAATGCAATTTTAGCCACTGTGATCACTGTTCTTTGTTAAATATTCAGAGCTTACTCTGAAAGTTAAACACTTTCCCAGCCTCCCTCCACTTCTCCCATTGGCCAGCCCTTGGCAAGCTCCATTCTCCTGTCTGTTGCTGAGTTCAACTTTTTCTTCCTTTTGCTTTTACACTTTTTTTTTTTTTTGCCCCTGTTCTTATGTTATTCCTATCCCTGCACACCTGCTTCATCAACTGAAAATCTGAATGTCCACAAGGACTCAAGAGGGACAATAAATCAATATGCAGAGTGGACAATAGTAAGAGTTAGAAGAGTTAGGGGTTGTGACACACTAGAGACTGTCTGCCCGAAGGAATGCCTGCTATTCAGTTCTTGTCCAAGGCTGTCATGTTAGAATATGAATATTACCAAATGTTCTTATTTTTCAGTCACTTTGCTTAAACAAAGGAAACTACATGTATTTATCTAATTTAACTCATAATGATTATCCATATGCATAACTTATTAAGGCAATTACATAATACACGTAAATGATCTAGCTATCTATAATCCTTTGCATACTATATAACTATGGCTTATATATGGTTTACTCAATATTTAGCTCAAATAAAGTAAATGTAAGAAAAGGTCTTGCACAGGAATATGAAAGTAGTTGAAACTTGGCAGAACTGGTGATTATGAGCTCAAGTTAAAGGAATTTGAGTTCAAGTGAGAAATACACTGTAATGCACATATGCCAGCATATACACTAAGATATCCCACTAACATTCACAGCACAAACTTGCTGCTTATCAAACATAAAAAAATACATATATTTACTTGAAGACTTAAGAAATCCTTTGCATACATCATTTCACAGATCCCTTTAGCACGTTTTGCATTCATTTAAAGAGAAGATAAGGATTTTCAGAAGTAAATGTAGAAGCATGTTTTCCACTCATCAATTCCACTGTAAACAAGACATTTCTAATATCAAATATCTTGTTGGATGTGGCAGTGAGGAAGTAGGAATGGCCCAGAGTGGGACTAAATATGGAGACTTGTGGACAATTAGGCGATGTTGAGGAAAACAGTTCAAGGAACGGCAAGAGTGCAGGAAGGAGGAATAAGACTATAGTCTATTGATAAATGTATAAAGGAAAAATATATATTAATAACTCATAATGATAACCTAATAATTGGATGTTTAACATTTGGTTTTATCATGGACTGTATACTGTGTGTACAATAAAGAATTTTCACATTACCAAAGAGAATTAGACCTTTGCCCTCAGCCTCTAGGAGATAATCTCTAGGCTTGGAAGGTCAACCTGAGAGGTTTTGTGGTTTTGTTTGCCCGGGGTCTTTGGACCCACTGTAGAGTAACTACAGAATCAAGGGTGAGAGTTTTGAGTCCTGTCATAGCAAAACTTCTGAGGAGTTAGAAACTAAAGTCAGTCAGGACATTAGTCACCCTTCCCATGTAACAGACCACCAGCACACAATGAGCACCGTGATGGAGGTGGCGTTCCTGGTCGGTAGTGCTCTGTGTGCGGTCACACACTGAAGCCAGCAAAGAAGCTGCCCGTGACGCCCTGCAGAGAAGAAAATGGAATTGCATGTTCGGAATGTTTTTGGAGTCTACTTTTTGTGCTTCTTTCCTTGGCTGATTTTAATCTGTATCCTTTCCCTGCACTAAATTATAACTGTGAGTGTGACAACATTTATTGATGTTCCAAGCACAGATTGATTAAGATTGAAATAAAAGATTCCTCTGTGAGGCATTTTTTTCATGTGATAAAGCTATCTTTCCCAGTTTTACCCTTAATTTCACTCTTTCCATGACAAAAGAGGCAAAGGCTGATATATATGTTATTGATGATAAAAAAAAATTATGTGATAAGAATAATATAGTAATCATTTGCGGGGGAAGAACGTGGGCAGGAAGGAAGAGAGAGGAGGATGAAGCATTTGTATATTTATCTGGGTGTTCGTTTTGGTTGCTCTCCATGACCCTGATTCACGAACCTGGGCCTATGAGGACTATGCGACAGCTGCAGGCTTAAAACTTGAGCCACCAGGGAAAGCTTAAAATAATCATTTTTGATATGCTTTTGTTGCTTTTAAAAATATCATTACCTGTCAGTCAGAGAGCATGGAAATAGTTACATGCACAAACATTGATAATTATAAAGTTCTTTGAATCTAGTGAAGTTATTCCTTAAGTTTCCACATTTACAAGGAAAAAAAATGGAGCAAAAATAATACACAAAATACAAGATGACTAAATCAGTCAGTGAAAAGTGGAGAGCATCTTCAATGTGAAAATAAACCACATGAAGATATAGCATTTTCCTTTCCAGTGAATTTCATGAATCCAATTTGTGAATTATTAACCTGAGTGATTTAGGGGACGCTCTGAGCTTAGATTTTGTGTCAGAGTGATGGCAGCCTTAGACAATGTGTCTCCTCTAAATTTCACAGATTGCTAATTTATTGCAAAGAGCAATTTTCATTTGTTTACTTTTTCACAACATTCATTCAACCTCATTTTGAAAATGTCTCTGATGTCTTAAGGCTAGCTACTTTGCCTAACTTTTAGTCTATATGGTTTGGTTTTATTAACCTAACTTTTCCAAAAAACCTTTCTTAGTATTTTATTGCAGCAACTGTTTTACGAATTAAAATAAACTCATATGTGCAAGTTCCCCATATGTGTAGCTTGCCCATTCTTCAGATATATGTCAACACACCCTGCCCGCCACAAAATCATCAAATGTACTTCACTATTATCCAGTGGGTTCCACCACCACTTGTCCCTCCCTCCCACTGTCCCATTCCCTATTGGTAACATCAGTTCTATTTCAAGTGTCCAAGGGTTGCTTTTGTTTCATCTATTCCTCTGTTTTGTCTATTCACATTCCACTTCTGAGTGAGGGCATCTGGTGTCTATCTTTCTTCTTTTGACTTATTTCACTTATTGTAATCCCCTCTATATCCATCCATGTTGATTCAAATGACATTTCTTCTCTTCTAAGGGCTGATAGTATTTTATTGTGTGTATGTACCACATCTTCTTTATTCATTCATCCTTTTCTTAGCTGTTGTGAATAAGGCTGCACTAAACATGGGGGTACATAAATCTCTGCAAATTAGTAATTTTGTATTTCGGGGGTAAATACCCAGAAGTGTGATGGGATCATATGGGATTTCCGTTTTCAACTTTTTGAAGAATCTCCAACTGTTCCACAGGGGTTGTACCAATTTACAATCTCACCAACAGTGTAAAAGTGCTCCCTTTTCTCCACATCCTCACCAACATTTGCTATTTCCAAAATTGGATGACAGCCAATTTCTCAGGTGTAAGGTGGTATGACCTGTTGCTTTGATTTGCATTTCCTTGATAGTCAGTGAGTGGGAACATTCTTTCATATACCCGTTGGCCATCTGTATACCAACATGTCTTTCTAGTTCCTCTTCCCATTTTTTTTTAATTGGATTGCCTGTTTTTCTGATATACTGAGGTTGATGAGTTTTTGTATGTTTTTCATATTAAGACCTTGTCAGATACCTGGAATGAAAATATCTTCTCCCGGTTAGTAGGTTGTCTGTTTGTATTGATGATGCTTTCTTTCACTGTGAAGAAGTTTTTTTTTTTTTTTTAGTTTGATGTAGTCCCAGTTGTTTATTTTTGGTTTTGTTTCCTTTGATGATAGATTTAATTCCCCAAAGGACTCTCTAAGGCTGGTGTCATGCAATGTCTTTCCTATGTTATTGTGCAAGAATTTTATGGCTCCTGATCTTATATCTAAGTTTTCAGTCCATTTGAGTTAACTTTTGTGAATGGCGATTGAGAGTGCTCTACCTTAATTCTTGTGCTTGTGACTGTCCAGTTATCCCAACACCGTTTATTGAAGAGACTTTCTCTATTGTATGTTTAGGCTCATTTGTCATAGACTATAAGTGACTGGGTCACATTCTGTTGATTCATTTCTATTCCAGTAGTCTGTGCCTCTGTTATTATTACAGCACCATACTGTTCCAATAACTATCTCTTTGTAACATAGCTCAATGTCTGACAGTGCAATCCCTCCAGATTCATTCTTTTTTCTTATAATTGTTTTGGTTATTCAGGGTCTTTTGTTGGCCCATACAAGTTTTAAGATTATTTTGTTCTGTTTCTTTGAAATAAGCCCATGGGGTTTGAATTGGGATCACATTAAATCTGTATAATGTTTTAGGCAAAATGACCATTTTAGCAATGTTTATTCTTCTCAGTCATGAGTAAGTGATGTCTTTCAAGCAACTGTTAAATCTCTCTGTCTCTTATTCTCTCTCTCTCTTTCGGTTTCTCTCTCATTCATCTACTTATGTAAGCATTTAACAATAGAAACTCATCTTCATTTGTTTTGTTTTACACCAACATCTGAATTTTAGCACTCTGGCATTATATGATAAAAATCTGATAATGAAAAATCTCTTTTCATGCCTTTTCCTTTTAAATTTTTGTATCCCAATAGTGTGTTCTTCCATGTGAATACATCATACTGCTCACTCAGAAATATGTATATATGTATATATATCCACGTAAATCTTCATGGACTTGAATATGTATTCTACAGTGAAGTCTGATATAGTCATTATTTGAGCTCTTCTCTGATAGGTTTTGCTTTTAACTGTTATGGAAGTAGGATTTTCATTCCCCTTTCAACTACTGCTGGTATTCAGAAAACCTATGGATCTTGTGTACTGATTCTAACAATTTTTTTTAAAAATTACTTAATTTGACGAGTATATAAAGTTATTTTTATACTATAATGTGTAAGCAATATTTTTATACTTAAGGTGAGATGGACATCTCTTTATTGTTTGTTACCCAGTATACATTGAGTAATTCCAATAATAAATATTACTATGTATTAATTCTTTAGTTTAAAAGAAAAGATAAAAAATAACCATCCTCCTGCTTGAAACTTAAATTCTAGTTAAAGGACAAAAATATTGTATTTTTCTGTAAACCATTGGGAGATAATACTGGAGAAAAGTAGAGTAAGACCAAAGGAGAGGCACACCCTAGTGGCTCAGGTAGTTAAAGTACAGGTCATGTAAAGCCCAAAGACCTGGGTTCCAGGTTGGGTCAGGGTAAACAAAACAGAAGAAACAAAAAAGCAAAAAATCATTCTAAAAATAAAATATAATGACAAAGGTGAGCACAAGAGTCAAATGAGACATGGTTCACGATCTTTAAATTGGATTGCTAGACCTTTTTTAGAAGATGACAGCTGAGAGAATTTCTAAATAGATAAAGGGATGAGAAATACAGATATCTAGGAAAGATGATGTCCAGACAGAGGGAATAGACAAAGCTGGTAGGTAAATGCCTGGCATCTTCATGGAAGAAGATTTAGGTGGTGGTAAATTTTAGGATGAGGACAAGGGATTGAAAAGGTACAAAAGTTGAGATTAGAGAAGGAAGTGCATACCATGTAAAGACTTGTTGACTTCTGAAGGAACTTTCACTTTTACTCTACATATTGGAGATCCAATGAGGCTTGGAGCATGGATGTCATGTGATGTCAGTTAAAACTTGAAAGGAACGCTTTGGCTAGTATGTTAGAAAAATACTTCCACAAAGAGGGAAGAAAGAAATAGGTAAGAGTCCAGTGTAGTATTATGAACTGAATGCTTATGTCTTTCATTCATTCATATATATATATATATATATATATATATATATATTTCATTCACATACACACACATACACGTATGTCTCAGCTCCCTCTATGGCTCCCATAACAGTAAAAAGCAATAAGTTAACTTATTAAAGTTAACTGAGAGAAGGATGCAGACCCAATTCGATAGGATTAGTGTCTTTAAAATCAGACACACCAGCATTCTTCTGCTCACTTCCTGTGCATATCTGAAAGGACAGGCTTTGTGAGGACTTGGTGAAAAGGCAGGCAGGAAGAGAATTTTCACCAGAAAATGACGCTACTAGACCTTGATATGGACTTCTAGCCTCCAAAATTATGGGAAAAAAGTTTTTTTCTGCTGTTTAAATTGACAAGTCTGTGTTTTTGCTTTGTTTTGTTTTAAAGGAAAGATGCAGGCAGAAATGAGAGCAGGCAGGCAAGCAGCTATGAAGACAGAAGAGGAAGAAGCATTTTTATTTATTTTTATTTTAGCTGCACATTTTGGTTGTTCCTCCTAGCCAACACCCCAGTTCCAGAACTTGAACCCAGATCCTTGGGATATACATGGACTGTGCTCAGCTGTAGCCAGTGGCCCTAACATATACATATCAGGGCATATCAGCATTGTGTTTTTTAAAATAGCAGCTTGAGAATTCTATGACATTCAATACTCAAGAAGAGAGAGATTGGTGGTTTGGTATAGTATATAAACAAGATAACAGGTGAAGTAGATTTTGAGAAGAAAATAATTAAAAGTTTACTTTTATGGTTATTGATTTTTAGGTGTCTAATGAACATCCAAGTGCAGATGCATAGAAGACAACTGGATGTTTGTTAGGGGAAAGGGTTGAGACAGAAACTATATATTTGGCAATTATCACATGAAAATTGTGGATAAAAATTGGATCATCAAATTAAAACTGAGAACTGAATGGCTAAATGTGGAGCCCTGGAACACTGTACTATGTCGAGAGGACTGGAAAAGAGCAGAGACCTGCAAAAGAAGCTTAAAAGCATAAAAACTGAGAGGTAAATCAAGAGCGGAGCTATCTCAGAAACCAAGTGAAGCTTCTTTTTAAGAACATTTTTCTCATTTAAGTTGGAGAGACGTACTCTGTTAAAGGTTGCCAATAAGTCAACTAAATTGAACTTAGAATTGACCATTAAATTAGAATTGTGGAGAATCTTGAAGGGAATAGTTTGGGTGGAGCAATAGAGACAGAAACCTGATTAGAGTGGGTTTGAGATATTATAGGTGGAGAATAACTGGACACAGTAAACATTAAACTCAAGTAAATCTGCTTATAAGGATAGTAAAAATAAAGTGATAGACAGAGGGTTAGTGTCAAGGGAATTTGATTTGAAAGTTGGGTAAATAACACCATATTTCTATTTCTGCTGAGGATGGCTGAGTAAAGATCACAGACATTGATGATGTCGCAAAGAGGGGAGTTTTGTTGAAATAATGTCCTTCAGTAGGAGGGAAAGAAAACTTTCAAGTGAGCAGATAGAAGGAGTGGTAATATACAGAAACATAGTAAAGGAGAATTTGTGGGTGTAGGAACTTGGGTCGATGAGACTGTGATTTTTGGAGGTTATTTCTAGGTGCTTCAGTTAAAATGAGTCATTATCACAAAACTAAGTGAGATACAAACATAATACACAATGGAGAGCAAACGTGTGAGAAGTTACTTCTAAGATCAGCCTCCAATTCTGTCTTTTAGCAACTATTTCTCTTTCGCATTCAAAGTGGACTTCATAATACCCACTAGCTTGAAGAGTGAGCCCCTGGCCCAAGTCTTACTAATAACTGTGCTCCTAAGCCATGATGATTGTATTGTAAGAATGAGAATGTGACATGTTTAATCAATAAGACCAAATTTGGGACTTAAAGATAGCATGCGCATCTGAAATGTGTTTCTTGCGGAAAGCTCTTCAAAATCTTGATTAATAAGCTAACAAAGAACATGTCAGCTTGATGTGGCTGTCATGTCACTACAATAGAGAAATCTTGACCAAAACTGAATATATACACTGGCATATTTCATTTAAATAAGAGAGTATCAATAATTATGATGTTTCCTTCAAATAAACCAAAAAGTGATGATATAATGTCAAAGAAACTGGATTCCTGCCCAGATCTGTCTTCCCTAGAGGTTTATAAAGTTCACAAGTCCTGAAATATGCCATCTTGGGAATGATTACTGCTGTTCAAGGCGAAACAATATCTGACCATCCTTTACATATTTCTTAACATGAAGAAGAGAATTAAGTGTTTGATAATAAATAGTAATCATAATAGAAAACAAGCACATAGCATTTACTAGGTGCCCAGAATTGTTCTAAACCTTCCATGTGTATGAATGCATGTGTGGGTACATGAATGTGTGTGTGCACACACAGACATTAATTCTCTACACTACCTCATGAAGTAGATATTATTATGCCAATTTTACACAGGGATAAAATTCAGGTGCAAAAAGGTTAAACTGCCTGAAGTCACTTAGCTCAACAATAAAAGAGCTGGGTTTTGAATCAAGATATTCTGGCTTCAGAATACATGTGCTTAATCATTTCATGACCTTCATAAAATAAAAATTGCTCTTATTGTAGCAGAAACTTCTCTATCAGTCCATTAGGAATCCATAGTAGCACAACACTAATTTATTTAGTATGGTTATTTCTCAGACTCCCTGTTCATGAGATCAAGTTAGGTTAATGACATATAATGATACTATTGGGAGGGTCATCTGAGGAAGTTCACTGTTGGGAGAAAGTTGGAGGAGGTCTTTTGGCCCGTTTGTCTACATCTTCCTGTTTCCAGGAATATAAATGTTATGGCTGGAGCGGCAACAGGCCTTTTGGTCTATGAAACAAAACTCTGCTGAGAACATCAAAGAAGAAAAAAAAGAAAAAGTTTGAGTGGTTAATACCCAAGTTGTTGCCACACCAGCCTTGGATCACCTATTTGTGGGCTTTCTTTACAAGGAAAACAGACAAACAGACAAAAAACCCTTCATATTCAAGCCACTATAATTTGGGTTCTCTGGTAAAAACAGTCAAAGCAAATCATGTACACCTGTAGAATTGTGAAAAAAAAAAGTAATCCAAACATTTCCCTTTTGAACCTTTATTTCAAAATTAATATGATTTGGGCCTTTGCATATGCCAAGAACTTCACATGCAAATGCAATATTTGAACTCCCTGTAGTTTTTTTACCAAAGCTACACCCTAATAGATGTTTTATTTCTTTTTAGTTTTTAATAGAAAAGCTCTCTGTTCCACAATGATTATAATATCAAGACAATAATATGAGGATCCATTTCTTGCATACATTTTTTTATATTATGCATTATATGTGCACATGTAATCTTATAACCATATGTTCATATATAAACAAACATACCTTCAAAAGCATTTGGTTTCATATATAAAGAAAATATTTGGCAAATTTTTATGGCTTATTTTTATCTAAATAAAGCTCTGAAGGATATTAAGGAACTGAAAGAACCAGAAACTACAATTTCATAAAATAAACTATACATTTATGCCAGCACAAAATGAGATTTGTATATTGTGAATGTATCATCTACTTGCAGAAGACTTGATAACAAAACCTAAAGTATATAGTTAAAAGTTTCCCAAGTGCTTTCTTATGCTACTACATCAGAGAAAGCCACCTTATCATAAAGGGAGTTGTGTTTGGTTTCTGTTTAAAGACATATCCCGTGTCTAAAACAGCTTTGATAGAGAGGTTCCCAATAAATATCTATTCATATTGAATGAGTTGGGAATAAACATGCAGAGGAAGTCAAAGGAGACTTTTTTTAACATTACAAGATACATGAAATGAGCAGTCCCTCCGAAGACATAACTTTGAAAGATATTCAGCTGAATCTATAACCACAAAATAAATGTGATATAAAAAAAAATGAATCAAAACCAACAGAATATAATAAAGTATAATATCAAGGGGTATATATTCTAATTTCAACTCCACTGCCTACAGTCTTGTTTACTGTCGTCTTATTCTATTCACAGCATAAGGTCAGACCTCAAAAAGGTTGAGAAATCTGACATGTTGCCCAAGTTATGTTAATTTCTTAACTGTAATAGCTTTTTACTTGGATTTCTCACCACAGAAAGTCTTAAAGGCAGGAGGAAGACAGATTTCGTTAATGATCTCTTACTAGCATATAAAATTGAATGTAAATTCAGAATGAAAATTTGAAGGGGATAGGTTAATTACTCTATATCAATAAGATTGTGTTCAAACTCAAAAGAAGGTAGAAAATAGTGAAAGATGAAATAAGGGGATTAGACAGCTTTCAAATTCCATTCCAGACAGGACATAGTATTTGTCCCAAATCCATGAGGAGAAAAAAAGAAAGAAGAGAATAAACAAATGCTTTATTATTTTATTTGATTTACTGCACATTTATAAATATGAATCTTGCTGGAATAGCAATTATGTCCTAATTATTTCCTTTCTGTTTTTATTATTATGTAATTTTCCATAACATTTTCCCCCTGTATTGTGTGTGCTCTGAATCATGCTAATTTATTTTTCAAATCTGAATGAAAATTTTCTCTTATATTTGGCCACATCAAATTTTCTGTCTCTGATTCAACAATTTTCAAATATTGTAAATTTATCAAAGAAGATTCCTGAGTTGAAATTCTAGGTAATCCTTGATATGCTGTTTCAATGCTGTTTCTTTTTTCAACTTTTAACTTTAAAAACTACATTAATGAGTTAAAATTCACATGAAATATAATTAACCACTGTGATGTATGCAATTCAGTGATATTTATACATCAACAATGTTCTGTAACAACCGCCTCTCTAATTTCAAAATATTTTCATCACTCAGAAGAACAAATATTCTAGTCTTATTTAAAAAGAAGATAACTTCCATTTTACCCCTGTCTCCACTTAACTAGTAACTAAATTGTGTTTAGTCTCTATAGATTTGCCTATCATGGTAATTCATATGAAAGGAATTACACAATATGTAATCTTTTGCTTCTGGCTTTTAATTAGCATGTTTTCCAGATTCATCCATGTTGTATCATGTGTCAGTTTTAACCCTTTTAATGGATGAATAACATTCCACCATAAGTATATCACATTTAATTTTATCCACTCACTGACAGAAATCTAGATTGCTTCCACTTTCCTTTATTTTTTGTCAAAGGAAAAGTGCAGTTGGGAATAAAAATGAGCAGGCAGGAAGAGAGAGGAGAAAGAAGCACTTTCTTTTATTTAGTTGTTCATCATGGTCATTTCCTCTGAACCTGGGTCTTGAACCTGAGTCCTTGGCATGTACAGGGACTGTGCAGCAGTAGACTGACTCATCAGGCCACCAGGCATTCCTACTTCCACGTTTTGACTACTATGACTGAAACACCTGTACAAGTTTCTATGGGAACATATATTGTCATTATGCTTGAGTATACACCTAGAGGTGGAATTGTTGGGTCATACGGTGATTCTGTGCTCAACTTTTTTGAGGAATTCCTAAACGTTGTTCCCAGAAGATGCAGCATTTTCATGCTCACCAGCAATATATAAAGGTGTTTATTTATCCACATACTCACAAATATGTATTTTCTGTTTTTTTTCTTTTAAAATTATTACAGCCATCCTGATGAATGTGAAGTGTATTTTGTACGTAGAGTTTTGATTTGCATTGTCTTAAAGTCTGTTGATGTTGCCCATCATTTCATGTGCTTCTCTCTCATGTCTACACAATCAAGAAAAATCCATTCAGTTCGTAATTATTTTTTCATCTTTCTTTCTGTCTTTATGTGTTTATATCAAAAGCGTTGTTTATTTGTTCAGTAAGTTAAATCCTGGTGCATCCTGGTTAGTAACAGGCCTCTGACAAAGAGTAGAGTCCACATACATCCTTAGCATCCAGGTTCACATTCCAGGCTCAGGGGCCTCAACCAAGATGAACAACAAAATAAAAATATATGAAATGCTTCATCCTCTGCTCTCTTCCCTCCTGCCTGCTTGCCTTCATTTCTTCCCACATCCCTCTTTAAAAAAAAATTAGAAATTAAATCTTTATCAAATACATTATTTGTAAATATTTTCTCATATTCTGTAATTTACCTTCTCTTTCACATTCTTTTTTTTTTTAAGAAAGGAAGGAAGGGATAGGACAAAGCAGCATTTGTAAGGAAAGAAGGAAGAAGAAAAGGGGAGAAGGATGAAGCATATTTATTTGTTTAGGTTTTTCACTGTGGCTCCAACCTGCAAACCTGGGTCCTTGGGGTGTACATGCCAGAGTCCCAGCTGCAGCCGCCTGACTCACAATGGTCATCTCTTTGTATATATTTGTATATATATATATATATATATATATATATATATATATCTTTGTATATATTCTTTCTCTATGTCCTTTTAATACTCTTGATATACAGTCTTCTTATAATACTAGCTCAGTATGTGCATGAGTGTACACGTGCTTTTAAAAATTTTGTGTTTGCTTGTAGTCACTATATTAGAGAACATATGTTGATGCTGAGAATGGAACATATTCTAATTTATTGATATTTTTAGAGAGTTTAATATGGGTAAATACTCATTGCTATGAATCATGCTAGCATCCTTCCACCTATATGTCTTTTACTCATTTTTATAGCATTCACATTGTGTTAAGCTCTAAACTAAGAGTTGTGTGTAGAAACTGAAGAGTGAGAGATACATCTAAACAGAATAATGAAAGCGAAATGTGGGTAAGTGCCATAATCTGAACATGTATAAAGTCTCATAGGAGAACAAATATGTATATTAATTAGTGCATTAACAAGTGAAAATATTAAAATATTAACATACCATATGTACTTTATTAAAAATATCTTTAACGGTAATTGAAAATTCTCTTGTAATTGTCTACAAAATCTAATAGAGTGAAATTTAATCGCTAAATATATTTTCAATTTATTATTTGTTAAATGTTAAGGTCTCAAAGGAACATACACTGTGTGTGTTGTAATCTGCATAAATCAATTATGGGTTATGAAAGTACCAACTGCTTATTCACTGAGCACACAAATTGAATAAGTCTTGCATTTCTGAATAGCAAAGTCATATAGTACTATGCAAATGATGCACATTGTTTTTTAGTGAAAATAGAATAAATAGATCATAAACATACAATACTAGTGTAAAAAAAGCATGGAGGACACTATAATACATAAATGTTAACAGTATTCAACTAAACTAATTTTGAAGACATATCCTAATTTCAATTCTGTTCCTGATATTTAAAATAAACACCTATATATGGGTTCATACATTTAAAAAACAAAACTACTGCTTTTATTCTCTTCTCCATTCTTTCCTTCTCTTTTCTTTCTTATTCCTAATGCATAATGTGGTTGTTTAGTTAATTATAAAACTCTTCCATCAAATATAGTTATTCATCTTACAGAACTTGGGTTTGAATTTTAACTCATTGTATGGTTTCTTGAGGTTATTTACAGTCTAAATCATGTTTATAAGTACTGATTTAGCCTCCAAGCAAATCTGTTCCTAATATTATTATAATGAAAGGCTTTTTCTACAATTAAAAAAAAGAATTTTGTGCATGCTTGTTATATGATGGTTTTGAAAGAGAAATGCACCAACAAAACCCATTTGAGTCCCTTCCATTCTACCTTTAAAAGACAAAATTATTTCTCTTGCTAAACCAAACTCATTCCAAGTATTATTTTAGATACTTTGTTGAAACTTCCTCCAAAAAGAGAAACATGAGAACAGCACCGTGCAGTTGAAGGAACTTAAGCTTTGGAGTAAGACTGCTTCAAGACTTTGGACACCATAATGAAATGTTAAGGACTCAAGTCTTCTCTTTAAAAGGGATATTATAATCTACTTCATGAGCATAATATGAAGTAAAGAAGCTTATGTGTGCTAACAGGTGGCTTGCCAACAAGTAGTTTTCCCTGTTGTTCAAATATCCATATCAATAAGAGTCATGACAGCTATAGCTCCACTTACTTTAATTTTTCCTTTTGCTTTACATTTCTTCTATATTCAGCTCTTCCCCTTTCTTACTTCTTATTTCCATTTTAGTCTAATTTTTCTCCAAAGCAACTATTTTCACTGAATTCGTTAGTATCAATGACCTTTTATTAGTTAAATTTACTCAATGTGTTTTATACTTATCTTTATGCATTTAAACTATAGATCTAAAATGTCTGTGTGTCTGTGTGTGTCTGTGTGTGTGTGTGTGTGTGTGTGTGTGTGTGTGTGAAAGAGAGAGAGAGGGAGAGAGAGAGAGAGAGAGAGAGAGAGAGAGAGGGAGAGAGATGAGAATTAATGTTTTAAGGATCCTATTCTCTCTTCACTTGCCTAATTTCTTTAGGTGATAAATTCTACATTAATGAATTTTTTATCTAGGAGCTAATGAGTCTCATCATTCTGTGAATGGCGTCCACTATTCACTTTTGTTCCATATATTCATTTCTATTGATCTACTAGATCTCTTACTGATAGCATAAGAAACTTTAATATTCATATAACTTAAATAGTATATTCATTTTTCCTACTTTTCCTCTCCTTTCTCTTTTCTTTAATTAATGGCAACATTATCCACTTAAACTATGCAAGCAAAAAAACCTAAATATCATTCTGCTATTCTTTTAACTCTATGTACTACAGATGTTCATCAAGTCCATTGGTTTCTCTTTCAAACAGATTAATCCTGTTCCTTTTCCTCTGTTGCTATATTTTGGAGTTAGTCAATTATACCTAACCTGAACTATTTAAATAACTTCCTAAGTTTTCTTTTTGCCTCTGATTATCTATATATCCTTTATTTTTATTTTTAATTTTTTTAGAAAAAGTGAAACGCAGTTGTTCACACTGATTGTTTCCCCCCCGGTGCCTGGGACTTGAACTCAGGGGTACGTGGCCTGCATCCTTCAGAGGTAATTGACCTGACCACTATTTCACCAGAACACATCTATTTCTATTGTCTAACTCATCCTCCACAGCAATGCCATATCTTTATAAAGAACAATAGGATCATATTTATTTTAAAAAGCAGCTAACAATTAATTTGTTCATATTAAATGTCAGTCATTGTTCTCAGAGTTTTGTACAAATCTACGGCCTCAAAAACTATAGTGACTTATTAAAGTCTTTAAGACAAAAGGTTCATCACATTGAATCTTTGGTATAAAAAGCCCTTCTCATCTAGAACTCAAGTTATCTCTATCTCCATTGACACTGAAATAGCTTACCTTCCTTGAATACACTGTGTTCTTTCAGTCTTCAGTGTCTTTGTACAATCTCTTCTTTGTGGCTAAGATTCTTGTCCCATTTCATCTGACTGGCAAACTCCCACTCTTTCTTCAGGATTTAACTAAAATATTACCTCAGCTACTTAATCAATTCTTCTCAGCAGTATTCTTTACTAACTTGTATAATGACTATTAAATAATGCCTTAATTTTATATTGTTAATAACTCTTCTCCATATTCTGATTTCCTCTATTTTGTGAGTTAGTTAAAGCAGGGACTATATTCTATATGTACCTGCATTTCTTGGGACTAGTGCCATATTGAGGGAAAGAAAGATTCTCAATAAAAATTTCCTAAGGTAATCTATGTTGACACAAAATATGGTCAGCCTAGTTCATATATCCAAAAATATATAATCAAATTCCCCTGCATAATTAAATCCAGAGAATTAGCTTTGCGTTAGAAATACTAATTACAGTGAATGAGGGATCCTATATATTCTTTTTCTCTCTTTATAATATTTCTTCATGTATAAAAGAATAATAAATAGAAATATTATACTGTTATATACTAAATCAAAACCTCTGAAAATATTATATTATTCTTCTACTAACATGGAGACAAATGCTGAAAAGCAGAAAGAAGACTGAATCTATTTCCATGAGAGCTGTCTATGGACCTTCCAAACAACGGGTCACTGACTCTGTATTTTACCTCCCTGAGACTCAGTTTCCTCATTTATAAAGTGAAATCAATACCCATGTTCCAGATGCCAGAAATTATTGGTATGAGGATCAAGAAAGAGAATGCTTTTGAAAATATGTGATAAAAAATAACATGCTACACATCCCAGCATGTAGTCATTCACTCACCAAACACAGTCCTTGCAGGCACAGATTCTCTGTTGAGCCAGAATGACACTTGGGAGAGAATGACAGTCATGATGCAAGGCAGATATGTCTGAATCACAAAATACCCAATTTTTCTTTTCAAGTGGAAATGAGCTGTCATTACAGTATATTCACCTGGAAGAAAAAATTAAGAAGCTTAAGGAACTGTAATAGTCAATAATTTGAACATTTTGGAAATGGAAGGGATTAGAGAAAGAACAGTCCCTGATTAAAGAAATTTGTCACATACATGGCACAACATTTTATAACCTTTAAGTGCCCTTAGCAGAGTAAAAGGAATTAAAAGAGAATTTTAATATTACCAGAAGCCTTTCACAGTCTGCCTGATGGGGTGAGATTCATTTTCTTTTTCCCTTCTAGGTCATGTTTTGTGGTCATTTTCTCTAGGTCAGGGGTTCCAGATTCATAAATGTTCTCTGACTACAGATCATCTAACTTGTTCAGAACTTTCATATCCACTGGGAGTAAACTCAAGCCTCTGCTTTGATTTTTCTAACCCTTTGAAGTGTTGTTCCACATCTTGAAAATTGATCTTCTGACCCAGGCTTTGTACTTCCAACCCCAGAATTGTCACTAATTTTAATTTCACTCCAGTCAGTTCTATCCAGTCCTTACAGCTACCTTCCTTTCTACTCCCTGAGATTTAGATATTTTCTGATTTAAGATGAGTCCACATAGCTGTTTTACAGTAGTTGAGTGTGGCCTGAGAGAGGACATTCACTTTCCCACAAGCCAGTACTTATGATATCAAGAGCTGAATAATCAAAATTATCCAGAATAGGGGAGAAACAGAAAATTAAGAAAACGATCATAAGTTTTTTGAAGATAAAACTATTTGCCTGAGAAAGCACATATCTTTTTTGAAAAGGCAGTGTTTGCTAGACTAGTGTTTCTTTAGCTTTAATGCATATTTTGGAGCCCTCTTGGCATTTATAATAAGAGATGAAGCCTGAGATACTGAATTTGTAAAAGTTCCCAAACACAGTCTCTGCTGCTAGCTCTTCTATCATAAGAACAAAAGGTTTTTAAGAAACTGACACATGTCCAATTATTTTAAACCACTCATATCCTTAGGAACTAGCTTTTCTTTAGACTCATTTTTACTTACCAGTACTGGATTTAATTGTCTCCTTCCCAATTGACTGACCCAGAAGATCATATTGATTTAACCTGGAGCCATCAGGAGCAACTTGCACTGAATCAGATGCATTGTAAGTCCAAATATAAGTAACCTCTGAGGTTGTATAAGCATCTGTAGGAAATCAGAAAAATTATTTTAAGCCAACATGCAATTAACCATCAATAAATTGCAACATCAAAGGTTATGTATTCTTTAGAATTATTGTTTACTATAAAACTGATATTTAAAGATCTTATTTTAGAGTAAGAAGTTTCCCTTGACATTTGCAGCTTCATATGAAGGATGCAAAGCAAAGATAAACAATCATGACCATGAGAGTATTTCATCGCAACCACTTTGAGAGGTGAAAAGTGAATTTTTCTTTATAGAGTCTGCAAACATCTCTGGGCCTTGAGATGGTTAAAATATCTCCCACAGTCCTCAGATAGTAGGTGCAAACATTGTGATAAACAGGTCATGAATGTCCAAAGCCCATTTAAACATCACTATGATATACCAGTCTTGATGCAAAATGATATTGCCTGCTGAACCTAAAATTGAGTTAAGAATTAAATGACTTAGCTCTCATGATATAATGCTTTGCATGAGCTGAATGAGAACTAATGCTTGCAGAACATGTCAAATAAATGAGAATGCTATAATTTTATCAAGATGCAGAAACTTTTTAAAGCATGTTCATTTCAATATTAGTCAATGCACCCAGATCTCACAGAACTGTATTGACAGCATCCCACTGAAGTTGAGAGGAAGGAAGAGACAAGACACACACAGAGCAGGTAGAACTTCCTGATTTGTTCAGCCAAGGATGCAGAACCTGACACAGTGAGATACCTCAAGAATTGGAGTGCAGGTAGCATGCTTTGTCTTAGCCATCCTGTGCCCTGCTTTCCCCTGTGCCTGCGTGTCCTGAACAGCTGTCTTCCTGCACGGGGCAGGCAGAGTCTCCCCTCAGTTAAATACTCAGACAATTCCCATTACACTGTTGATCCTTTAATGAACATATTTGCACTTTTGCTCATGATAATGTTAGAAAATATTACTCGTTTGGTCCTTGAGCAAAACTCAGCCTCACAGTGATATTTTCAGTTGAAGGAGAGAAAGGGCTGGCTGTCTCTGATAGCAAGCCTGGCTCTAGCTTTCCAGTTAATTTCCCTGTATCCTATAAGCTCTGGAGTTTAATACAATTGTGCTGGCGTAGTCCCGGTACTTAGCTTGCTCCAAGCTCTGTGGTCACAAATCAATTTCCACTTAAGCATCAGTAGCAATCAAGTGAATGTTTATGAATTTGTGTCTTATTTGCTGTGTGATCTTTTAATAGCAAACTGGTTTTCTAAATGTCACTACTAAATGTCAGTTTCAGTGAAATATTGTTTTCATTGTACATGTATTCACCTACAACCTCAAATAGATTATATGCGACAAAGAGGATTCTAAAATATATGTATGTATATATTTATATAATTTCCACATATAAATGTAGCTATACATAGTAAAAAAAAAGTTTATTTAGCATCAATTCTAATTACTCTAAGATATGAATTTTTATAACTTAATTTTAATTAGTCAATAATTGCTAATTTTGTTAAGATTAAATAAGTAACATTAGTAATGTGGATAACTAGTTGTCCATTTTCAAATCGCCATGTGGTTGGTTTTATTTCCAACATATTATGGTCTTCTTATAATAAAATTTCAAATAGCGCAAAACAAAATAAATCAAAGACATCACATGGTCTATTTATATCAGAAGCTCATATGATATTCAGTAGTTATGGAGCTTATAAAATTATAAAATATATTATATAATTACATCAATACCACTTTGAAATTCTGATGTTACTTTACATATAAGAGAAAATTAAAACCCACACATTTGATGACATTGTTAAGAAACCACTGAGACACTGCTGAGCAGAGACTATCTTAGCTCATGTTTATATTTTCTATACATGGTACAGTGCCTGACATATAGAAAATTCTATGTTTATTCTTGCCAGATTAGTGAAAAAGCTCATATTTTGATAACATTCTTTACTGTTACGGAAAACAGAATTATGAACAGGAGCCCAAGAATATACCAAAGACAAAGCCTAATCTTTCCTATGTTTTTAATAAAAATAAACCTCTGAATTTTAAAAATCTTTTAAAAGTTGTATTGAAGAAGCATTATATCACAATAGTCTATAAGATATTCATATTATAAATCAACATGTGTATATATTACATTAAGTTAACCATTAACAGTTCCAGACAATAATTTTACTTTTTTAAATTTTTGTTCAGATGAGAACAAATACAGCAGAAAGCTATGCAGTTAATATTAAAGTGACTCCTGGCACACTAATACCCACATACACCAGAAAGCAATTGCAATATTTTTCAGCATAACATAAATTGAAATAACTACAGATTATTTTACAAATTTGATCATAAATTTCATCTCTAAATTAGTTTCCTTTAAATAAACTTATTTAATTCTGTTCATTCATTTCAGTCCTAATCTTCATTAAATATAAAACGCATACTGATTTTTAATAATAGTAACAACAAAAAAAAAATCCCCGTCATTTTAATCATTAATTTTTCCAAAAAGTCAGCTTATAATTTATTTTGTGATAATGCATAAAATACGCACAGAATCCCATTCAGGAAGTTTTAAATAACAAGGATCTATCTATCTATCTATCTATCTATCTATCTATCTATATATATATATCTATATCTATATAAATCAAAACTGAATTTGAAACTATATATTTGTAGAAAAGATGCTTTTATTTGAAGATAATAATAAAGTTCCAGAAATTCTATCATTTTGGGAGAATTTAAATAAGAAAGAAATGACTAGAAAATAAACATCATGGCTTCATATGCCAAAGAATTCTGGCACTAACATTTTAAGGTTTGTGTTAGTTAGCTCTTTAGTCTATTACTCCAAGCTAATGTCCATACTTTTGCATCAACATTCAAGATAAATACAAGAATGCAGAAATTATGCATTCTCTGTGCTAGAAAATAAACATAACATAACCAGAATAAAAAAAACGATTACTTAGAGAATGCTTAAAAACAAACTGCACGTTACCCACGTCACTACTAGACAGAGAAAGTCATATTCTCAAGCACACAATATTCTACTACTCTGCAGATGCATTAGAAGACAATTTAAAATTTCATCTAAAATATTTTCAGGTTTATTTATTTTCTATTCAGAATTGAGGTATTATATTCAATTATATTTGGTGTCTTAATGGCACTGACTTGTCCACTGAAGAATGCCTTTCCTTTTTATATCATTACTGCATCTTGAATAAATTCTTTCTTTGGTATAAGAGCTTTTCAATTTTCTCTTTAACGCCACTTATGCAATGTGAAAGAGTTTTTCTCTGCCGCATCTGCTGTCATTTTTCAGCATCATGTTTATGTTGTATAAAGTGATTGACTATCAAATAATTTTGGAAAGAAATGCCAGTATTGAAGTGATGGTTTCCATGACAGCAAAAAGAAGGCTTTGTCACTAAACAAAGAGGAAATTCCCAAAGGAATTTGAGAGCTGACACCTTTTGTAAGACGGAATAGAACAAACAAGATTGAACTTCTCATTGCACAAAACCATGGCCTTCAAAATAATTAGAGTGTTTTGCATTCACATTAGCCATCACTCTTCTCCTTTCTTTCACTTGATACAGTCTTGTGGGGGAAGGCCCATGATTCAATCACACATATTTTCAATTAGGTGAGAGAATTGTATTTCTATGCAAGAGAATCAGAAGTCAAAAGCTGTTTAGAAAGGATATATATGGAGGAGCCAGAAAGAGCAAGCTTTCTGAAAAGGTCAGGGATGGGACTCGCTCACACAAGAGGGAAGCTGCTTATCTGTGTCCATGAATTTATCCTAAGCTGCCCCTGAATGCTTGCGGGCCTAGGGGATGGTTTGACCTTCCCTCTTTTCAATTATTTTGGGAAAGTGAATATTCTGCTTGACATACAAGATATAATCTCAGTGACCTAAGGAATGGCCAACTGCACAGAGTCTGTTCTGAAACATTCTGTGTACAAAAAAGGTACCTGCATTGTAGTAACCCAGTCACACCATATCTTTCAAATTCATTTTAGGCTATTGAAAAATACCTTCCATTAGTTAGCAAATAGAAAGATCATTGCACATATCCTGATTGTGTGCCTGCCATTTACAACAAGATGATAGCTACTTGAATAAGCAATAGAATCTATTCTTTATCATTCACTTGTATTTGACAAAAATGAAACATTTATTTTGCATTGAATATTCTAGAACTTGGAAAAGATGGTAAATAACATATTTCTAAGCTTCAAAGAAACACATGGTCTAGATTCATACATGTACAACAGTGCAAGTTATTATTTATTAGCAATAAGGTGATAAATGTGATAAAAAAAATGTGATATCTGAGAGCACAATAGGCCAAATCAACTATTTTCTTATATGCTGAAAATCAATATCTTTTACTTCTGTATCTGGGAAAATATTAAGACATCCATAATATGAGAAGAAATTATAAAATTTAGAAGTGCTATGGAATACCCCTGGTATTATTAACCCAAAACATCTACCTTCATCCCCATACTTACAGCTGCCAAACTTCAGAGGACATGAATGAGCATCCATTGGAAAATCCTCCAAGTGCATTGGGCATTCAGCTTGAACTGTAAGCCTAAAAGTCAAAATTCCACTCTTTGTTTAAGTAAATCGGCAAGCAAGATAAATCACCCGTTACTGCTGTCAACAGAACTAATGACATAGGATCTATATTACTGCATCTTTTTGGCTACTTCACATTTAAATAAGTTTTGTTCTTTCACATTTAAATGATCCTTCAGAAGACAGTAGCATGTATAAAATCTGAACTCATGGAACAATATTTATTTGCATATGTACTTAACCACCTGTACTCTGGTTTGTTAAGAAACAAAAAGTTATATATGCATTTTCGAAGGGCTATATTTCCACTAACCTCATTGTCAATACTTGAAATCTTAGAGGAAAAAAAACAACAAAAAATTCTATCATTAAAAGAATGACATATACCCCATCATCCAATCATCAATTATAAATATATAGATATAAATATATAAATATATACAGATACACTAGATATATCTTCTAAAAATATCTTACTGAGAATATATTGTTGGCTAATTATGAACACAAGTTATGAAGACTATTTTCTCTATATCAAGAGCAATTTTAACAATTGTTTTTAAAAAGAAAGTTAGCAGTTGTTACATTTTGCACAAAGAGTAGACAAATCAGGTACTAAATTGAATTGATAGAAGAAACTCTTATGAGGAGCAAAACAAATGTGGTGAATAATTTTATTTGTATATATGTAGGAGAGTGTTTAAGTAGAAGCCCATGGAATTTTTCCAAAACTTTGGATTCTCTGCTTATATTTTGTTTAAACTCAAAATTTCCAATCATTATATCAATCCACAGACATGAAGAAAGGGAAAAATCTTTAGAGATAATGCTTCTATATCTCAGGATTCAGAGAGAGATGGAAAAAAAAGCTAACACGTCCATTTTATGTAGCGGTCATTTACTAACAAGTCTTCAAAAGTTTTTCATTGTCATCGGGATTTTGCTCCTTCTTAAATAACTTACACATGACATATACTATGCAGTAATAAAACCAATGCAAAAAATACATGTCTAAATACAATACTGATTAAAGTCACTAGATAAATTTAATGTCTTTATTAAACACTTTAATTTTAGACTGCATAATTTTATTAGATTTGTGATCATTTTATCTATTACATAACAGAAATGATCTAATGTATTAATTTATGAGAGTAGTTAAAAGGGAATAGGAATTGCATATCTCTTTAGATAATTTTTAAGGTTAGAAAATATAAAATTAATGCTATGTGACACATTTTGATGTACAAAATGGCAGTTTCTTGTAGGCTAATCTAGTACATATGTTTATTGTATCCAATTTACTGGTAAGCCTTATTAAATAGAATTATTTTTCTATTTCTGAATTAAAACTATTTAGAATAACTTTATAGGGAGCATCAAAATACATATTCAGTAAAAACTTATTTAAATATCACTGAAAATTTGATGGGATAGCTGATGAGATATTAATATAATTACATAGCAACATAAGGAAAAAATTAAGTCATGCTATTAAAACTATTCCATTAAATTTAGTGTGAAAAATAGTTTTTCAAAACCAATTATTTATTTTAAATTAGTGCTTACAGTTGAAGCAGATCTGTTAAGATGAGGCTCTAACTCATGAATAATATTTTATTCTCATTTTTTTAATACCCAAGCATTTGCAAAGCATATTAGAGGTACTTCAATAATTTGTTATAAAAATGTTCAAGTTGCGTTAATACTTGACAAATAGTTGAACCCATGTGCAGTTACACGAATTTCTTAATATTTAAATACAACATACCTCATTGTGTACAGCAGTGTCCCATCATCCTGAATTCGAAGAAGCTTATTTGGCATTGTCATATTATGAGCTACGGACTTTTTCCCATTGTGAAAGAAGGTATCTGGAGTCCAGATTTTGCTAGCCATTAAATTGTTAAGTCGAAGGATGTTCATAGGACCTTTAAATTTCAATCGCTCATCTTTCCATTTTTGTCGAAAGAAAACATCTATTGTATATTCCTGAAATACAAAATATAATTATTTTGAAAATAATGCTTCAAATATAAGAACACTATAAAATTCCACCATAAATAACATCAGCTTAAAAAGAAAAACATATTGAGGGAAGGACATTTTGACTCAAAAGGATCATTCCTTTATCTTATCAATAAACGTTTCCACTTATAATGGGTAAAGCATGTGTGTTAACACAATAAACTATATATTCTTATGAAAGAAAACAAGAAAAATGTACTTTACTTGGCCTTTTTCAAAGTTGAATAAAATTTCAGTCAAATTGCTTTCTGCATCCTACAGTTTAGAACCACTTGGAGAAGGGGCATGCTTGGGCAGTGTCTGATGGAGTGTTTTAAGTAGTTTATCTCAAGAAAGAATGAGCAGGCAGCTCCCCAGTGGCAAAAATGAAAAAGAAACAACTATCAAACACACTGTCAGATCTGTATGAGTCATCATCTCCTGTTGCCAAAGAAACTGCAGAATTCATCTTTCTTTTATAATCCTAAAAAATGGTGAGATATAATATTGTTAGCAAGAATATATTAGGGGATAATGTTTTATAAAAAATTACAAAATTAGTTTTTAATAAAAATACTCGACAAGTCATTAGAATGTTTAGAGTATAAATATTTTACAAGCAAACTCCCTCAGGTTAAAATATAGTTTTAAATATTTATACAGACCAACTAGTAATCATTTCCTCTATGAGCATTTTCCAACACTTTGTCAGCTGACTTTTAATCTTTCTCTCTCTGTCTCTCTCTTTCTCTCACCTCCTCATGCACTCTTTATCTTTCACAATCATGATCAATACTGATGTTGAGAGCTTTGTCAATGCTTGTACAAACACTCACAGGATAAAGAACTAAAATATTCAATTATGCACCCAAGATTAGCAGTTCCAAAACTGTCCTTTACACAAAACACAGTCATCGCATTTGAAATGTATACATCGACAAGTGACCATTTCATTCAATAAAATCAATGGCATAAAAACACAAAAGTCATATACTTATGAAAAAGCCACAAACTTATATTATGAAAATATAAAATCATTTGTTTAAAATCTTAATCAAGTAAATGATTTCCAGTGATCCTTTCAAAAACTGGATGGGTGTCAGCCTTTGGTAATGACATATAGATCAAAAATGAACAGTGGCTCTGGGCTGTGCTCCTAATCCTCAGGAGGATATTTCATAATGAATCCACCCACATTTTCTGTAATTTAGTCAATTATTTAAAAAATCCTTAATCCCATATAAATGAAAATCTATAAAAAAAACTAGATTGAGATGAATCTCTGTTACTTGATGACTTTGTATACAAGTGTTTCTTTCCCACTGTTTTTCCCTGAAATCCATGTTTAACATAAATACACACAACATTTACTTGACCAGGCAAAGCTGAGTGTATCTTATGACATTTTGTAAAACTTCAAATTCAATTTTTCTATTTCTGCAAAATTACAATATGTTCTATCTGTTTCAGAAGCTATTGCTATGGAAATTTCCTAGAATCCTACTGCATACTGGAGATACAAAATGATTATAAATAGTAAGATTCGGGTGATCTCTTTCTTTAAAGAGCTATGGAAGGAAGATTGTAACATAATATTATGTAGGGTTAAGATGTGCATCAATTGGAAAAATCAGAACTCCTTGTCAGTCCTCAAAAAGAGCAAAATGATCTTGGCAGTTCCCTGCCTGCCAAGGTCAAGAATTCGACCTAAGACCATACTCACAAGTCCCTTGAAGGTCTGACATTGCATGGTCAGCTTTGGTTATAACTTTATCACTTGTAAAGCTTTCTATTACTGCAAGATCATATATTGCAATTATAAATTTGTTTCTCTGCCTCCCAACTAGGTTGCAAATCTTTATGAAAGTCACCATTGCTTTAATTTGTGTATTATTTTATTTTCTCATGAGATATATCAGACTATAAAGATTATTGCAAACACCCTGTAAATATCACCAGCAAAAATGTTACCACAGATATTATTTAGTCTTCTCTCTCTTGGTTATACCTCCTCAAACATATGCCCTGCTGTCTTAGAAAATAATTATCTTGCATTTGGTGTTTATCATTCCCATACAACTGCTGATATTAGTATAAATATATTTGTGTTTCATGTCACATTTTAACATTCTATCAATAGTACCATGCAGTGTATACTTTTCTGATATTTTTTAAAATTACATTTTTGAGATTTATTCAAGATAATGTCTTTAATATAATTCATTTTCATTATTATATAGCAATACTTTGTAAAAAATATTTCACAATGTAGTCATGTTTTTTTCTTGTTCTTATTTTTTTCTGTTTACGAGTTGGAACGATTGCAAGCAATACTGATATGTGCATTCTTGCACAACACTTTTAGTACAAAGCTCCATGAGTCTAGAACAGATATCAGCAAACTTTGTCCGTAAGAAATCAGTTAAGCATTTTAAACTTTGCAAGACATATGACCATTATCACAGCTACTTTGTTATTACACTGTGAAAGCCCACACAAGCAATATATACAAGAGTGAGAGCAACTATATTCCAACAGAATTGTGTTTACAAGAATAAGCAGTTAATAAGAGTTGGCTCATTGGTCAGAGAGTGTGCTCACCATCGTTAAAGGGAATTGTCAAGTGGGAACACAATAATTTATTGGACTAGATCCTCATAATAACAAGGTATTGTTATATTGAAATCCTAAGATGACTGTACATCTACATTCTCATTAGCAGTGTGTGAACCTTCTTATTTCTTTACAACTTAATATAGATAGAATATTTCACTTTAGTTATAATGATTGATATAAAATAGCTTAATAGTGCGATGATTATGCATACTAAACACTCTAGTTTTCTCTTCTATAAATTGTTTATTTTAGTTACTCTGTTTCCTTTCAAGTGTTCTGTCTTTTATAGAATCATGGAAATAATTTCTATTCTCTACATACTATTTTTTTTTTTTTTACAAAAAGGAAAAGTGAAGGCAGAAATGAAGGTGTATAGGCAGGCGGGCAGGAAGAGAGATGAGGAAGAATCATTTTATTTTATTTTTACTTATAACTTACTTAGTTAATTATTCACAATGATTGTATTCCTTAGCATCTCAGATTTGAACTCATGGGTATGTGGCCTGTGCTCCTGAGGTGACTGACCTAACTGCTACTCCACCAGAAGCACCTATTTTCTATACACTAATATTTTCCTAAATATGTAACTCAGTAAGAATTATCACTACTATCATAAAGGTACAAAAAATATCATAAATGTATCCCTTTATGCTTCTTTTTAAGATATGAGTTCTGCTTTTAACATTTAGGTGTGGAATTAATGTGTATCATATGAGATAAATATCTAAGTTTTTTCTTCAAATGGAAAAATATCATTATCTTTTATTGGTTGTCTATCTTTCCCCATATTTTATAAAAAGCACCTCTGACATATCCAATGACCATATATGGTCATGGATCTGTTTCTGAGATTTATATTGTTTTCTATTATTTGTCTACTCCTGCATTAATTCAAATCTAATGGTTACAAAGTCTATAATAATTATGATTCAGAGTATTTTCATCATTATTGGAAAATATTTTATAATTTCCATTATGACTTTTCTCTTTCTTTGTATAGGAGATATTATAAAGAGTGATTTTATGTTTCAAATATTATTGGTTTCTTTTATTTGTATTTTGTGTTTGACATTTAATTGTGTTACAGTTATAATAAGTGGTTATGCACTGAAAATACCAATTCTTCTCAATCTATTGAAGTTATCCTGTGATACGTTTTAATGACTCTGATCATCTCCATCACTGAATTCAGCCCATTTACACTTATATCAGATATAATATATATTAATAAAATATTTTACTTCTAATTAGTAATATATGGGACATGTCCCCAGCTTAAATTGTTTTTAGCAGTTACAAAGTTAAAAATTATATAACAAATAATTTGTATAGATTTTTCATGATCAATGAAAATAAGTAAGGAAAGAATTCTAGGAAATTGAGAAAGAAGAAACAAAAAAATATAACAATGAAGAGAGTAAAGCATCAAAACAAGAGAAAAGAAAATCTAAGAAGCATATAAAGATGGATAATGTCAAAAGTGCTGAAAGATCTTGAAAGTTTAGTATTAAAGAGTATAGAAGTCAGAATGCTATGGTTTGTGGATTAAACAGTGGGCTCAAGTGGGGGAGGGCATAAAGGGCTACCCCCAGGTCAGAATTTGTAAATGACTATACTGAAAATTAGAGTTTAGCCTATGAAATGTAGAGACTAGCTGATTTAGTCTTGCTCTTGTTATGTGAAAAAATATCCAAAATTATTGAATAGTTTATTACTAGCTCTGAAGTCAGGAGACTGGCAGTTAGATCTCACCTGGATGTGTTCATGTATCTGCAGGTTAGCTGGCCATTGGCTGATCTGGGCCAAGTTCATGAAGGGCCTCTGGGACAACTTAGCTCTGCTTCAAGAGTTTCTCACCCTCTCTGAGGGACCTTTGAGCTATCAAGGGCTTGTCTTCCACATGACTATGGCAAAAGACAAAATAAAAAGCTCCAGTGCACAGGCCATACAGGCCCATTTCAAAAAATTGTCTGATAATGTCTGCCATCGCCCCATGAGCCAAAGCAAAGCATATGGTTGAGTTGACTGGCAGGTATTATAACAGGTCTCCCCACTCTCAGTAGGAGAGCACTAAAAATTTAAAGGAAAAAAATAAATGGAGATAGGGTGGGATAGAAAAGTGGGAACTACTGTTCTTTCATTGCAGCATATTAGACTAGACTTCTATAAGAGAAAAACAAGATTCTGGTGAATTAATAGAGTTAGAGAAGTTGTTTCCAGTTTTATTGATAACAATCATTCTTATCGATATGAGGTGAGACTTCATTTTTGTTTTGATTGCCATTTCCCTAATAATAAAAGATACTACACACTGCCTACTGGTCCTCTGTATGTCTTCTTTGGATAAGTGTCTATTCAGGTCCTCTGACTAATTTTTTAATTGGTCATTTTTAATTTTTTAATTTTTTTTTGGTGAGTTGTATGAGTTCTTTCTATATTTTGGATTTTAACATTATGTTGGATTATGCTCTGTAAGTATCTTCTCCCATTCTGTGGATTGCCTTTCATTTTGAAGATAGCTTCTTTCTCTGCATAATGTTTCAGAATTAAAATTTGCATATCTTTTTGAATCTATAGCAATCATTGAGACAATGTAGAGTCAGTACTCCAATTTTAGCACGCCCTGGTCCCTTAAAGGGTAAGTCTGCTGGGCACAGGCCATATATATCCCAAATATCCAGATATGAGACCAGGGAACAGAGGCTGCAGCCAAGATGAACAACTAAATAAAATAAATAAAAATGCACCTTCCCCTCTCTCTTTCTACCTGCCTGCCTAGATGTTCACCTTCATTCACTCCTGTACCTCCCAAAAAATAAACACATAAATAAAATTTTCAAAGAACTCCAACTGTTATAAAATTTTTAAGAAATATTTTTAAATGATAAAGGCACATTTAAATATACTAGCTGTGAAAAGTATCATTAATAAAAAAATCAAATGGAAGAAAACATATTTTACCAATAAATGTAATGTTTTTCTAGAAAACTAAACAAGAATAAACTATTCCAGAAAATGGTGTGTACTATTATTATATCTTTTTCCAATTTTTGCTTCAATGCTTATCTTATATTTTAATATGCTACTACAAAAGTCTACAGATAAGGGATATATAAATACATTAAAAAATAAGTATAAACAACTCACTCATTTTCATGGCTTTGCTTTCTAGATGAAAACAACGGGGAAAGGAGAGACTTAAATAATATTTATAGCATATTCATTGAATATTTATAGCATATTCATTGCCAAGCAAATTATTTGCATGTGATTT
Source organism: Solenodon paradoxus (assembly GCA_004363575.1). Classification (NCBI taxonomy): domain Eukaryota; kingdom Metazoa; phylum Chordata; class Mammalia; order Eulipotyphla; family Solenodontidae; genus Solenodon; species Solenodon paradoxus. Next base: position 1,170,404 of record RJWH01000166.1, read on the forward strand.
CCTTAATGCATACATAATGCATCTTCTCAGTAGTTATATTACTGAAAATCTCCTTAAAATAAACTAGTCATGCATGAATACTAATATAATAATTACTTGATTCTTGTGTTACATGAAAATTTCAAAAGAAATACAAAGAAATGCAGCTCCTTCTTATAACCATAGGACTTAGACCCATGAGCTAAGATTCTAAAACAAATAAATAATAAGATAAAGCAAAACATTCCCAAGAGAATACACAAACAACTAAGGAGCATATTTATATGAATTTTTTAAAACAACAAACTCACAAGGACAATCAGTAGTCAGCTATTTTATGGCTTATGTACAGTGAGTGAAACTGAAGAGTTGAAGAATTATATTTCGAGATATCAAAAGCTTTTTACAAGAGACGTAACTCATTTCTTCCTTTTTTAATAGATGATGTTGTGGAATAACGGAGTAATTTCTTGTTTCAAAGCTTGTTAAAGGCATAACTTAGATAAGGATGCATTTTCTCGTTCAAAGTCTTTTATTTTTCCAGTTCAATGTCTACCACCAGTAAGCATTACTCCCATAATTTATATTGCATGTAAAGAAATAATTCTCTATTGCATATTTTATTTTATAAGAATGATTTTAAAGACACAGCAATTTAAGGAAGATAGCATATTTTTTAGTACCTGGGTCATTAATTATAAGTCAATGCTTCTTGCCTTTTTCTTAGGTATTGTATCTACTACCAAAATAACAAAAACAAATTGCCGAACTTCTCTTGGAATAATTTCTTATTTACTTTAATTTACAGATTTTTTTTAGCATATTAAAATGTATTTTATTATATTCTATCAATCACTGAAAAACTAGTGCCCCTGAGTATCACTCAGTGTGCTTCTTCTATGGTAAGAAAAATTCAGTTTATGAAGCAAATATGTAGCAATGAATAAAACTACACCTTACAAGACTAAGTGATCTCCAGCATTTTCAGTTGGCACACAAAGGATCATAAACAACAAATTTAACCCAGTATTAATACTGAAAAAAATGCAGAAAGGTGAGACGCTTAAGAAAAGATCAGCAGAGTTCCAATAAACTCAATCAGTACAAGATCATAAAATTCTGTTATGCAAAGGAGCTCACACAGAGACAGCAGAACAACTGCATTACTGCATGTTCCAGCCATTATGTAGGTAAGATATCTGTGCTTTCTCTTTGGTACTAGGGATGGGCAAGTTTCACAAATTAAGAACTGATAACTAAAGATTCAGATTTTAATAAAAGATTACAAAAATATATTCAAAGTATTCAAAATATATTATTAGTTATTATATATTATTATATATTATTAATAGTATATTAATAGCAACTCATTTTGATATAACAGGTCATTTAAGATCATAAAAACATTACATATGAAAAACAGCCCTGTTACACAGGTGTAGAGCATTTTAGAAGCCATATTAATTTAAAGAGAGAGGGTGCCAAAGTTTGAACTCAGTTATAGTTTTTAACAACATGCTTTCTTTTTTAGACCACACAGCAAAACAATTCTGGAACGACAGCAAAGTGAAATTTTCTTTTATTAGAGGCCAATAGACGGACACTAGTCATGGACAATGGAATGTTACAGAGAAAATGCAGTGGAAGGATTGAGAATGGAGTTTTAGGATCTATACAGCCTTGCCGAATAAAAAGCGACTCAAAAACAAGGACAACAGCGAAAACAAACAGTGTGACATTAAATAAATGTTAAGAGTATTAAATCAATACAAAATCTTGAGAGAGAAAAAAATTTCTCTTTATTTCAGTTAAGTAGTCTGTAAAACACTGAAAGTAATCGAACCTACTTACTTGTATAAGGATAAAAATGAGATGATACATTTAAAGTTATTAGAAACTATTTGAACATCCAAGCAGACTCCTAATAAATCACCTTCAAAGTATGTTTTCCCCCCATTTCCCATACTAAACGAGGGTGGTCTGACAGGAGAGAAGCATCCAACAGCGAGAAGTAGAAGTCAAGTGCCAGGGCTGGGTAGGGTTCCACAGAGGTATGTCAGAGAACAAGCCACCTGTGTTGTTGACAATAAGCGGATCACTGAAAACTGATTTCATGTGTGCTCCATGAAAGAACCTGTGTCGATCTACCAGTCAGACAACTGGTATTGCCTGACAAAATAAGGACTACCAAAAAAACAAGCTCGGTGAAAAGATATGCTCCCCCTTTTTATAACCTGCATTTTCTTTCTATCAACTCTGGAAGGACCCAGAAAGAGGAGAGAAGAGTAAGTCATGACCTACCCCGACTCCACACATCTTAGCTGTGAACATGGCTGAGAAAATGAGAAAACGATTCAAATGACTTTGGAGATTGATGCTTAAATTGGACTGAACTCGACTCTGATATTTGAAACTGAACAGAAAGTTACAGGATGTCCCCGAGACACCCTCATGATGAGCGTAAAGGAGAGCCAAAGAAGAAACGGCCAGTGAGGTTCATCAGTTAAATTGCTAAAGCCTTGGGACGAAGTCCAAACTCTATCTTACTGTATCCAAGGCTCTGAGTGGTCGCTCCTTCTCTTACCTCTCCAGCTTCATATTCAGCAAGACCCTCTCCCCGCACCCTTCACGCCTCATTCCTGATATCACAGGGCCTCTGATGTGTCATACTTCATCTAACTCCCCAAACTCACTGATTTCTGCTGCAGTGTCTGGTCCTTCCCAAACCCTGTATTTAACCAAGTTTCACTCCACATGAATAAGGATCATGACCCCTCTCCTCTTTTCAATGTTTTTTCTTGCATTTTACAAGCTTGCCTGCAATATACAAAATAAACAATAATTAGCCCATGAACGAATGAGATATGTCACTGGAAATGAAATGTAGTGACAAGGATTATGGGCAACAGCAGTACTAATGGCACATAGGATAAAGGCATCAGCAGAAGTAAATGGTAGAGAATCACTTAGAGACTTTGACAGTCACTTGCATGTAATACCTTAATCCTTCAATTCATCACTGCAAAGTATGTATATCTCTATGTGTGTGTCTGTGTGGCTACATGAAACTGCTAATCACTGTAGACTCATATTCTATAGAATAGCTATATTTTAAAGAATATAGACACATCTAAAAGTCATGCAATAAGTTCTCTGGTCACAGAGATCTACTGGTATTGGTTTTAAATTCCTTGATAATCTGTCTCTAAATTATTTTCTTGCCTCATCCCCAAGTCCCACCCTTCAAATTACTAAGAAGTTTCTGGATTCAGTCACACTGAAATTTATATTTTACTAGACTCAACAAGCTTTTCAAATTTTGAGCTAACACACTCTCCCTGTTAACGAGCCCATCCTTATTTATCATCTTCAGCTACATTATTTTCTTAGAAACCCTGTCAGATACAGGTATCCTCCACCCACATCCCCTCTGCTGTGATATCAATTCATAGATACTTTCATAAAAGAATGATCACACTACTTGAAAATTCAGGAATGTTCTTAGCTGCTCTTCTCCTCCAATATACGATGAATAACTTAAGGAGAAGCACCAGTTTTACTCAAGTATTTGAGCTCCCAATGCTGTGACAGACACAGAGAAGGTACTTAGGAAATCTTGTTGAAATGAACAAACACAATTCACACCTTCAAGTAGCTCAGACTGCAGTAAAGAAGAAAGACATGCAAAGATTTTTATAATCCGGCGTGCAAAGTCATAAAAATGTGAGAACACCATAAGGCGAGCACAAGGACAAGAAGTACTGGCTCTACTTGGAGTAGCCTAGAAAGATATCAGAGAAGATGAAATTTGTGCTTGGCCTTGAATAAATGTAAGATCTCCAATTGGCGAAGGAAGAAGGAAGCAAAACAAGAACAGGGGAAAACATTTGCAAGGCCAGAGAGCTGTTGAAAGATGATGGCATATTTGAGCACAGTGAGAAGTTCGATGCAATCTTTAAAAATAAAAGCCTCTCTGAGAGTTACAACGCCTTCCAGCTACTGGCCTCTGGCTCACCTCCTCTCTTCATCTATGCTGCTTAAAAATATTGCTTCCACTCTTTTCCACTTTCTCACCTCCCACATGGCTCAACCCACTGCAATCTGGTTGCTTTTACCATCATCAGTAAATATCTTAGTTCTTTATCTAATGACACATTTAAGTCCTTTTCTTCGCTTTACCGTAATATATGCTGCTGTTGTCTTTTCCTTCCTTTTACAAACTGCTCCTACATGAACATCAAAACTGTATTCTGCTTTTTGAATAATCCTTTGAGAAAACCATCATCATTGTATCTGTGTCTGTCAACAATTTACTTGTAATGATATCTCCTGGAAAATGTATGGAGTAACACCAATGGAAGATATCTATTATTATTAAGAAATATATATTCTCTGTGTCTCTTCCAAAAAAAGACAGTTTCCACCCTTGTAACCTGGGGAAAGAACATACAACCTGAACAATTTTTAAGAATCATTTCATGTTCGGAAATCATAGTGGTTTATTAATGGGAGGTAATAGTGTTTCCCTTTCTCAAAGAAACCAGGAGAGATATACTAAGACACATACTGAGTTTCCACAATCTATCCTCCCACAAAAAGGCAACAGAAAGACGTTAAACTACCTTTTTTTCTCCCCGTTTTTTTCTGAAACTGTTAACTCACCTTATACGTGGTTACCATTTCAGTCTAACCTCTCCTCGCACAAGTTTATGTTTGCTCCTGGTTTCAACTACCATCAGATAACTTCGCAAACCATAAGCATTTCAAGTCCTTCTCTTGAATTCCAGATCTATACATGTTACCTAGACATCCCTAACTGGATCTCCCACAGAGACCTTAAGTCAATATGTCCAAAACCTAGATATTCATCTCCAAAACATCAAAACAAAACAATTATTTTTCTCTTGGCTTCCACATCCCAGTGAGAGTTTCCACCATCCACCCAATCACCAAGCCTTTGTCCTGCACTTCTCCTTTAAACCCTGCATCCAATAAAAAGTAAGTCTTACCAATCCTACCACACAGGGATCTTTTAAATATCTTCAGTTCTTCTTCAGTCCCACTACCCTAGTCCAGTTCACAATCATTTCTTGCTGAAATCCAACAGTTTTCAAACCAGTTTATCCATTCTCCATTTCTCTAATATATTAGATTGCCAAAAATCTAACTCAGGCAATACCCTCTATATTACCCCAAACCTCGACCAATCCTAAAATGGCTTTTTGCTGACACTAGCATATAGCCAAATACCTTAATTTGTTAAAATTCAGATTGCCATGCCCCACAACCAGCAATTTTGATTGCATAGATCTTAGAAGGAGCCCAGAAAACATTTTTTTTTTTGTAAATTCTTCCAGTGATCTCAATGAAAGCAACAATGAATTAAATTTGAGGAACATTACTAAATATTCTAGGAGGGTACTGAAAAATATTTACTGAGAAATAAATGTTCCCCAAGTCTAATTTCTAAGCTTCCAAAACCTCAACAAGCTTCCAGAAATCATACCAAGCTTACATTTGATGTATAATATCTATGTGTGTAGCAGGTTTCCATATCTCACCACATTTGTAACTGACAACTTCTGATAAGACTTAACAGCTAAATCCAGTGTTAATTTTCAAGCAAATATAAAGGTCTTTAATAGCTCTCTAAGGTTAACCTGCCAAATTATATGATATCCCAATAACTTCTGAGGAATTTAAGAGATAATACAGGCTGTGTTTTATAGATATAACCAAGGAGAAAAATGTGATAACAAACAGAGGTCACCACTCAACCTAACTGATGGCTTTTCAACAGTCTAATGGCAAACTCTAGATCAGAGTTCTTTGGATTACTTCAAAGTTTACATTGTTCATATTCTAACCCTAACACTTAGCACCGTAAGAGATAATGATTTGAAGTTCTTCGTCTAGGTTTAGGAGCAGTAATTAACGGTGGTAACACTGGTGCCCGAAGAATATACACACACAAAGAAAATGTTTACTAATATGGAAAAAGTCATCCTTAATAGAAACTGAAGAGGAAAAAAAAAAAAAGGAGTTATAATTGCTAAAATGCACACACCTACTACAAACTTTATCAGCCACTAGTATTCTCCAAAGTTCAATTATCTTCTTACTCATGAATTTTTAAATGTTGAAATAAAAAGATTTTTAACTTAATTGCAGACACTGTAATTAGAATCTTTAATTATAATTTAGATCTACAAATTTCTTTGGACAATTACCGGCTAATGATTCTGAGACAGGAGTGTGTGTGTGCTTATGTGCTTATATGTGTGTAAGTGGGTGCATGTGTGTGTGTCTGTGTCTGTGTTTAGTTCTTAACTCTTTTTGCTCTGTTGCTTTTTCCTCTCAGGCTTATGTCACAACAAATCTACGCCATTGACCTAAGCAGGAGGATTTAAGGATTTGCTAAAGTATGCAAATTAAATAGAAATAAGAATATGCCATCTAACATACTAAAAGTGAAATTATTTTTCACTTTACTTTTTTCTCAATAAAAAACTGATTTTCTAAGACATGAAGTAGATATCTTCCTTAGCCACCTTCATATATGAGTAATAATTATATGAGTGTGTTTTCTTCCTCATCATGTTAAATTCCTCCTATTTACAGTACCACAGCTAGGTTCCATTTCTCAACTGGGCCATCTATACAGTAATAAAATAAATTCAATTTTCCTTCATTATTTACCTCACTTTTCAGCAAAAGTATTAAGATTGAAAATTACTCCATTTGATCATTAGAAAGATCAAATCATTTTTCTAAACAGAATTTATACATATTTTTAATTGAGTTCTGTCTTCCTAAAAGATTTCAATCTTTTGTATAAGTACATGTATTTGTATGCATGTCTGTGGTACATATGTATATAGGTTATTCAACTTCGTTTTTCCAGCTTCATCTTTCCTCCTTAGATTTGGGTAAATACCAAACTACTAGTTGAGTAAACAAACTATTTCTTGACTGTCTCTCAAAATTCTCCAAATAACACATATTATTATGTAGACAAATTATCATTATATTACCTTTCAAATCCAAATCCACTCTCCTTTCCTCTTCTTTGTGATACAGGAGAGGGTTCTGTAAACATTGTTCCTTTGCCAGCTCAGAAAATATTAGGTATCATCAAAAGAAAATGCATGAGGTATACTCCAATGTCATAGCAGCAGTTACAACATTCTCTCCTAGGAAATCTGAGACTCAGTCTTGGGGGAAGGACGCTCTTCCATATCCTTAGTTTCTTTCCTGTTCATAATGTTTCACTCCTAGAAGAAAATTTAGCTTTCTGCCTGTGCTGACTCTGTCTTACTTAGAGCCTTCTTTTACTCTTCTTTATTTATTTGTAATAGTTAAAAATTTATCATATTAGATATACAGATTATGTGTATATATAGATTGCTGTTAAATATATAGATTAGATTTAACATATTAGTTGCTCAAATTGCTGTTAAAGATACTTTCCTCTACTAGATCCTTCTAACAGGAAGGATATGTCTACTTAATGGCCATGATATTAATCACACTTCATCCAAGTTAACATTAGCAATACTGAATAAATACACTGAATCAACATGAAAATAAAATAGAGCATCTGACAAAATGAAAGAGAAATATATAGGACTGAGTTAGGCTAGGGAATTCAAGAGAAATATCTCTTTAGAAAAAATATCAAAAACTCAACCATTTCAAATGTCTGTTGAGATGTTAAATATTTCATTTGAGGCTCATCTTTTTATATACTGGTACAATGGACACACACACATGATATACACATGCATTCTAAAACAAAAAAGAAAGCCAAAACATCAAAATAAGTGATCTTTCTAATTTAAACATTGACAAATATACTCCACTCAATTCAGCTCTAACTATAAAGAGTTCTGAATCTGAATAAATTTTATTTTTTAATACAATATAGTAACATCCTCCAAAATAAGAGCTGCTAAAATGTTTTTAAAGTTCTTGAGTTATATTCACTAATATACCAACATTTTTAGATTCATTTAGAGGTACGAGTGTAAATTTGTTCTGTTTGTAATAATTGCACACCTAATATCAGCTAGCAGTTTTAGAATTTTATATCTTTTTCACATAATATCATTCATATGTATTTTCTTTTTAGAAGTGATAGCAGTGAGCACAGAGGACCTCATACACACAAGAGCTAGATACATGTTTAGTCATGATGCTTTCATTCATACATGGTCCCGCCCCAGTTCCAGGACACAAACAGGTCATAAAGGAGATACCATGAGGAAGAGGAAGATCAGGATCTATTGGGAGTGAGATTTCTCCTATTGCTTCAAAATTGTGCCTGAGGCCTGGAGTTTACTAATTAACAAATAAACAAACAAAACCCTAAAACCCAACATTTAAATACTTACATTCACATTGAAAGAAATAGAGAGACCTGTCAGTGTTTGGTATTAATCATCTTCTCAAAGTTGGGAGTCACCATTCCAGACCACCCCACATTTAAGTCACCAAAGTCATCAAAGTGGCTCCAAGGGGAAAAAAAAAATCTTATTTTTGATGACAAAAGTGGCATTTATGCTCTTTAGAGCAAAGGTTAAACTATCAATAGGTGGGCTAAATTTATCAATGTCTGCAAAAACAGCAAAATTTTTAGGTTTTGTGGAAAACTTCCAAATTTGTTAACCCTTCCTTATGGTTATCAGAGGAAGGGAAGAAATTGTGGGAGAGAAGACATGACAAAGGATGACAAGGCAGCAAAGGGATAAGAGGTTCTCCTCTAGTTCTTACTCCCTGGAAGACCAGAAGGAGGGTGGGCAGAATATTATTTCAGCATAAATTTCTATAACAGATTGCTATAATCAGCAGTAGAAATGGAATACTGAGTATTAAAAGTTTTATATTTAATCAAGAATGAAACTGTGATGTTTCTAGTCTACTAGTGTTTCACCCACCAGACCAATTTTCCTTTCACCCATCTCATTTTTAATAAAAATAAACACCAGTTTCACAGAATCCAAGAGTATCAAGGCTCTAGTTTTATTTAGATTGAGTTATATATAACTACTGTATATGAAGAATTAATATATTGTATTATCTAGAGAGCATGGTAATGTAACCACCTTAATGTTAATATAAGTCCTTCATTCATTCCACTTACTGTGATCACATTCTGTAAGAAGTAATTGTACATGAAACTGTACAAACAATTTATGGTAATCCAAGCAAATACCTTAATCCTACAAAATGATCCTTAGTAATATAATCGTTTGTATTTAAACAATTATTTACTACAATGTAACTAGGTAGACACATTTATAAAGAATACAAAATACAAAGGACTAATCTGAACACTCAAACTTTAATGGTGCATCATGGATACAAATAGGTTAATATTCTTAGTTCTTCATATATTTGAGTTGACTAAATAGGGATGAGACAACTGTTTATTCTACATTACCCCCATATTTGCCTTGATGTGAGAAAAATTACTATTTAATGAAAAACTTACCATATCTGTATCTGAGACAGGGCCAAAACTGGTCACGTAGATATTAGTGAAGACTTCAGTGATACTGTCTGATATGAAAAGAGATTAAGTAGACACATTATATAATGAGAGAACAAGAGAGAAGGGGTTTTCAAATACACAGCATTGATAGAATGCTGTGTGATATTTAAGAATATTATTTCTTGCTTTCTTTTCAACTTTCACAAACCACTAAAATAACTCTGTTGTCAATTATTTTTCAGGTTGTTGCAATCCTAAATGCAAAATGTATGACATTCTTAGTTGGAAACTACACTGATTAGAGAATTCTATTTTAAACAAATTGCTCAGATTTAACAGTTTCTTAGAATCTATCTTAACTGAACCACAATAAGTTTACCATCAATAATGAAAATAAATTAAGGTTGTGTGGTTATCACTTAATAAAGTCCTAAATTAGATTTTAAACATTGTTTCAGATGAAAATTTTTAATGGTAGAAATTTAGCATGTAGATTACATATTAGTAAATCTCAAAACACAAAAACACATCATTCATCATTATTTAAGTATAATTCATATTAATATAAAGTTTCATTATTCAGTATTATACAAATAAAAGCAAATAACATACATTAATCACAATCCATTATTTCCAACAAACTTGACTTTAAATGTATTTAACAATACCTGAAATGTTAAAATTGAACTAAATTCTAAAGTTTTATAGCTTAACACAACTGTTGAAACCAGGAAATTTAATCTGAGATTTTAAATAAGTCAAATATTTATTTTTTAAAGTCTCTAACATTTTAAAAAGAAAAAAACCTTTCACTGTTTTAAATGATATGAAGTACACCATTTATTTATATTATGAATTGATGTCTTATTTACTGGCTCTAAATTTGTAATTCTATACGAAAATATAAGATATTTTATCATTATGCAAGACAAATTTATAACCATTTAAGGAAGCATAAACTAAGACTAGGATATTGTGTCTACTAAGGGGAAAATAGGGTCTTGAATAACAGAGTAAACTTTAAATTCTGCAAATAACTTGATATATAATAATCTGCACAACAAATTTATGAGATAGATTCTCTGTTTTATTCAACCCTATGATGTATATAAGAAGGTAAGAAAATGTGCTCAATGGCTCAAACTTAGTAGAGTATGAATATTTAATTTTTATTTTTAAATTGATTTTATTAAAGGAATATTGCATTATAACATTAAATACATTTATGACATACTTCATAATAAATCTACATCTGTATTTAATACAGTAATTTACCAGTTTCATTTTTCCTTCACTATACAATGAGTCTCTTTCATGCTGTTGACCCCCCAAGTCCCCTCTCTTCCTATACCCACTGATTTTCTTTTTTTTGCCTAAAAATCTATTGTTCTTTGATTTAGTTCATTTTTAATGTCTATTTTTGTTTAATTTAGTTCATTTATTTGATTGGTATCTCTATACACCATATGAATGATATCACATTTAATGTTATCCCCATCAAAATCCCAAAGACATTCTTCACAGAAATAGAACCAAAAAATCATGAAATTGATTTGGAACTACAAGAGACCCAGTACAGCAAAAACAATCTTGAGGAAATAGAACAAAAATGGAGATGTCATGCTCCCTGAGTTCAAACTGCACGACAAAGCAGTAATAATCAATTCAGCATGGTATTGGAATGAAAACAGACATACAGATCAATGGACCAGAATTGAGAGTCTGGAAGTAAACCCACGCATATACGGACATTTAATATTTGAAAAAGAATTTTAAAATACAATGGAGCAAGGGCAGTTTCAATAAGTAGTATTGAGAAAAATAGATAGCTACATGAAAAAGGTTGAAAGCAGATCACTACCTAACACCACATACAAAAATTAATTCAAAGAGGATTAAAGACTTAAATGTGTGACCAAAACCATAAAATACATAGAAGAAAATACAGGCAAGACACTACAGGATACTGACCTAAGAACCTGACCTAATCTTGCTCCTAAGTCCTCAGTGTAAGCCAAACTTTTAACACTATGAATAAAAAACTTGAAATTAAAAATGTTTCCCATTTATTACAGTACTTCTGTTTGTCACAATATTCTGTACCAAAAGCATACGGTGTTTCAAACAAAGCTAGTCATTCAACTTTATGATGTAATACTATTTTATTCCAGACAAGATATTTATGAAATTTTATTATAAACTCATCTGAAATGTAAATCTAAAGTTGATTTTCTGCTACTATCTACATAGGCTCAGCTTCATGGCTATACAACACTTGTGTTTCTACTGAGGACACTGTTCAGAAGAGGCCCATACTTGGTTTAATGTTCTGTTTCTGTCTCTTGAAATTATTTATTTCTGAATAAAAGGTGCTATATTTTCATTGTGAACTGCACCTCACAAATTATGTAGCTGGTCCTGAACCTGAATTACATATCTATATATCTATATATTATTAGAAAGAAATCATGAAATCAGTAATCAAACTTGTTTTTTTCTTCTCTTCATACCAAATCAAGTGTGCTATTACATTTATTCAGTAAGAAACTGAACAAATATTTAGTCATTATAGATACTGATTTTAAATGCTTCAGAAGAGAGAAATCAAAGTGCTATATTCACCTTCACTCAAAGAGAGACAAATGAAATAATTCTACTTAATTTGGAGTAGGAAGGGTAGACAAGAAAGATAACAAATATTAGTGAATCTATTCATGCTAACAATATGAAGAGTCTCCACCTATGCCAAAAGACAAGTAAAGGGTAAGGGACAGTATCATCAGTACCTAGAGGTTGCAGGGAGATGCCAGCTAAAGATATGAAAATAGAAAAATGAGATCACCCTCAAAGCTCTAAGACATAAAAAAGCACCTAAAAGATAGAACACACATATGCATATAATCTCATGGTTTATTGACTTCACGAACATAACTAAAAATTTATTTATTGGAATGGATATTCTCCTACTAAGGGAGTTTAGAAAAAGGAAAATCAGCAAGGTAAACACTAACTATGAGTACCTATCAGTTATGCAAGATTAAGAAAGAGATTCTTAATAATGACACCTTTGAAGATTTTATGGATGGATCACAGTGCTAAACCACAAACATGTATGCGTGAAATATTTTAGTGTGGTAACTACAGATATTTGATACAGCTAACACAACTTTTCAGGGTTCTATGTTCAAAGTACAATTGTTGATTATGCTTTGGCTTTCTATAAGAGAATAGATAGGGGCAAGTACTTGAGGCCTAGTGAATAAGTTCACTGCATGAAGTCAGACTTCCCAAAGCCCTGGATTTGCTATCAGAGTGGCAGGAAAAACCAAGATGAACATATAAATAAAATTAAAGAAACTTTCTTCCTCCTGTCTCTTCCTGCCTGCCTGTCTCTTACTCACCTTCATTCTTGTCTGCAGAGAGAGAATGAATAAATATAAAGGGAAGAAAGGGGGAGAGGAGGAGAAGGGAGAAAAGGGAAGATAATATTTATATGGGTACAGATGTTTTTCAGACTTGCCATACTGACTTCTGATTCAGAGCAGAATCCAGAGCATCTTTTGTTTATATTCTTATTTTGATTTTGCATGTAGATTTAGAACAGGGCTGAATTGTGTTATTAACACCTGATACAATATTCTGATCCATGTGACAAATGTCACCACGGAGTAAATAATGAACTGATAATCTGGTGGAAATCACAGTCTCTGCAGTTTAGATATCTTGAGTTATACCCACTCAAGCCTTCATCACATTTACTGACCACAGTTAGCACTGCCCTAATACAGAACATTCATATTGGCTATTACCTCTTCTCTTCCATTTATAGTTCATTGCTTCTCTGCTTTTAAGTCTTCATTTAAATGTTCTCTCCTCTGAGTAGGGGTTTATTATTCCCTCATTTAATGCAAATCATCTTTTCTCATCTTCTCTCTCTGACACTGTATTTTATAGGGTTTTTTAAGAATTTTATATTAATTTCATGCCTTAATAATTTTCACTTATTTTTTATTTCATGTTTGGTTTGTCTTCCCAAACAGGATTCAAATTCACTAAGACTGGAACTCTGTCACTTGTGTTCACTGTTAAATTACTAGTGCTTAACACAATGCTTGCTACATATTAGGTGTTTTGTATTTGACTAAACAAATAATTTCTAATTATAGTTCATATTGAACATACACTTTTCCCAAATATTTCAACAACATTAAAAAATGGCCATGAATAGAGGTCCTTTCTCATAAAGAAGGCACATTGCTGTCTGTGAAGGCAGAATTCAACCTGACCATTGATAGACAGAGGTTGAAAATGTAGGGAATTAGTTTCCAGGAAAGAAACAGCCAAGTACAAAAAGATTGCATTAAAAAAAGGACAATATCAGTGCAAACCAAAATTTAATTGCTGAACTTGCTAAATTGTAAATGACTTTCAACAGAAACATTACCATGAACTATCTCAAAATAATTGTTAATCGCTTAAAACTTTATCTTTGAAAATGCCAACAGCATAATACACAAAAGTAAAAGGATCTTCTATATGGCAAAGCACCATGAATTTAATAATAGGTACTTCAGAAGAAATAAAGAAGATGTGATAAAAATAAAATAATGGGTGATTTTAGGAACAATCACCAAATTCAGAATGTCACCAATTATTGGAGAGACAGAGGGGATAGACTAAAGAGAAATACTGAGTGGGTTTCTAATTTATTTCTACTATTATCCTTCTAAAATGGATTTTGTTTAATTTTGAAAAAAATTGAAAATTTGATGAAGCACATCACTGAATATCATATAATTCTCTGTACTTTTCTGAATGATTGAAGTAATTAATAGAAAAAAACAAGCTCCTAAGGATAATAAAATGAACATATAATTTCAAGAAGCATTTAAATTAAGTCATGAAAATTATTCTTCACTTGGGTAACGCCACATACAATGACCATCAACCCTTCTTTAGGAATCCTTTGCAAATAGTTAATTTTGATTCATGAACATGGTTTACATGTGCTAAAGGATGGGTTATAAGTTTGTAAAGACAGTTTGCATCAAAAAAGACCTGAGCTATCACAGGGAAGAGAGTGTTTATTCATGGAAGCAGAAATTTCCCTGATGGACTTTGATTTGGAGACAGTAAAGTCCAATGCCATTTTTTTGAAATGTTCTTTAGCATAAATAATAGTGGGAAAACAGAGTCAGGGAGATTGAAGAAGGTGTGTCCAGTCTGTAAGATGTTATAAAAGTTAAGACAAGAGAAAAAATAGCACTGAGAACAGGGAAGTGCAAAAAGGAAGGGAACAGGCTTTTGAAAAAAAGTAGTATTATTAAAGGACACTGAAATGTTAGATTTTCAAAGATTTCAGAGCCTGAAAATGAGAAGTTTCAAGAGAATGATAAGACCTTAAAGCAAACAAAAGAATTTGTAAGTGAATGGATGGTGAAGATATGAAGAATGGAAGTGGAAAATATTTTCTGAAAAAGCTGATCAAAAATATTTGGATGAAGACATGAATAGTTGAAATGTACTAGGTAATGTAAGATGTAGGGACAATCAAATTTTTTTTTTAAAGTCAAAATTTTGTTGAGAGAAATATATTATGTCTCTTGTAAAGCTTTTTGTGAATGTTTGATGAAAATGATTCATCTAAGGTTTACTGCTTCCAGTAGTTCCTCAGTGACTAAAGGGTCTTCAACACAACTGATTACAGCAGAGGCCTTTCTATTACCTCTCCACGGAGATACAACTTTTATCATCCTATTTTAAATTTCAATCATTCTATATCTCTCCCTGGCTTATTTATTTATATGTTTACTGTTTTCTGTCTATAACTACCATATGATAGACAAAGCTACACATGACTTACACATATGAATGCCATTTAATTGTCATTAGAAATTTAGTTCTTTACAGTAACATCGTATTACCCATATCTAACTATTAACCACCATATTGCATTGAAAATTTCCACCATCACAGAAAGTTCAATTAGATAGTGTTAGTCTATAACCTCCTACTAGAAGGAAAGGTCCAAGAAGACAGGGATTTTTGCTTATTTGGAAAAGCAAAAGCCCCAGGACAGACCAACTCACAACATGATGTATAATCTCAATAAATCTGTATTAAAAGAATAATTGTCACTCATAGTTTGCCGAGTGAGTCATTTAGTGTTGACATAGCCTCTGCTATCTTAATGGAGCTTACAATACATTAGTGAAGAGAGAGTACGCAAAAAGTAAATCAATAAACAATTGCAGATATAATATACGCTATGAGAACACACAACAAGGGAAAGCTTTCTCTTCATGTGGTCTCTGGAATAACACACCCTCTAGTGATTGCTTAAACCTCCTCTCTGGTTACATTTTCTCCAAACCCTTCACTCCCATCCCCTAAACTATTAATAAGTGCTGTGTCTCAATGTTCGGTTTGGTCCTCTTGATTTAAACTAACTTTTTGATGATGTATTCATATAGTCAAGGACTCCTAAATTTCTATTTCAGTCAAAAGCTTTCTTCTAAAATCTAGAATCTAATATCTAACAATAAAGTTGATATCTCTATTTGACAGTACAATGGATTTCTCAAACTCATCATGTCCTGAATAAAATTGATTTTCTCTCCAAAATCAACTGCACTTGCAGCCTTCCTTATATTATTGTTTCGTTGTTCCAACCCTCCAGACCACAAATCCTGGTTTCATCCATATATTTTTAATACTAAATTTAGTTGTCTTTCAAAGATATTTACAATGAAACAACTCATCTCCATTTTTATTACTATTTTAAATAATATTTTTATTGAAGTCAATTTGATTTACAAAATATGCTAGCCCACATGTGCAGGTTCACCATTCATGAAACATAAGACAACATACTATGCCCACCACCAAACTACCAGCAGTCCTCTGTCACTGTCCATTGAACCCCACCACCTCTTGTTCCTGCCCTGTAAATCTCACACCCTCTGGTAACCTCAGTTCTCTTGTCAGTGTACAAGGGTTTTTTTTCTCCTTGTTTGTTTGCTCTGTTTCTTTGTATTCCACATACAAGTGAGATCTTCCAGTATTAGTATTTCTCTTTCTGACTTATTTCATTCATAATAATCCCCTCTAGTTCCATCATATTACTCTTAAAGTTACCATCATCTCTATAAAAATGCTGCTGCTTCCAATTCACCACTGATAATCTCTTTTTCAATAACAGCTTTATTGAGGTATAATTCATATACCAAATAAATCATTTTAAAGTGTACAATTTAGTGGGTTTTTAGAATAGTTACAGAATTATGCAATATCATTACTAACTAGTCATAGAACATTTTTAACATCAGAAAGAAATCCTACACTCATTAGCAGTCATTCCCTATATCTTCTCCTTCCAGGCTCTGGCAAATACTAATTTTATTTTAATTTCTATGGACTTAACTATTCTGTACATTTCATGGAAACAGAATCTCTTTTATTCCTGTTTTATGGAGACATTTTATTTTCTTATCAGGAATAGATGTTGGATTTTGTAAAATACCTTTTATACATCTATTCAGATGATTCTATTAATATGGCATTTTCCATCAACTTATTTCCATGTGTTAAAGCAACTTTACATTTCTGTGCTAAATCTCACTTGGCTTTAGTGTATAATTTTTTATATGTAGCTGAATTTGATTTGCCAGTTGTTTTTTTTTTTTTTTTTTTTTAAAGGAAAGGTACAGGCAGAAAAGGTGAATAGGCAGACATAAAGGAAGAGAGGAGGAAGAAGCATTAACTTATTTTATTGAGGTGTTCATCTTGGTTGTTTCTCCTGCACCCGGGTCCTGAATCTGAGTTTTGGGGAACTGTGTGGACTATGCTGGACATAGGGTATAGATTTATCCACTAAGTCACCAAGGTGCAGCAAATTTGCTAGTATTTTCTTAGGCATTTATGTGTGTCTATATTAAGAGATATTAGTATCAAGTTTTCTTTTCTTCCATACTTTTTAAAGGAAAGGTACAGGCAGGGATGAAGAAACACATACATATCACTGAAACATCTATTTTGCCCTTCTGCTGTTTTGCTTTCCCTTCATATATTTGGAAACTAGGTTATTGGTCACATATGCTTAAGAATTTTGTGTCTTCCGAACAGAGTGACACTTTTTAAAATATCCTACTTTGCCTCCATTGAAAATATTTTGTCTATATTCTATTTTGACTGATATTATTTTTGCCACTCAGGTCTCCTTTTCTTGATGTTTGCATGGTATATTCTTCATTTGTCCTTTTACTTTCCACCTATTATGTCTCAACATCTACAGCGTATCTTCTGCAGTTAATATATAGAAGAATCATATTTTTATCTATCTTGTCAACAGCTGCATTTAGAGCAAGTGTTTTTTTTCTATTTACATTTAATGTAAATACTAATAAAGTAGGATTAGCTTCTTTTGCCATTTGTTTTCATATCATGATTTCTTATGTGATACATAGGTATTTTTGTATAGCATTTTAATTCCCTTATTGTTTCATTATTTACATTGATTGCTATTTTATTAATTATAATAATTAATGATTTCCTTAAGGATTAGAGTTAACATCATAACAAAATAATCTGAACTGTATTAATACCAACGATGCCAATAGTAAACATAAGCTCACTCTACTAATAGATCCTCCCATATTATTCCCATTTTATGCCATTTTTGTCACACAAATTGCACTTTTGTGTACTGTAAAACCAAAACTCCATATAATTCTTTGCTTATGTATTTTATCTTAAATTATATCAAAAATGTGTTTCAGATGAAAATACACTGTTATTTATACTCCGTTATATGTTTACCTTTGAGGAAGTTCTTTATTTCTTTGTTGATTCAAGATACTGTTTACAATACTTTGCTGATCTCCTAGTTTCTATCAAGCATAAGCCTGGTCCTTACAGAAACATTCTTCTCTGCCTGGGAGGACCTTTTCACAGTCAGATGCATAGCATGATTTCTCGCTTCACTTATTTACATATTTCATATTTATTTATATATTTTAACAAATATTTATACACTGCCTACTATCTTCCAAGCTTAATGTTCTAAGCATTTAACAAATAATTGCCCCAAAGTCACTTTTATCCGATGAGTCCAAAGGAAACTGTTTATACCTAAATATAATTGTATCTTTCCTTCACCCAATGCTTTGAACCCTCCTAATTTTCTCCTTTTTTTACTTGTGCTTCTTTTTCCATAAGTAATGATACCTTCCAGCATGCCAGATAATTTGCTTATTCATGATGTACATCGCTTAAAATAAAGGTCCTAGGGAGGCAGGGAAACGAATCAGTTTAGCTGACTGTGGCATTCTAAGGGCAACAAGCAGCTTTTATACTAGAGTGGGCAATGGATATGTGCTGAAAGAGTGAATGAGTAAGTCAAACTAGCTTGAGATAAGGATGATAGAATTGGGACTGGTTTTCTTGGTTAAATTATATTTTAGCAATATCAAGAAAAAATACATTAGAGAGACTTTAGCTATGTGTGTGAGTCAAAGGTAAGCATGAGAAAGTTTTAGCAGCACAGATGAAACCACACTAAGATTCTGAGAGAAGAAATAGGTACATCCTGTGAGGAAGTGAGAAAAGTCCAGTTGTAATACAAGAAAGAAGGAGGAGAACCATATAAGGTGGATTTGGAGAAATAGGGCACTAGGTCATGCATGCTTTGGAACTGTATGATCTTCGAAAAGGTAACTTCATTTGCAAAATATGGATAATCACTATATCTATAACATGGGTTTGCTAAGAAGATTAAATGAGTTTATTTACAATACTCATTGACAGCAGTCACATAGAAAGTGAAAGAGACCTTACAAATCTAATAATTAACAAAAATAGCATGCATTTTTTTTTCTTTTTTTCCTTCCATGAAATTTGCTTCAATTCAAGCTTACTGATGTGAAATAAAAACAACCCCGCAGCAAGGCACTAAGATCAAAAGTCAAGCCACAGCTGATATAGGCTGCCTGGTCCTCAAGAGCCCCAGTAACCAACAGGTCTCAGTAATTCCCAAACTGATTATTCTGCATCCCATGCCTATGCTGCATCCCTGCCCTCTCCCCCAAGAAAAACATCCTTCCTGTATCCATTCAGGGCTTGGCCCTTTTCCCCTTGCCCTTTAAAAATCTCCTCCTTCACTAGGGGGATAGGATGGTTGTTTTGGAAACAAATCCAGCCAAACCCCAAGAGTCAAAGCTTAATCTTTTATTATCAATCTTGTCCCTCTCTGTGACTGACTTTCAGTGGTGATGGGTGTTAAGGACCTGATGCTAACCAAAGTAACGCAAAAAGTGTTTGCTGTCTATTTAGATCATGTATAGTTAACTGGGGATTTTTAAGCTATAAATGTATATTTTGGAACTACTGATATCATTCAATAGTAACTGGGAAAATTATTTAACCTCTATACATTTCTTTATTTCTGAACAAGAAAGTGAAGAGAAGTCACCTCAGAGTTCCTTCAAGTACTAAGGCATTCAAGGAGAACTGAAAATGTCAAATGTGCATAAGCCTAGCTATTATTATTGCTACTGTTATTATGTACTATGCAGTTGGAGTTCAACTAGGTAAAATAACCTAGGATCAGAATATAGATCAATAATTAAAAGTCATACAACTATAGCCCCAATATTTCAAGAATTCATAAAATAAAAATAAGGGAATTAGCCAGGAAGGAAAATCCAGAAAGGGAGTAGAGTCAACAAAAAAGAGGAAAATAGAAAAACATGTAACAGAGCAGTAAATGGGGACCCAAACCTAACCCTCCAGCAAAAATGAGGAATCTAGGGCATTTAATTAACATGTAGTTGCAGATAAACTAAACCTGGGAAAGGCACAGTCAATGAATTGAACTGGTTTTCTTCACTGAAGCAAAAGAATTCTTGGTCTTCCTGATAAGCAAGCAGATCCCACAGGTACTGCCCTGTCTGCAATCAAAAGGAGCTGCATCTACCCAACCCCTTCACCCCTATTTTGCACCCTGCATTTGTATTTTGTCTATAAAACCTCTGCGGGCCATTCAGTCAGTCAGGAAAGAGTATCTTGATTGAGACAGAGCAGGGATTCTACTTCCTCCGTTGGTACCTCTTGCTAATAAACTAATTTCCTTTCATCAATATCCCTCCTCTTGAATATTGGTCTTTTCTAGGAGATGGGCTGCAAACTTGGATCAAGTAACAAAGACAGTATCCTAAGGACTAGAGAAGAAAATGTTAGGAAGGCAATTTGCACCCCTATAAAGTGTGTGCTGAAAGGCACTGCTACGGAAAGAGCAAGTAATCAAAGATCTGAAGTATTCCCTGGATTTAGAGACCTGCAGATCGTTGGTGGAACAAAGAAAGTGTGCAGAGGCAAAAGGTTACAGTGACTGTAAATAACCTATGAGAAGTCTGATTGCAATGCGGGAAAAGATCTAGGATTTGGAAAGGTGTGGGGAAAGAGGCAGATGTCGGCTTGTGTGAGGTGGAAGACAGTTGAGCATATGGTGGTGCAGACGGGGACTGAAAGTGGGAGAAGCTGAATATGCAGGAGAGAGAAAAGATCAATGAGAGGAAGATTCCTGAGGAAGCAGGCAGCACATTCATGAAAAAGACATTGACAATAGATACACAGAAGGAAGTGAAAGGGAATATCCTTGACTGCATCAGGAATGAGTAGAGAGAATTTTAAAAGAAATGGAAGTATGTTTTTAGATTTAGTGAAACTTAGGGAAATTCCTAGAGAGGAAAGGAATTTTGAGTTATGTGTATACTATCTATGCATGATTTTTATTATGATCGGTGATCATGTCATGTCAAAAGTTTGATAAGAATTCAAATAATTATATTCACATTTCAAGTAGTATACACCCATTGAAGACCACCCCTTTTTCAAGCCTCTCCCAATGCCACTTCCCAAATTAATCCATATCTTGGAATCTCAGTTTCTGAGGGAAACCGAAGCTAGCTACAAACATCATTCCCTTACACTAAGAAGGAAAAATGACCATTTTTTAAGACACAGAAGGGATATTAACTGTATCAACTGGAGTCGGCCATCTAAGCAAGAGCTATACTATCCTTACTTCTGTAATTTACATATTAACAATGATATTAATAGGGACACAAACTCAAACTGCTGGCTATAAAATCAAATTATCGATGACATCTCCTCAAGAAGATCAAATTGATAATGAATTTGTTCATCATGTATCATAGATAGAACAGTATACACAGATTTTAAGACAAGTTAGTTGTTATATTTTAATTTACACTCCTAGCAACAACAAACACACTGTGCTTCCTGGGATAACTGACATAATACCTACATGTGCTATTTGTCATCAGTCAATTTCATTCAAATAAATACTTCCTAAGTGCCTTTTGTGTCTACAGAACTTCGTGCTTCCTATTAAAATTTGGAAACTGAATTTTATGGTATAATCTGTGACCACAAAGGAATTGTTACATTTTACCCAGTATCTTCCTCCCAGGAGGCACTTAATGTATGTTTGATAAAAAGAATTACTTAAAACAGTATGGAACCACAATTGGATGGCTGACAACATTTCCATAAAAGCAAGAAGAGCTAAGATGAATAATAAACCCAGTGTATGTTGTGATATGGTATAATAACTTTTCACTACAGTTCTAAGTTTTGGTTGTTGAGTTTTCATGGTAATTTTAAAAAGTTAAATATCAACAGATTGACTATATTAAATTTTCTTAGTGTAATGTTACCAGTATATTTTGTTTTATATACTGTTTTCTCATAAAATTTTGTTTACTTGAAATATTTACCTATAGATTAAAGTGTTTTAGATTAAATGACTCTCCATCTGGGAGTGCTAAATAAGAACTAAGACACCTGTATCTTTATAGACTAGAAGTCATTGAAGGGAAACTAAACAGAAATTATGATTGTCACTGATGATGGGTTACAAATAAATCTGATTTCAACATCATTGCAGGGTCTCTTTAATCCCAAAAGATTTTGTGACAGTTCTGAATACCATACCATCACCATGTAAAATACTTGTTGGACCTTCCTTCTCTTTGAAGTGTCTTCCTTCAATACTTAATAATTCAGTTTACTTTGATGAGGAAAGGATATAGGAAACGGAAGACAAGACTGAATGCTCACTGATTACCATAGACTTAGTGGGACCATTTGTTTCAATTAACAAACAGCTACTAAGGGTTTATCAAGCACAGTTCAGAGACTTTCCTAGCTTGACAGACAAGAGAGAGAATGTTTCCAAAGGGATTCCAAAGTATGTCTCCAAGAGCAGTTTAAGTTCCTCAAGGTAATGTCTCATCAAACAATCGCTACACTCAATGTGGGACTCTGATAAGGCAAAGAGTGAAAATGTTCTCAAAGATATCACATCTCCCAGTGGAAGACAGAGTCTCTGGTGAGGAGATTCTAGTGACCCCACCCTATTTCAACTTATTAAAGACAGCATCTAGGGCACATGAAGAACCTAGAACACGATGAATCCAAAGTTCAGTCTAGGCACAGGTTCTTACAGATATAATCTCCCTGGGCTAGTGAGCAACTCGGAGTTTATTAGTCACCATTCTAGAATCCTATGCTTTTTTCTAAGTATGGACAGAAACAAGCTTAACACTTAAGTGATGAGAATTTTTTTAATGAAGTAAGAAAGGGAAAGGAGGCAAGATGCATTTTTAAGGAAGGAAGGGCAAGAATTAGGAAAGGAGGGAGGGAAGGATGGAGTGAGAAAAGGAAGGAAGGAGGGAAGGAGGGAAGGAAGGAAGGAAGGAAGGAAGGAAGGAAGGAAGGAAGGGAGAAAGATGCACCTTTATTTGTTCTGGTATTTTCAACCGGGGCATAGGATTAGGAACCCAGGTCCTTGTTCTTTAAATAATTTGCATGCCAGTGTACCAGGCACCTGAGCTACAAAGTAAGAATTTAAAAATTGAAAGTATACTGATATAAATCCACATTTTGCTTCCAAAATACATAGCAATACAGATGGCCAATAGGCACCTCATTTCTTCTTATTAGGGACATACAAATCAAAACAGCAATTAGATATCAGCTTACATCTGTGAGAATGACTGCTATCCAAAAGATAAGAAACAAGTGTTGAAGAGACAGTGAAGAGAAGGAAACCCTCATTTGGTGTTGGTGGAAATATAAATTGGTGCAACCACTATGGAAAGTAGTATGGGAATTTCTCAGAAAATTAAAGTAGAAATACTTTGATGTGATCCAGTTATACCACATCTGAGTATTTACCTTAAATGCATGAAAATTAAAGAGTTACATGCAACCCATGATTATTGCAGCATTTTTTAAATAACCATGAGGTGGAAACAACCTGTGTCAATGGACAGATTATAGAATAAAGAAGATGAGGCATATACACACAATGGAATATTACTCAGCTATAAAATTAAGATAAAATCCTTCAATTTGCAGCAAGATAGATGGAACTAGAGGGCATTATACTTAATGAAATAAGCCAAACTGAGAAAGCAAACAGTAGAAGATTTCACTCATATGTGGTATAAAGACAACCCAAAACAAATGAACTAAATATAACAAAAACAGACTTTTAAACTATAAAACAAATGTAGTGGTTACTAGAAGGGAAGAGAGAGAGGTGGGAAAACTTTGCAAAAGGGATCAATTACATGGCAAAGATAAAACAACTTCCAGTAATGAATTTAATGTATTATACATAGATGTTGACTTATAATGATTCAGACCTAAAACATAAAACAGGATAATGTAATTTTACTTCAATAAATAATTATAGTTAGCTATGGTCATTGAACTGAGAACTTCATTCTTTTAAAACCACCAGTGTTTAACACTACATAATTTCATTTGTGTATCAAAAGTAAATAAAATTAATGATGGACAAACAAAAAGAACAAAAACAAAAAGACTCTAAGAACAAAACACTGGTCAGCAAAAGAAAAGGATGTAAGCGGGGTGGGTAACTGAATGAAAGTGTTCAGCTAAACAGTGGAAGGTGGTAACTAGGTCTTAAGTGGTGAATACAATGATAGATGACAGAGGTGATATATAATGTTTTATACCTATATAAGCCATATTGCTTTTATTTTTAATTTTTTAAAAGAATGAATTATCATATTCAATATATAATGGGGTTAAAATATTTTTAAGATGACAATTCTATAAATCAACACAAATTAAGAATTGTTAATGCACTAAAAATAAAACCAGTATATTACTAATATCAAAGGATTGGAAAGTTCTACTGTATTCATTTTATTATGAAAAAGAAAAAGGTACATAAGTTAGAGCATTCTAATTTAATTTTTCTTCTATGACCTTTTATCATTCCTGCAGAATACTGCTGTCGACAACACTATTTCTGTTTACTTTGCAAAATAATTTTTCTGTTTTTCCTGTACTATTTTGTAGCACAAAACCATTGAAATACAATAGCTATATTCACTTTGAAAACATAGCCCAAATAACTTCATAAGCTTACTTAGGCTATGGCTTTTAAACAGTTTAAATTGTCTCCACTATTTCTTGTCTTGATAAAAAACATCATCATATTTTTGGTTGTCAAACTTTTACTCAATCTGTATTTCTTGATCGTATTTTATATTTTAATTTCCCTGGGTTCTAGAATATATATATATATATATATTTCTAGATGATAATTTTTTTTTCCCTTTCCCCTTCCTCCTCACTGGCAGTAGCTCCTGGAATGATCTCTTTTTAAGTTTTTCCTGTTTCTAATTTTGACAATTTCTATCTACCCTGTCTGATAATACTAACATAGTCCCTCCTAATAAGAAATCGTGTGAAGTTCCACAATGATTCCCCTTTGCCTAAAAGTCAAATTTGAAGAGTATAACATGACACAACTCCACATGATCTTCGTCCACATTCCCATCTGAAATCAATATCCCTCTATATTCTACACCTTAGCTAGACCACAATTTATGCCATTCTATTTCAAATCTTCCTTTGTTTTGCTTGTTCCTCTGTACAAAATGACCTCTTGTTTAACACCTGTTCTTCAAAAATAAACTCAAATTAAAACACTTTGATGAAGTTGTCCTTTTCATCCCTGGGGGTATTCTATTGGTCATTCTATTGTTTGCAAGAATGTTTACTGCTGCAAATTAAACAATTAAATCACCTTGTAGCTTTCAATGAATGAACAACTGTTAAATGGCCGTGCGTTCCTCTACTCCATTCACCACTCAGTATCTCCCAACATGTCTATGTGGATAGCATGGGACATCAAAATCATAGAATGTCACAAATCAATATCCTAAAAAAAAATCATTTTATCTCTTGTTTTCAATCATGTAGTTTATATTTCCTTTAGAAATATGGCTTTTAAGTACAAAATTCAATTTGATTTGTTTCTTCAACTCTAAATGAATAGCAAAATATGATCAGCAGTAAAATCATACTAATCATTTCACACTTAAATATGAAGTCATCTAAGTATTATCTTCAAACTATAGATAATCTGGAATGAATTGCATGTAGGAAAAACTTTAAGCTAAATTGCTGAGCTACGTTATTCATATATAGGAACATTTTATAGGTGAGGTTTTAGATTTAGTTGCTTAAAACACAAGCTTTTGCTTTAAGTAGAGTTCAGTTTGCACATTCAGCAATTCAACATATTTCATCTACAATGTTCCAAAATTAAAATCATGGAGAGACTTGCCGGCAACATTACAAACAAACCCTTGCTATTTTTCCCTCAATCTCCTGGATCAGCCTCAAATAGAAACTTTGTACTTAGAACATGGAGCTTATTGATATTCTAATTTGATGCTGGTATCATTTCTTTTTAAAAATATATTTAGCTTAAAGTAGTATAAGAAGAAAAAAGTCTCCTAAAGTAATTATCTTTATCACCTATCACTGGGCGCTGTTTCCTGATGGTATCTGCATAAGAAAATATTATGATTACTTTACATACAACATAATTAAGAACTTTTCAAAACTTCTGTAGCAGGACTTAAATACCAGTTCTATCTGTTGAATTATCTTAGCAAGATAATAAAAATACCTACCATCTATTAAACATTTATTCTATGTCAGACAAGGTTTAATTTTTATTATATATACATACATATATATACATATATGTATTACAATGCTATTTTCATACTTAATTTATGAATTATGCATAATTATACTTTATTCATTGAAATCCAATGGCTAATAAGATATAGATCTGCAATGAACTTTTTTCCTTCTGATTTAAAATCCTATACTCATAATCACCCCAATAATAAAATGAAATTCAATTTTCAAAGTTCAAGGAATTTTTCTTTGAATTTAAGACTATCAGAATGTTACACGGGTTCAGTAAAATCAAATTATGTTGCATATTACACACCTGTCCTGTCCAGGTCTCCAGTCAAATTTTCAGGAATATATATTAATAAAGAAACTTACAGTTCAATTAAGTAGTTAGTAGTAACTTTGCAAAATATAACAGCATTTAAATTTAAAGATAGAAAGCATACATGTATATTGCGAACATATGTAAATATATGAAAAACATAAAACTTTCATATGTATGCATACATATATCTTAATATATACATATAAACATATATAGTATGTTTATGTATTATATATGATATATATAACATGTGTTATATATATGTAGACACATACCAATATATAATTATACATATATTTATGTTTGGTATTCAGCTTCCCCATTATATTATTTGATCATAAATATAGAATTGCTAAAGCAGGATACATGTAAAAAAAAAAACACTGAGAAATGAAAAACAAAAAGGAATTTTCTTCCTTTCTTCTTTTCTTGCTATTTTCCTCCAAAAAAAAATTGAGCGTTTGTTACACTATATGATACATTCAGAAACAAAGAGCATAGGCATGCCTGGTGGCTCGGGCATTAACTTCGCCACTGGGGCATAGTCCACATACATCTCAAAGGCCTGGGTTTGTGACCCAGAGCCAGGAGGGGAACAAACAAAATAAACAAGTAGATAATGCTTCTTCCTCTTCTACCCTCCTGTCTGCCTACTTGACTTCATTCCTTCCTGCTTCATTACACAAACAAACAACAACAACAAAAAAAAATGTGTAGTGTGGAGCCATTATGGTCTTGGAGGGGGAAAAAGGCAATTAAACAGATTATTGTCCATGCATATGTATACACAGTAAAAGTAATTTTAAATTGCTAAAGTGCAGTGTGAGGGAGTAGGAGGTAGCCTCTGGTAAGAGGAGAGGGAACACTAAGCTTAAAGCTAGGGAGACAAAGAGGTTTCCCAGAGAAAGTCCCCAAGCCTCATTTTATTTACCATGCATGTTTCTTTTTGTTGATTGAATCTATTCTCAGAAACTTTGTATCAGTTCAGCTCATTTTGTTACATGGTCTCATAGCTGCAGGTTTAGAGAGTCAAATGGACTTTAATTGAATATTAATACTTAGATTAGACCCCTTTGAAGAAACTTTAGGGGGTAAAGATTTTCACTTGGGAAAAAATTCTAAGAAAGTAAATTGTAGCATAGGGTTTGGACCCTTCAGTGACTACAGAAACTGATATAGAAGAAACCTGACAGAATATGTTCACTACACACAGGAAAGAAAGAAAAGGATATGGGTTGGGGTTGGGGAGTTAATATGGAATTAACGTGACAGCAGAATTCTCTAGAGGTATTTCAAAACTGTTTTGGATGCTGCACTTAGATCTGGTCAAGAACTGCTCATTTCAATGTAATGAAAGTTCTCAAGCTCAGCATTCTTTATGATTCACATTATTTTACTTTGTCCTAAATCTGTCCCTGAATCTAAATTATGTCAATACATGTTTTCAGCACAATAAAAGATTTCCCTTTTAAATATTTGCTATGAAGGGAAGAGTAAAGAAATAAGAAATTATTTCAATCTAAATTTTAAAAGTTCAAATATATGAAGACAGATAGATGTATGGGTAATAATATTCAAGGTCTGTGAATGCAAAGCTACAGACCATATTCGAAATAAAAATTGGATTTACTCTTTAATGAACTACAACACACCTTTAATTTCTCAGCTCTGATCATATCTCTTATATAAAATATTTCAATATAAGTATTTTAGTTGTTTTACTCATTTTTAATTTGCATTTAAATTTCATTTTTCTTCTCTGCATTGATACATGTTATAAACACAATCTTTTTTCCATGTTCTAAATCCAGTTTCCAGCACTGCTTCCTATAAATATATTCCTTACATAAACTAAGAAGTTGATACAATTGAAGTTTTATCAGGAATTCTTTCTTATTTGTCTACCCTTAACTTTTCCTGCCATTCCTGGTAGTCTTTTAAACTGCTGTTTCAGCTCTCAGTCACTTTTAAAAGGCAGCTGTGATATAAGCCCAGCTAGCAGATCAAAGAGATTCACCCTATTTTTTGCCTTCACTGAGTTCAGAACTTTGAACTGGCAGAGAATCACTGACAAATGAGTCTTCGTATCTGATGCAGTAAAAGGTGTGGCCAGCGTAGTCACAAGGATAGTTACAGCTAAATCAAGGGGTTTGATTTGTGCTCTGATACTCCTCACCTACAGCTCTTCTATTGGGGACTGACACTGCACTTCTTAAGTCTATTTACAACTGTTGAACCTCAGCATTCTGCTTTTATTTGTGATTCACAGATTAGGAATCAAAAGCAGAAATAATAAGTAAGCTGCACAATTTATTTTTCCATTGATCCTCTCAGAAATAATGTTTGCTCCCTCTCTCAATGTGCTTTTGTGTATTCCATCTTCCATCTGTAAGTCTTCATAAGAATATAAATCTAATATAGATTTGAAATATATCATTTCCAGAAAGGATTGTGACAGTTATCTTTAGTTTCTAAGACTGTATCACCACACAAAGAGAAGAACAGAGATCTCCTATGGCCCATGCAGAAGAAATTTTAGACAGACTTTTAAGGACTGACTTAGGTAGGTAATTTCATCCATTGTCCATTTTCATTGATTGTATGACTCTATGTGGCCAGAGAACAATGAGGCCAATCACTATAAGGCTCTTAACAAGAGAGCTATTTTCTGCAATCAAGACTGTGGGCATCCATGTTGATTTTGGAGAATGGCTGTAGAAAAGTATCTGGAGTAGAAAACCTAATGGGAGATGAATACACAGGGCTGTACCTGTATCCGTTGTAAAATAAAGTAAGCTTTTATCTGTAAGGTCTTGTTATCTTTTCATATCTTACTGCTTTCTCTGAGTAACAGACCTTTCCCTATGTCTCTCAAAGAATCAACTATCATTTATTCAGAAGTGTCTTTATACATATAATTTTCTTAATACTGTATAAGATACTAAGCAGTACAAATGTGTTCATTTTTAAGTGTAAAAAAACAAGTGCCAAACATAAAATAATAAAAATTATTATCATCATTCTACCTGATGATTAAACCAAAAATCTACTAATTACTCTTGAATTTCTTCTTCCTCATGCACAGTCAATGTATCAGGAAATCTGTTGGCACTATCATCAAAATATAACCTAAATACTGACATCTGTCAAGATCTCTAAGGCTAGCACCTAGTCCAAGACATCAGCATCTCTCACTAGGGTGACAGCAAAGTTCTTGTAATTAATCTCTTGTCTTCCATCTTATACAATCTATTTTTATCATAGCACAAAGAATAGGTCTTATAGAACATAAGAAAATGGAATCATGCCATGCTTCTACTCAGCACTCCAAAACAATTCTTAATTTCACTCAGTAAAGCCAAAGCTCATATAATGAGCAAGAAAAATCTACATTAGGTGAGTCATTTTCTTCATTATATATTAAACTCATTTCCTACTAATTTCTCTATCAACTTGACCTTCTAACTCTAGACACACTCTCCCCTTTCAGTCTTTGAATTGTTTGTACCCCTCCCCGCATCTGTAAATGAGCTTTTTCCATCTACATAGGTGACTCCTTTAACTTTCTTTAAATTCTCAGGAAAATATCAATATCTCAATGAGGTCAATATTGACAACCCTATATAAACCGGAAAATGCTCATCTAAATCCCAGTTTCACCACAACTTATTTCCCTGATCTACATTTATTATTTTTTTAATTTTATCCATTGCATTATCACTTACTTAAATGTCATACAATATAATATAAATTTCATCTATTCACTAGACGAAATATGTAAACTTAGGAGCAGAAATCTGTCTTGTTTGCTGTTGTATTACAATGGACTAAAACAACTCTATTTGATACATACTTAGCACTTAATAAATACTTTTTAAATAACAGCATATTTATGAAAGAATGAATAAAAATAGCTGTCTTTTATTGAGTACATACTATAGGCAGTGCATGCACCTTTGTGGAATATTTTGCATACATCCTCTTATCTCTTCTCCTAGTATCCTTGGAAGTAGGTATTACTTCTTGTCCAGGCAAATACAGAAATTGGCATTTGTTCATTACCCGTCCAAGGTTACAGAGCAGTGGCAGAGCCAGGATTGAAATTCATTCATCTTAAAATTTACAAATTAATCCCTATGACAGGTGAAAAATAGCAACTCGTTTCACTGCACATTTCTGCATAATAACAAATAACATATTATGTTACATATAAGAAAATCTTTAGGTTTGTGGACTGAGAAGCAAAAAGTGATTATCAAGTGATGTTATTCTAGAGTCTAGTCCAATTTAGAAAAAAAAAAAACAGTTTCTATAAAAAAAGCAAGAAAAACACAGGAAACTGGGTAACTTTTATTCTTCTGATTATTTTAATCATTTCCTGGTTCTCCCCTAGGAATTACTTCTAAATTTCTCTAATGCTTGCACTCAGTTCTGGACCTTCAATTAATGTAATTCCCAAACTATTGGCAAATGTGGCATCTTCAAATCAGCTAGGGCTGTTGCTTTGTTTTTTGTTTTTTGTTTTTTTAATCATTCAGAATGACTGGAATTAGGTTAAACCAGCCAGCTGATCCTCAGCTGTTCTCAGAGATTTCTCTTGAACTTAGCTATGGTTACAAGAATAGAAACACTGAGTCCTATCTTGACAAAGCACAAGAATCTTTTAGCTTCTCTCAATAATGGCACCTATGTGTACACCTGTCCTTCTGTTTGTGCATATGACCTTATTTCAAATTGAAATTGGTCACCCAGTTTTACCTCATCTATATCAGATCTGGCACCTGTGACTGAGGACTGCAAAATTCCTTGGGAGGAGGAGAGGCTTGGATATCATTGTGAATACACTCACTTTCGACATTACTTACAGACAGTCAAGAACTGGATAGTCTCTTAATATGTGCATTCTGATAAAAATATCCTTGTCCTCTCTCTTCTGTGGCATTCTTCACCCACGCCAACACTTCACTTTCTCTCTCATTTGCCTGGTGAGTCATATTGGTACTGGGAACTTATATTAAATGCTTCAGTCCTAGTTTCATGCTTTCTTTTTTGCCAGTATTTTCTTTACGTGAATAGTTCTTAGAACCGCAATTGTTCACTTCTTGTGGCTTAAACATGGAGGAATGGATAAGCTGTCAATACGCTTATAGCATTTCAATGCATTTAACAATCATTTTTAATATTAAACATTCATCATGCTTTAAAAATACTCCAACAGATTGTCTTTCTAAACAGTGCCCTAAACAGCAGTTGTCCCTTCCTTTGCAAGCTCAGTGAAGAGAAAATATATCCTTTGGGGTCAGGCTATGCTCCATTTTCCCCCTAGCAGACCCTTTAACTGCTAATAACTTTTTTAAAATGGATTCTCAAATTTCTTTTAAAATCACAGTTGTTATTAAATTAAAGCAAACAAGAGAAGAATTGCTCCAGGTACAGAGCATTCACTTTAGCACTTCCTTCAGGGCAGCTCATTTAAATATGTAGGATTCCAGATTCTCCAATTGCCAAAAATCCCCTCTGGGCACAGAACCTTCAAATAATCAGGATTATGCTTAGGTATAGCACTTACAGAGCACTACTGGAAAAAAAAATACATTAATAGTCTAATAAGTTATAAGTTTCCCACCTTTTACAATTTATTTATAATTTTCTTCATTGTTTTAAAATATGACTAAGTCAAGAAGAACGGTAGCTCAAACATAAGACTATTTAATACTCTTATTGGATCCCTTGATACCAAATGTGATCTCAATACTTTTGTTTATATTTCTCTTCTTTTATTCTCCTAGTGGCACTGGTGTTCTAAGAGTCAAGAGCATTCATTTCCCTCTTCTCTGAACCTGCTGAAATTTGTTATCTTTTGCTTCACATAAAATGCCAACATCATATCCCTGCTGTTAGTTGGATTCCCCTATGTCCCCTCTGTGTAAAAGACTATCATCACTTCCTTCCAAATTCACCTTTTAAACAACTCAAGTTGATTTCTTCAACCACTGTTGTTACTATTGCTCCTCATGAAAATTCAAAAATTCTGGAGTTCTGTGAAAATCAAAATCAGTTTTCTTTTACTCTGCTTATAATTTCTTCTCCCATGACTCCTAATTGTATTATCCCATCTAACAGTTCTCTAAGGATTTGCCAAGACCAATCTACTTGCTGACTTTCTGACTTCCTTAACATCTCCCATTCAGGAGCCTGCCTCTTGCATGGTCCTCACACTCTTGCCCAAGCAGAAAACATCTCTGAAATTATCTGAGTTGTACAGAAAATTTACTAAGCAGAAGACAACCACTGTTTTTCAGATTCTCAAATGTATGGTATCCAACAGCTCCTTTCCTTGATGTCTATCAAACAATTGCAGGGTTCACGGCGGCTCTATCAGAGTAAGTACGCCTTTGAGGAATCTAGAGTCTGTACATCAAAATCACTTCTGAAAGTGACACGAACCCTGGGTCTGCAAAGATTGTCACAGAACAATCAGGAGAATATCTACTGGTTTTAGAATTAGCATATTCTATTTTCCTAGGGATGCAGAAAGAACAAGATTTAACTGCAGCCCTATAGAGATTTGATCTACTATTAAGAGTAACCTTGATTCTCCACTCCTCACATTTTCATGGCCCTTTCTCTCCCGAGAGGGAACAATATTGAAATTGCACTTCCAGTCTGATTCATTGCTCATTCACACCTCTCCTGAGAGAGAAGTAACTTTTGTGGCATATGAGACTGAGAAAAGGAACTCAACATGCTCAGCTCTGCCACTTGATTTGGCTTGGGATCTATCCGCCTCAGGAGAGCTGTGTCCTGTTTTCCACTTGCTGCTTGTGATAAGCACACATCAGTCATTAAGTCTGTCATCTAGAAACAGATATAAAGGAGTATTCCTCCCTGCCTAAACTATCAGGGTTCTACACACATGAAAGAGTGTCCAGGAGTATGTGTGTCTATCTGTAGACCCAAGTGCTCCCAAAGGTGAAGTATTAGGAGACCTGACTATGACCATACATCGAACCCATAATCTCCAATCTGTTCTTGTCACTAATAAAACTGACATTCTAATCTCCATATGTTGACTTTTTGTGTCTAGTATGTATATGAATGAGGATCTAGGAGGAGAATAAAGGAGTCTTATTACTGACTGCAAAAACCCTTCAACAGCAGAGAGGGACAATTATGCATGATCTTCACGCAAAGCGTTCAGTTTCGCTGGATGAGGTCCAAGTGGTGTTTTAAAACCTCAATTTGAATCTGAGTTCTTTTCACATACTTTCTAAGTAACATTAGACTTATTTAACCTCTTAGTGTTTCCATTTCCTAGATTGTTTATTCAACTAATACTTACTGGAAACTTACTCCTTGCTGGGTACCATTCAAGGGTTTCAGAACACAGTGAACAGATTCAAATGTCTGCTTTCATGGAACTTTCATTCAGTAACAGTGAGATATTTTACAATGTAAAGTCAGCATGAGGATTAAAGGGGTTAATAGATAAGTCGCACTTACAGTGGTGCCTGGAGCAGAGTAAGCACTTGATGATGCTCATGATGATAATGATGATGATTATGATGACGACAATGATGATGATGATGATGATGAAGATGACGATCTTTGCTTCTTTCAGGGAAGCAATGCCAACTCTAAACAATTCTTGCTATTTATGCAGTTCTTCTTCTTCTGTAATTGTCTCTGAGCTTCAGGGTATTCCATGATGCAATGATGATTCTCAGGTGAAAATATTTTATAACTTCTGATTTCTAAGCTCTACTCTCAAACCTTACACTCAGCTCCTTAGAGAATACTGTTATTTAATATGCTGTGCTGTGTCAGGAGGAATTAGTTTGACTTTCAAAGTACAGGGCTTTCAGTTTTTGCATGTGTTTTATTTTGCAACATTCAAGGAAGACATGCTCTGTATAGTGTATCATACTTTTTATTGGATTCTAGTAGACAATATTGTTTTATCCTAGTCTTTGAGACAACAAGAGACTTAAATAAATAGAGCTTATGAAATCAGTGAGGGTATTGAGAAATGAACTGAAATTTATTTAAGAATATTCTAATCATGATCTCATTACACAATTGGTCTATTAGGGATGCCAGGTTCAAATGTTTCCAGGTTGATTCTGGCTTAGAATAGCTATGCTAGAGCCTGTCCTGCCCTTAGTTCCACACATAGCCACACAGTCTTCAGTATAACTCATCTAGATTCCATCTATGAACAGCTTTCTTTACACACCACAGGAGGATATTATGTATTAATCTGATTGCTTGTTAGAATGCATTCAGTTAATTTTTAATCACATGTGATGGATCTATTGATCTTAATCACAATAATGTTCTCTCTCTATATATATATACACACACACACAGATGCATACACACACACACACAAGGAGTCATTAATTGTTTTCATAGGTAACAGATAGTTACCAAATATAGCTCATGTCTTCATCCATTCATTCAACCACCAAAACCATATCTGTTGTATACCAGATGTTATGATCAGCAATTGTATCTTCATTTTGAAACTAGAAAAAAAATACTTGGAGAACTTAGATATGATAGTGTACATGGGGTCATAAAGATAATAAATTGCAGAGGTATTAACGACAATACTTTCCTCCTGACCCAAATTCTAACAAACTACAGAGACTGGTCTGCAAAAGTTTACCAAACATTGTCCATTTATTTTGCAAAGTCTAACAGAACGACTCACTGCAAATTTAAGGAGATATTCTGAAACAAAATTCTTAGATTTTGTGAACTAACATTCTCCCCACACATTCTTCCTATTTATTTTGTTAATCTAAGGCACATCATTCACTCCAAATTTAAGAAGATATTCTTAAGCTAAATCTTAGTGAATACTAATATTCCCTGACACTTAAAGGCCCACCTTCAATTGTTGATGCCCATGATATTCATTATACTTAACTCTGAAGACCTCAAGAAAAGGCACTGTCAGACCAGCCAAACATAAGATAACAGACAAGTGTCAGTCCCTGAACTTTACTCAGTAATCTATTGCTAAAACAAAATAATCTACAATTGCTTATTTGTAATAAAGCAAATAATATTTAGAATACTCTCTATTGTTCAAAACTCTGCATTTTTTCCAAAATGATTAATTTCAACATGGAAGGACTCTTCATGTAGTAATTTGTGTTTTTATGTTACACTGCAGTGATAAATAAGAGGATGAAAAAAATGTAAGATCAGCTTCACTTATATCCCTGAAAAGAGAAGGGCAGAAAGAAGAACATCAACTATTGAAAAGAGGATTCCACTGTCCTGTTCTACTAGTGCTGGAAGCAATGAAACTAGATAATGTGCTTTCTGATTATGTAGGAATGTGATTTGTTTAGGAAACCCCAAAGTAATAAAGACAACATTTTCTGAAGCTTGAGAAAAGGAATTAATTTTTAAAAAGAACTATTTTACATTATTGCGATTAACATACATTCTACCTACAAAGAAAATCACAGGAAATAGCTTGCTTCAACAATATTTAGATAGTCATGATTACAGAACAGCAAAAAGCTTTTAAGTAAAAATATGGTATTGCCTTTAAACTTTGAATGAATGATTGTCAGCATCTAGCGTACGGTTGCTGGTCATTATTTAGAAGAGAGAAATACACATTTTAGCAAACTTACTTGCAGCAGAGTAATGGTTCGCAAGAGGATGAGAGTTGATAAAGGTAAATGGTTTATTCAATTATTAATCATTTACTGGGTGATACTCATACAAGATGTTGTGCTAAGTGCTGTGGGGATGAAACAATCAGGAAGATTTACTTCCTATACTCAAAAAATTCATGATCTATGTAGGGAGCTAACACAGGTACAAAAGTGCAATAATTCAGATCTTTCATAGTTAAGTAAAAGTCAGCAATTACCACCCACTTTCCTCAGTTAAAAACCTTGATCTGTCCTTGATTTTACTCTTTCATATCATCTAGTTTAAAAACTTAAGATTTCCACCAGCTGCAAAACATTGAAAATCAGTATTTTCACACAATAAATAAAGCAGCAATTGATAAGATCACTAATAAGGGACAGATATGAATGTAGTGAAGGAAAAAATAAAATATTTCAACAAGCCAGAAAACAGATAGTAGCAGAGGGAGTACCATGAATTTGTGGAGACAGTTAGTTAATAAGTGGACATAAATAGACAGAATTGGATGTTATATTGCAGAGATAGGATTGAGATAATGTCTTCAGGGTTAAAAAGGACTTTAGAAACATGCACACACCAGGTAGCTAAATCCTGGGAAACCTATGAGATCGACATCAAGTATGACAATGGGAGCAAGAAATATCTACATGTATTTAAAAAGAAGAGAGAAAAAAGGCAGAGAGAAGGCAGAAATGCACTAAGTAAAATATGACAAAATAATGGCCTATTGAGAATACATAATGACTTTTAACTAATTTAAAGAACAATTTAGCAATGGAAGGCTCAAAGAAAAAATCCTTATTATATAGGAATTTTTAATGAGTAATAGTTGAGCCCTTTAGCTACAAAGTTAATATTCTAAGAGTATTTCATAAGATATTTAATAGGGATAAAAGAACATTAACTATCTTGTAATGGCTTTAAAAGATATTTATTCAATATAGACAAGAGTGATAAAAATAAAATCAGGCATTCTGAATGTATCCATAATGTACTATTAAAGTCAGTCATTTAAGAATATGTAATTTCCTTCATCTTAGTGACCATTTTGAGCCATAACTGACATCTAAAAAACATCATGATATATAATTTAATATTTCCATAATAACTTTAAGAGGAAGAGTGCATTCACGTAGAATATTTTAAAAGTGTAAAACCCACAGCTGCTAATTTGGTTACATAAAATATAAATGAAATAAAATTTAACTTTTACTATATGGATACATAAAAATATATGTAGTTCAAATGCCACATAAATGTCATATCTCCTGGTGCATATATGGCTTGTTATTGCCTCCATGAAAAGATTATTTCAGCACCAGCATGGTGCCTAATTAAAATAAAACCTTGGAATCACAGAATTATAAATGCATGGCATACCCTGGTGGCCTAGTAGTCTGGCACACCCTGGGCACAGTCCGCAGGCATTCCAAGGTCCAGGGTTTAAGACCCAGGGCCAGGGGAGCAATCCAGTTGAACAAGTAAATAAAATAAAGTGTTTCTTTCTCCTTTCTCTTCCTGCCTGCCTCTTACTTGCCTTCAACCTTCATTCCTACCTGTCCCCTTCCTTAAAAAAAAAAAAAAAAAAAAAAAAATATATATATATAATACATATATATTCAAATGTGAATGATGGACTAATCATTTGTGATTCTTTGCACATTACCTGAATTGTATGTGCTACAATTTGCTCACAGGGATACTCATAATGCTGATCTCATAGACTTGATTTTAAGAATTGAATGAACTGTCTATAAAGTATATTGTGCCTGGTACATTTCAGCACTGAAAAGATGGCATATTTCAAATTAATAACAGCAATCATATTTGTTTCATACTGTATAACAAATTATTACTTAGCAGCATGAAATAACACCCATTTCCTAGCACATTGTTCTGTAGGTTGCATGCCCAGGATAATGTAACTGCTTTTCTGCTCAGAGCTGGAGGTTGAAATCAAGGTGATAGCTGAACTGTACTTCTTTCTGAATCTGTGGGAAAGATTCAGTTCCTAAAACATTCAGAATTTTGATGAAATGTATTCCTTGTAGTGGTAAAACTAAGACCCCCATTTCCTTGCTGGCTGTCATGTTTATCTATCAGAGACTGTCTATATTCCCTGCTATATGCTCCCCTCCAGCAACAAAGACTCTCACGGATGTCAAATCCCTTTCCTATTTCAAACCTCCCCGATTTCTCCAATTCTGACCCAGAGTACCAAGTTTCAATGGCTCATATGATTAGGTGAAGTCCATCTGGATTACTTTCCTTTCTTAAAGACAAAGTGTTCTATAAGAAAACCTAATCCTGGGATTGATATACTCAGTTGCAGGGATTATACAGAACTTGTCAAGCATGTGGCAGGAAACATGGGGGACATCTTAGAATTCTATCTTCCACAGTAGTTAACAGGAGAGTCTTAAAATTGTCTATTGTTGAATACTATAATAATTTCTAAAAGTTACTGTCATTCAAGTTTGAAGAAATCATAATTAATTATGATTAGAAACCTACTAAAATCCCTCATGTTATTAGAACACTAATATCTAATTTCATTTAAGCAGAGGAGATACAATATATTCCTGAGAGCTTACATTTCTAAAGAAAAGCCAGAAGCAGCTGGAATATAATTTACTTTCCTGCTGCTGTTTTCTCAAAAATACCCTACCCCCTGTTTTGTCCTGCACTTCCATATATGTAATCCTGAAAGTCAGCTATTCTCTTTCATTTAATTCCAACACGTGGCAAGAAAATACACACGATTTTCAGATTCTGACAAATTTCTAGCTTGATTCTGTAAAAAAGAACACTTACTGGGAAGGTACTCCTTACGCCCCAAAAAGGAGATGCTTAATCACGGCAAACCCTAAACTAAATAGTAAGGTCTTATTCAATTTCATGAATTATTTTAGCAAAAATAACTACTCATGTCCTATTTTTAGAGGATCACTCATTTGAACTCATTATTTCTTATACTGTGAAAAAAAAAATCGCTGTACTATGACCTATTGGCAAGAATCAAAAGTCATTTGGGAAGTTGACCATTAGTGACCAGCTATTATAATACCAGGTACTTTCATGAGACCATTACTCAAATAATTTCATTTAATATTTTTAACAGTCATATTTTGCACCCATTTTACCTAGGAAGGAAGTTAGGCACAGAGAAGGTAACTAATATGTACCAAAAACCACATTCAAGAATTTTCTAGAGTCAGAATACGGATCAAACTCCAAAATCTGATATTTTCCCAAAGTATACTCGACTGCCTTATATGACTAAATTTCTTCAAATGTGGACAAAGGAAAATAAAGTAATCCTAATGCAGTGAATCTAGGAGAACTAGTTCATTTTTTTGATTCTCATAGAGGTATCCCTCTTTCATATTTCATATTATTTACATGTGATTTAAAATATGCTGGTCACAGCTCAAAATCATATGACTATATCATTGTATTACTAATTACACAAATAATTAAAATATATTTATGTTATGTACCAAGCAAGGTTGGAATTACCACATGGTTTACTCTTGCCACTTTCCTCGTTGTTCTTGAACAAAAGCTTTAATTCACATCACAAAAGCCAACCACCAGAGTGAGAGTCAGAGATTTCAAACTCAAATCACCAATACCCTAAGGAATTTTCTACTAATCTGCAAAGTTCTTTCTGTTCCTTCATGTCTAAACCCAGAACCAGTTCAAGACATATGTCAAAGTCAAGGCTTACCAATAAATTTGAAAACGAGACTGCCCAAGCAAATAAAAGAGTAGGGCTGTAATCCAACCTTCACCTTCCAGATGCACTTATGTAGGAGTTTATGATTATACAGTCAGAATGAAAATGACCTCCTCACCTCCAGAGCAGAAATACTATCATTGTTATTCAACACCTCTTTTGGATTTGGAGGTTCTTAATTATCTAATTGATCAGACAGAGTCTCTGGAGAAAGACATATCAGTTGGAATGCCCTTTGTGTATAAGAATGATTATGTGGCAAAGAGCAAGTAATTGGTCTCTAGATCTCATTTCTTTACTATCAACATGAAACTCATCAAATTACCTGCCTCATGGGACAAATAATGACTACTAAATGACAGGTCAAGTGCTTAACATACCACCTGACACTCACAACATGGTAGATATTAGTGTCCATGTATTATTATTGTTATTAGTAGTATTTTACAATGTTTAATTGGATCGACTCTGTAAGACAATTTAAAAATTAAATCATCCATATAAAATAATTTTTTTTCAAAATCTCAGCACAGAAAACATTTCAGACTTATAACGAATGCCAGTGTTTGACCATTGAATCAGAAACTTATATCCTACCCAACAGAAAACAGAACCTATATAGCCTTCTGCTCACAACCACTGCTCATACAGTCCTC
Organism: Solenodon paradoxus; assembly: GCA_004363575.1. Lineage (NCBI taxonomy): Eukaryota > Metazoa > Chordata > Mammalia > Eulipotyphla > Solenodontidae > Solenodon > Solenodon paradoxus. Next base: position 1,211,335 of record RJWH01000166.1, read on the forward strand.
AGTTTAATAACAGTGATAGTCAATAAATTATCCATTTCATGATCTTAAATGCAAGTTCATACTTATGGTTCTAACTTAATGACCTATGTAATTTAAGGTTCACTATAGCAACTGGACCCATATATCAATTAACATTTTTTCTGAATATAAGCAATGACAAATAAAAGACAAAACTGATTATTAAATGCCTGCAATGTATCAGAACACACAAATGAGTAGTTATCCAAAATATAGATACTTCTAAGTGTTTTTATGTATATGAGTATTGGATTCATATCATAATCAATGAACAAATAGTAAATTCTAGGTACAGTGCCAGACCATAAGGATATCATAGCAAGCTAGAAAGACATAGCCTCTGATCCTAATCTATTTAATACCAGTCTCCCTGGTAATTACTGTCACAGAGCTTTGAGATTTCAGGATAACACTTCAAATACTGTCTCCTCAAATTCAGATAATGGCTTCAAAACACAAAACACAAATGGCAAAGCTCTGTATTCCAAAACTCTGGGAGAGGATTTGAAGGTATATCAAGTTGATTGTGTCAAAAAGCATTACAATTAGCTGCGTAAACCTGGAAAGCATGTTAAATACACGCCATAGTTGCTGAATCATATATCTTGAAACACTATGACCTGATTCACCAAGTAACATGTATTATCTCTCACTAGTGAAGATGAGTTAAACCCTGAAAAATGGGTACTTCTTGAAATGATGGTAATCAGTAAGCTGATAAATACCTCCAATTCTTCTCTTTCTGAGTAAATGGCAGAGTTGCACTTCCATGGTCTTTTTAAAGAAGTGTCTATGTGGCTTGCCTTGAGTAGAGGGATGTTGTATCACATCTGATCAAAAGTGGCCATATGCTTTGGTCACATGTCCTTCCCCTGCCATGGTGACTAACAATATAGTAGATGGTAGAAGTTCATCACCCCAGATCACAAGTGAAGTTGAACTGTAGGAGAATCCAACCCCTATACATCCCACCAACCTTAGTGGACAGTTGCAGATCAATGAGCAAGATAAATAAGAAAGAAAGAAAAATTCTTTCAAGCCAAGGGTTTTTGCTGTAGAATAAACTAGTGATATCAGATCAATGTACTTAATAAACAAAAGTAGGTCTCTGACCCAATAAAACAGCCAGCTCAGAACAATGGTACACAAAAGCCTTTTTTTTTTTAACTTAAGGAAAATACTAGACAGATTCACATGGTGATGGACCCTACACATATTTCACTTTTAACTAAGAAGATTCAGATAAAGTGCTACAAGGTAATGGAGGTAGAGGCTATCATTTTAAAACAAAAAAATTGGAGACAGATGATTCAGTCCAGTGCTTGGATACCTTCAGCAGAATCAAGACCATGTGATGAAATGCAGATTCCTTGGTACAAACAAAAACTAACTATTCTTTGAGAATTTGTTAAATTTGAATTTAATAGTTCTCTAAATTGATTCTTTCATAACCTTCATGAGAATTCCTAAATTTAGGGGCAGAGACTAAAAACTTAAAGTGCTCAGGTGCTTTAACTGGGACAATTTTATGTTTTATTGCAATTGGAATTGGCTGGCCTTTGAAAATTAAGGAAGTTCCCACAAAAATTGCTATCTTCCACAACTTCTGAAAAATAATTGGAACTGAGATTGGCAAATCTAATCTCAAGCACTTAAATGACAATAATCAGATAAAATTTAGCCCCCTTCACACAGGAATTCACATGTACTCACTTTTCAATCTGCATAATGCTCAATTCATTATTTCACTTGTCCTGCCCAAGGGAAGCAATAGAATTTGAGTTCACTTATTTTGGCCTCTGAAAGCTTTGTTATGCAAACTGGAAAATTATGCTTTAGAAAATAAGAAAAAGGAAGTCATCAAAAATGTTAAGCAAATAATTATAGAATCAAATCAAATTAAAGATAAAAATCTGGCAATAGGGAAATAATTGATACTCGATCTGGATGGGGAAAAGAGGTTACAAAAAATTTGCTGGTCAAACAGGTGACCAGATATGAGATATCTACCTAAATGTAGAGGACACACCTTCTCTCATAGAGAAAACTGTTCCTCAATTTCAATTTTGTCATCAATTTTAATTATTATTATTAGGAATTTCTGCCTGTGGTCACTGGCTCTATCATTTTTTGAAGAGAAAGTTAGAATCCATATTTTTATTGGAAATGCCCTATTTTCTAAATTTTTTCAATTAATTATTTATTCAAAAACAAAAGGGAGCTCATCCATCAGTGTATTAAAATATAGTAGAAGAGAATCAGGAAACTGGAAAGCTGAAAGAGGAATTTGAAAAAACGTTCTCAGATGAATCTTTAACTTTTGCAGCTGGGTAAGTATAGACATCAACTATATAAAAGAACTGCCTAATTAAAAACAATCTTAGGTGTCAAAATTATGAATTTAGTTTCTAGAAGATGTATTTGAGAAAATAAGTTAAGAAAACAGTTCATCCTTAATGTATTCCTCTATAGATAGACAAGGAGCCTTTAGAGATCTTAAGATTCCAGTAGGTGGGAAATAGGTTGTGAAATAATACATTAATACTAATCCAAATCTAGCAATGGATTATTCTTTATATAGAGATGGGTTAGGGGTGATTGCCATGGAAAGCTGCCAGAAAGGGATAGCATCTAGGTTAGAATCTGCAAAAAGGAAAATGGGTTCCAGTGGAAGTCACAGTTGATACAAAGGCCCATAGGCTAGAGGATATCAAATGAATTAAAAAACAGAAAATGAAATAAGATCAGTGATGCTAAGAAGTAAAAGATGAGACAAGAAAAGTGAATAGAAGTAAGAAGCTGTTTCGATTTTGTTAAGCACTTCTGAGCTTCATCCTGAAGATGTGAGTGATCAAAAGGAGTTTAGGGACTAAAGGACAAAGTTATATCAGAAAACAGCATCTATAGGTTCATATTTGAGCTTAATGAATTGAATGGGACTGCTCTGGGAAGATCATTAAAGTGGAAAGCGATACGAATTTTAAAAAAGAAATATAGGGAGAACATTTAGGAAGAGAGAAGATAAGGAATCAAGGAAGAAAATAGATGAAGAAGGATAGAGGGACAAAGATTCAGGAAAAAGGAGTGAGTTTCAAGAGAAGGTAATTGTCTGATGCCCAAAAAAGGGGCAAAGTCGAGAAGAGTGAGCCCTGAATAAATATGCTTATTGAAATCACATACATAGAGTATAGGTCAATGTTAAGAAATGAAAACACTGGTAAATATAATATGATACCTGCATTGATTGCTACCTCACTGGTATCAGCAACTACCTAACCAAAAGTCACTCATCTTTCAGAGCTCTTAACTGGAATTTCATGAGCTAGAAGTACTTAGTTTTATACAAACTCCTGATTGCTAGGAGTTAGATCATCAAACAGCCTTTGTACACTTCTCAGCTGGCCGGACTTTAGAGGCTTAGCAGCCTTATTTTGGAGGCTTGTATTCAAACCCATACTCTTTCTCTACAATGAAGAAAAAGTTGGTTTTAGATTTCTGTTCCAAGAACCTTATTTTCTACTCTATTTGCCTTGAAAGGAATCACAGAACAATGGAGGAAATTTTAAGTGGAAGGAACATGATGGGTCATTAGCTGTAGTCCCTTCATTTTCATGTTTTGGAAACTGAGGCACAGAGATAATAATTGGCTTATCCAAGGACATACATCTTTCATAAAAATAGCATTTTTCATGTATAAACTAGTGTTGTTTGCATTCTTGCAGTCATAGCCTCTTCAGATCAAAGCAAAATTAATATACATTCAGTTCTTAAAAATTAAGTATCCTCCACTCTAAGTTTATAATCTGATCTGTCAGGCACTCTAATACAAAAATATGTGTAACTTTTTTTTTAAAGGAAACCACCCTTTTTCTGTTCAAAAAGAAAATTTTGCAATATCTTAAACAGCACACAAAATAATTTAGAGTGCTTTATTATTTAACTGAGTACGCTGCAATTTTAATTGTGATCCATGGACCAGAGTATTGGCATCACCTACTGGAAATACAGAAACGTGGGATTCCCAGAGAGGTAAAGAATAAAAATCTGCATTTTTAACAATCACTATCCAGGTAAATCATATGCAAATTAAAGCTTTATAGCAACTCAGTCTTGGAATGATTATTTTCTACTTGGCAAAGTACGATGTTAAGGCACGAAGATTTTAAGTAACTTTTCTTTTAGTGTTGTGTGGCAGGCACTGCCTACAGCCTACTAAATAGCCAACATATCTTTCTTCCCAATTTTATTTAGGGCAAAAATGTTCCCAACTCCAGATAGGGCACTTATTTACCTAGGTACCCTCCTCGCTAAGACATAAAGGTGGAAATCAGCTGCAGGTGCTAGAAAACTTTGTGATCATAGGAACTAATGGCGCTGGTACCATAGCTTCTGTTTATTCCAGCTTAAGATGTGGTTGTGATAGCTAGAGCAACAGGAGTGATTTTGGGATTACGAGGTGATGGCATAAGGACAAAAGTCAACACTAAGGATGAGAATTAGAAAAATAAAATAGAGTCTGAGTTCTTCATTACCATCCTTGAAGAACTCAGTACTAGGAGTCACCAAACCTTCTTGTTTGTCAGAAAAAGTGTTTCAACTGAAGTCACTTTACTTTCAGGCAAGCACATATTTTTTTCACTTTTTTTAAAGGTAAGGTGCAGGCAGGAATGAAGGCAAGCAGGCAGGCAGGCAGGAAGAAAGAGAAGGAAGAAGCATCTGTATGTTATTTTTATTTAGTAGTATACACTGGTGGCGTTCCCATGGCCTGGGATTTGAACCCAGGGCTATGTGGCTAGCTTCTTCAGAGACTGACCTAATCATTCTTCCACCAGGGCATGCCAACAAACACATTTCTAACTAATAAAGTCTATTATTTTTTCATCTACATTTTATTATTTCATTACAAAGCTAGGCAGCAATGTTTCCTTTGTTTCCAATTGGCATTAAATGTGCACCATGAAAAACCACTTGGGATTATTTTATCCTCTTCTAATGCCATCAGACAGACATATGTAAAATGTCACACCATCCTCTCTGATCAGGTAGAGAAAATTACAGAAATGACAGGGCACACAACTGTCCCCTAAACGGAAAGAATTTGATGAAGAGACATGTGCTTTCTGCCACACTAACTTTCACACCCACTCACTTAAACACAAGCTGCCCACATTCCTTCTCTGCTGATAGATTTGACTTAACCTCCCAGCTGTTCTGAGGCAGCAGCCACAGCAGCAATGTGACAGCAATGGTTGCTGCCCCCAGCCACAGGTTGCAGTCAGATGTCAGAGGGAAGATGCCTGGGTGGAAGCTGTGAGCAAAAATGACAAAGATTAGACTGGGTGTGGCAACAGCCAGAGAGGAGACAAAGACAGGCCACACCAGCACAGCAAGCAGAACTCTATCAAAAGGCACCTTCATCCTGAGTCAGCAACTGGATCCTAAGGGACTTTCCATCACCTCTTTGTTTCACAGATAAGAACATAAATCCTAAATGACCCTCCCTGCTAAAGCTGTGAGTCATACTGTCAGCTTGATGCCAGACAAATCACCTCTAAGATCTTATCCAAGAGGATTGCAATACAATACACTCCTCCTTGGTTCATCAGCCTGGTCCTCTCCTTTAAGAATTCAGTGTGCTTCAGATGTATGTTTGAAGTATGTTAATTTTTGATATTTGATCTATTTTAAATGATGACATATTTTAATATGAATATGACTAATCCTATGGTTCAATACATAGCTTTCTTTGTTCCTCTAACACTCTAATCATTTTTAAGGCAAAAGCTACTAATAATGATCAAAGAATACTGTTTCAATTTTTAGTTATAGACTTTACTCTTCTCTCAGTAAAGCTCTCATGATGAGTTCCTTTAAAATGGTCCCACATTCACCCTATTTCTTTATACATTTTCACTACCTCCACCCACCCTAGTTACTCTCTTGAGGCTGAAGTTTATCTTTCTCTGATATATGTCAGAAGATTCTTTTACTATTCTACAAAGCACACTCATCAGCCTTCCATTTACTGCTTTGATTATCCACTCACACGTCTTGGCTAAGTAATTAAATCTATGCTCCCATATTCTCCTCTACTAGACCTGAGCACTAGCCTTGCAATTCCATTTTCTTTTAATTAAGACTTCCTCGCTGGTTCGGTATCCAAATTTTAATCTTCCATGGAAATCTGTCTGGCATTTGAGTCCACGATTTATTTTCTTGAGAAATTGGAGAGTCCCTCTACATGATCATGGTCACAAAAATGAATTTGTTCCATTTCCCCTAATTCTGGGCCTATGACTGATTTGCTTCATTTTATTGCAAAGACTTCTAAAAAATGCTCATAGTCGAAAAAAATTGAACTCTCCAACTCAAATATCTGAGTAGTAGCTCAACATTTTCTGCTTCAAAATCTACAATCTACATATGAGTAATTACGAATAAATGGGGAATCTCTCATTTCTTCAAAAAAAAAAAAAAAGCTGTCATTCTTCTTCCTCCAAACCACTCCTCCAATTCAAGTCTGGGATTCTTTTCCTCCCTGCAAATCACTGAGTGCATACCATTCTAAAAGCACCAAATCCTTTTGCCTTCTTAATGGAAATCAAATGCATCTGCAATATTTACTAAAGTACTTAGGAACCACTACAAAACAATCTAAATAAGAGCACTCTTAGAATGCTACTTAGAGACATCTATAATTTTTTTCCTTTCTTCAATCTTCTTTAACCTTGTGGTGAAAATCTCCTCTACTCACAGACGAAACTGTACTACTTATTTTATCGTATCCCTGATACAGTCATCAAATCTATCAGACTTTATTACATCACAAAACAGCTCCAAATAGCAGTATCTCATCTTTGACATAATTTTCTGTGGATACTGTATCAAAAGAAAAAAATCCTCATTTTTTTATTATGTTTTAAATCTAATTACTAATGCTCTAACTAAACATATCATCTAATAATACTGAGATATTTTATACAGAAAAATGATACTATAAATGTTCCTGGAATAATCTTTATACTACATTTTGCATTTGTTCCCCTAAAAAAAAAATTTGAACATTAATAAGACGTATTCATAAAAGGCATACTCTTTGAGAACTATTTTTGAATTATATATATTTTTTGTTTTTTAAATGTCTGAAATATTGAAATAAGCACATAAAGAATGCAAAATGATGAAATAAAAAATTGACATCACTTAATTCAGATCAAAGTAAGATGGAGACTGTCTCACACTTTTCTACCTGCTAGTTTCTGAATTTATTAAAAGTCATAATAAAAACATAAAATATATAAACTACTACCTAACAGAGTTATTTAAATAGAGAATTCAGAGGTATTTATATTTTATTATAAATCAAAATCTTTAAATTGATGTGCTTCTATAGAAAATCTTTTGAGATTTAAACACTAATTCTACTCGTATCAGCTCTTATTCCTGATAATATCAGTTCCTGAGAGGAAAAGGCATTTCGAGTGAAAACCAAGTTTTCAGAAGTCTGTGTTGGATCAAGAACATTAAAAATTGAAAGAGGTAAGCTTAATACACACATGGTCTATCTTACAAAATTTATTATATGACATTTCTATCCAAAAGTTTCAACTAGAATTAACACCTTACTACCTCTACAATGCCATTTTTAACATAAATGCAATCAAACCAGTGTTATAGATATGTTCTCTGGATGTCATACTCTCCTACAGATAACACAATTCTCAATCTGAGAATAAATATACCAAAATTACTGTTTGCTTTCTAAGAAAAGACTTAGAGTTCAACACGTATGTTTCATTTCCTTTAAGGAAAGGTATAGGTAGGAATGAAGGCCAGTAGATAGGCAGGTAGGGAGAGGGAGGAAGAATAAAACATTTTATTTCTTATCATTTGGCTGTTTATCTTGGTTGTTTCTACAAGTCATGGGTTGCAAACCTGGGTCCTTGGAATGTATGTGGACTATGCCAGCTAGAAGCCACAGACTTAACCACTAAAGCACCAGGGCACACCATATGGTATTCTTAATTATAGAGGAACAGAGACTGATGCTAGGATACCAGAAAGGTAGAAAGAGCCAAAGTATGGTGTGGTCTTAATTTCTGCAAAGACTAGATCTTGTCTATCATAGTATTTTTAGCATTCAAATAGGACCCAGTGAATCCTCAGCCCTAGTAAGAACAGCTGAACTGCGAACTATGCTTATAACCACACAAATTGGCTAACTTCAGTGCTATGTATAAGTAAAATTGACTCCTTACTTCTCTAAACTTCAATAACATTTTCTTATAGTGGGACATGTATTATGCTGTTTCAAGTTATTTTGAGAATCACAATGAACTTACTTTACCTGTCCTCCCAGGGACTTCATCCCCTGAAGACCAAATGACATTTTAACTTTATAGCTTGCAATGTCTGACACGCCTAAACCTTCCATGCAGTTGCACTAAGGAATGGAACACTAGAATAATTTTATCTGACTCTTTCCTGTTTACACACTGAAAAGTGAAGAACTGCTTACTGGCCAAGATGTACACATGGTCATCTCCACTACCAATTCCTACCATACAACTGAGCTGTGGCAATCAAAAATAACGCTAAAACAAATGGATCGGTCATGCCTATGGTCCAAATTATCGACTGCATCTTAAGGGGAGGAAAAAGCATTTGATTACACCTGAGCTTAAATGCTAGAGGGAAATAAACACAGTAAGTGAGGCACTTCTGCCTGAAAGAACAAAAATAATAGTGCCTCGAAAGTATGACTGAGGGCAGTATTCCTCTGCAGCAACAGTGGTTATGAGAACTAAAAACATTTGAAGGTGAATGCAAAATTTTGGCATGAAATTTTACTATAAACCATAGGTCATGTTCTTCGAACATGTCACCTTGAATTTTGTTGGAAATATGCTACTTGGGAAGAAAATGTCGCCACACAATCTAGTCCATACCACTGCTGTCATGTGGTTAGTATGTTCTGCCTATCGAATAATCCTATGCTATATATCTAGTTAAAGTAAATGGAAAAAGTTTTGCAAAACTATCTTGCTCTGTTTCTGAAGAAACCTCTCCTTTTTTGACAGGGTTTGGGCAAGTAGTGAGGATGTGAAGAAATGCCAAGATATTCCTTAATCTTGCAACAAATTATTAAAAGGAATCTAAAAACCTCTACATTACTGTGTTTCTGGTTTTATCTAACATCCACTGTGATGAATTCATACTATTCTCATGCTAGAAAGAGAGAAGCAGAACTGGTCCCAGATAAAACTGAAAGTGCCGTCCAAAGTTTCCAGCCTTCCCAATAGTGCCCGAAGCAGCCAGGACCTTTCCGCATTCTTTATTTCAGAGCTCTGGTGAAATAATTTTAAGCTAAGTAGAAAGTGATAATTGGTTTGCTCATCTATATGTGCATCAAAAACTATTTACCCACTAACGTGAAATCAATTAATTTCCATTTTTTTACACATGAAATAATTGAATGCAGAGTTTCCAGTAGCTGTTAGGCAAATTCAAGGAGATAGGGAAGATCTGGGGGCAGATAGCAAAAAAGACTCTGAGATCTTATGCCTAAATCTTATTATGAAGGACATCCTACTCCAGCATGTTAGGGAGCCCCCGAAGCTGAGTCTGAGGGAAAGGAGACTCTCTGAGCTGCATTATGCCAGTCTGGGAGCTTCAATGCCAACCAAGGCTGCAGAATAAGGAGAATACCAAACGTCACAGTTTTTCAAAGAAGTGAAGACCCCAACACCCACAGTTTACCCTGCCTCCACCTGAGACTAGAACTTCTGAACAGATTTATCTCTTCCTTTCTGGTAAACTTGCAACCCATTTCTCCTCCTTCTTTCAATGCATATGGAGATTTCAGATCATTCTCAGAGTGCTCTCTCTTTCCTGATGGCTTCACAACCCTTCACCTTATACCTGGCTGTTAAGTATCAGGTATATACCTTTATAGGTGGAAGGCCCAGAGTTTTTGTCATTCCAGTACCTCACATGTCCTAAGTAAGGTTATTGGACATGCTTTGAATTTTATGTCCCCAAAATCATCACTGATGTCACAGGATGAGATTTTTATTCTCTAAAATATCTTTTCTTTTATTGGCAAATTCATTATGAACTGATTGTGTCAAAACTATGCCTCACAACAATATAAACAGCAGTATGTATATGCATATTTATATAGTATTATTTCCTTATAGTTGGGCTTCTTTGAATAGCAAACACATCTATAAATGAAGCTGATTGCATAAAAAAACACAGAAACATCTCTTTTCTTTAAAACTAGATTATCTATGCTATAACCTGATGCATTTTTAAAAATTACAGTTTTTAAAAATTAAGAGACACATTAGGTGATGCACTATATTTCATTCATAATGGAAATGGGACCAATAATAACAATATATGCCTGGCATGTAGTGAGTTCCCATTCTGCTTGCAAGACACTGTCCAAAGGATTTGGATTCAAAAGAATTAAATTCCCAACAAACTGGTGAGTTACATACTTTTTCTCACATTTTACAAATAAATGACTGAAAGCAAGGAGTGGTGGAATGCCATGTTAAATGTTTTATTTAATATTGGTATATGTTGGCAACAATTCAAATCCAAAGATGTTGGTATGCACAGAGTACAGGCATTATTTATTAAGCAATATCATGCTATTCTGAGTTCTGGGAAATACCTTAAATTCTGAGAAAGATCAGATTTTCTGTTTTAAATTTTGTCCACTGAATAGCTTACATCTTTTTAATTCGAGAAAAGTAAAATTCACAAACATATTATTCTACATGTCTCAGTGTATGAGAGTAAATAATCAAGAAGTTGGAAAGTGACCCTCAGGCTCTAATCTAGAATCTGACATCATGTTTTTCAGGGCTTTAAGCATAAAACTTCAGCAGCATTACAAAATATAAAACAATAGCACCGAGAGGGTAGGGAGGATTCTCTGGAAATGATCTTTTCAAAACAGCTTTTCCAAAATGCAGTGAAGCATGGTACTCAGTCTAGATTTTCCAGAATGAATCTGTAATTCAGATAGCAAGCCTTATCATTTCTAAATTGTCACTTTTGGGCATTGTAGATGTTAGCTGTCATAAAAGTACGAGGTCTGTCTACACATTCATTTTCCCAGCGACCCGTAAAATTGGTACGAAACTCCAATGTTGCTTCTTTTATTCAGTTAACAATTTGAAAGCCTCTTATGAAATGTAAAAGTCCATGAGTGGTTCCCTGACTGGTTAGCTCCAATGACTAAAATGAAGACAAAAGGAAACATTGATTCAGGCATTAGTTCTAGCTAATCTGAATGTATGGTCTTGGTACATGAGATATCAAGGAAAACCCTCCTAGATTTCCAGGCTCACAGGGAAGTGAGCCTGCCAAAAGCACAAGATCTAAATACTTTCTTGGCCAAAATTTTCAAAGGATACTCCCTCCTGAGATGATTTCTCCCGGAAGAATTCTCCTCTGTTATTCCTAACCATACCTATCCATTGTACATCACATTATTTTCTCTTCAGCATTTTAACAGACTTGAATCATATACTAGCCTGTAATACATAAATGGAACAAGTAGAATTTCTCCTTTCATTTGACAAATGAGTAAATTAAGTCACAGATGGGATAAATGAATCACTCAAAAATCACAAGTTTGTTCATGCAGAATCAAATAAATCAAAACTTTGAATAATTGGTGTGATAATTGTTCCTGCTCACCAAGAATCCTAAAATAGACTGATGTTAATAGTGGGGTAATAAATGATAATCATGCTCCATGTATTTTAAATATAAGGAAGTGGTATAGTTCATTCTTTTCAGGGTAGCCTATTACATGCAATAAAATAAATGAGTAAAATTGAAATTCACTCAAGAAACATTTGACGACTTGAGTGTTCACAATTCTACATGCCTGGGACAGGGAGATCAGTGAGTCAAACAAAAGAACAGGCAAATATCCCAGCCTCAGAGTCCCTATATTCTTACAAAAGAAACAAAAATAAGTAATTGATATAGTGGAAATAAATAACTAAATAAATAATCTTTCAGTGAAAAGGCTAAGTTCTAAGGGGAAAAGTAATGAAGTTAGGGAAGGGACTGGTCAGGTTGCATTGTTTATTTGGCTTGTCAGTCTGTCTCCATGAGAAGATGACCAGTGTAGTCTGAGAGGAGGGAACAGCCCTGAGGAGGTGAGGGGCCTGGGTGGGGCAAAGAAACTCAAAGAAGCACCCTGGTGTGTTCAAAGACTAGAAAAGGAAGCCAATGTGACTCCAGCAGTATTAACAAAAAGCGTTGTCTGGAATGAGGTCAAAGAAAGAATAGGGAGATAGAGATGGAAGGCTTTAGAGGCAACCACAAGAAATCTGGCTTTTATTCTGAGTAAAATAGAAATCATGACAGGGTTTTTGAGCAGCTGAGTGGCATGATCTGACATTTTAAACAGAATCCATTACTAACCACGTAATACTTTAAAATTTTATCACTCAATCCATTGTATAATCTTTGCCATATACATAAAAAACTCAATTTACCCCACCTTCTTCTCAGAATCACATACTATACTCCTACTTTCCGAAAGAAAATGCCAAGGTTCCGAATGCTTCAGCAATTTCTCTAGGGGAAGATCTCATCAGCGGTAGAGCCAGGAGAAAAGAACAATTTTTCTAACTCGTGGTCCCACACTGACTATTCTTTCCTGTGTACTCATTTGTATGAAAGTTATAAAGGAAAGAAAATAATAATTGAAATTAATTATGCAAATTATCCATCAATAGAGATGCTCAGAGATGATCTATTAAAATGGACTCAAGCCTATTTCACCTCGATTATTAATTTCTGGGGTATAATGACACAAGTAATAACCCTGAATTTTCTGTTTGAAATGACATATGAACATTCAGGTTTAGAATTCTGGACACTGGCACACCCTCATGGAGTAGTGGTTAGGTTAATTACATCTGGAGGAGAGCCAAGTCACATACCCCTGGGTTCAAGTCCTGAGGCAGTGGGGAAAGGCAGAACAACCAGTGTGAACAATTAAATGAAAATAAAAAATAAAATGCATCTTCCTCCTCTCACTTCCTGCCTTTCTGCCTACTTGCCTTCACTCCTGCCTGTATCCTGCCTTAAAAAACAAACAAAAACAAAATAGAATTTTGGATGCAGAAGCAATCATAACAGTAATTTAAATTTACAACAGTTTATTTGGAAAGCATTTCAAAGTCTTCAGGTTATTTTTATTTATTAACTCTCCATTCTACTCCAGTGCTGTGCTGAATTCTTTCCATATATCATTATATTTAATATGCATCCAAATATCTAAGAACAGTATGAGAAATCCAGTTTTGCAGAGGACAAATCTGGGCAGAGAGGCTAAGTAGTAAAAGGTCCCAGGACTGAAGTAACCAGAACTGGTATTTTACCTAAATCTCCATCGGCTAAGGTGATATTCTTTTGCTAAATCACACTGTCTGCCTATAGCATGATACTCAATATATCACTTCAACATTCCTAACTAAAAGGTCAGTTAAATATGAGTAGTCCCATTTTACAGATGATTAACTGCTCACGGAAAAGTTAATCAAGCAATCAACATTTATATCATGACCACAATATGCAAATCAATATGCAGTTGCTGAGAGTACAGAGGATTTATTACACAATATTTTGCCTCAATGAGCTTACAATCTTGCTAAGGTAACAAGAGACACATTAAAAGGTAATAAATACTCCAAGAAAGCACGTAGCCAGTTCTAAATGAGATGCAGAGCCAATAACCACTAAAGATATTTAGCAGAGAGAAAATGGAGTCTGAGTACTTTAATTCAGTTAGAGATTTTTACTAAAGAGGACCACTAAAGTGGTCTTTATAGAAATGGTAGCATTTAGATCAGCAGAGAGGATACACACAGAGTTCTTGGCATTGTCTGGTGGAGCAATGGTTAAGTCTGTGGTCTCTGACTGATCACATCCTACAAACATCCCAAGGACCCAGGTTCAGGTCTCAGGGCTGGGAAAACAACCAATATGCACAATTAAAATAAAAATGCTTCTTCCTCTTCTCTCTGCCTTTTTGCCTACCTGCCTTCATTCCTGTCTTCACCCTTCCTTTCAAAATAAAAAGAAAGAAAAAAGAATTCTTGAGAGGGGTGATGATTTGACTGAAGGCTAAGGGAGCAGATGTGAATGGATTATCAAGAGAAAAGGAATAGATGTGTTTGAGTGCCAGAAGAATGGGCAGCAAAGTAAAAATGAAGCCAGAGAGGTAGGTTGTAGAAATCTCTGATTGTCAAATTAGGATTCAAAGGGATAAGGGGGAAATTGATCTTTGTTGAACTGCTAGCATGTGGCACCTGTTTTATGTATATTTTTTGTTTATGTAACCCTCTTAACAATCCTGAAAGGTAGAAAGGTAGGTATATTATGGCTTCTTTAAATGGAAGGAAGCATATTATCTGGCTAAGGTGCTGCTCTGTGTGTGGATGAAGCAGAAATTCTAATCTAGACTTCTCTGTCTCCAGGATCTCACTGTCATCTACTGAAGGTGGTCACAAAATACATTTGATCAAGAGAAGAGAGCGATATATGAAAAACAATGTTAGATCAAAAGATGACTAATCTGAGTGTGATATTAGCATATGTCTGGTATCAGGAAAGGATAGGATAAGGAAGACAATAAATAAGAAGAGTCATTTTGCCTATTGCATTGACCTAGATAATATGGTGCTGAGGATCTATATTAGAGTGCTGACAATAGAAGTGGAATGTATGTGGTACCCTGGTAGAGTAGAAGTTAAATCTATTACCTCTGAAGGATGCAAGTCACATACTTCTAGGTTGGATTCCTGGGTTTGGGGGAAACAACCAGTGTAAACAAACAAATGGAAATAAGATAAAAAATGATTTTTCCGGTTCTCTCTTCCTGCCTTCCTGCCTATCTGCCTTCATTCCTGCCTGTACCTTCCCTTGAATGAAAGTTAAAAAGAAGTTATTCTTTATTACAAAAGAACTACAAAGAGCTACATAGCACTACCCACAGGTGGCAAGAAGTAGTTTCTGCTACCCAACCATATACCCACAGTGTAACTATTTCTCAAAAAAACGAAGACAAAAATCTAAGATCTAACTGAAATATTAAGATTTTTTGACATCAGATAATTTGTTTAAAAATAATAATATCTATGGCTTGGGAGAAATATGTGCCTCTGTTCAATCTGCCTCTTCATAAGTGATCAGTCTTTGTCAGGCATGCTTCTCTTGTAAGGTTTTGGTAAAAGTTCATTGGCATACATGCTGACATGGATAGGAATTCCTTATAATCATATTCGGTAGACATATTAGTTGCTAAGAAATTATTTCCCTTTCCTCTTAGAAAACTAAATGTATATTAAACAATTACAGTCTGTCTGAGAGATACATGTGTCCTGTTCCTGACCATGATTCCTCTTCTCACTTACAATGGAGTTACCACTCAGAATTCAAGTCAAAACTTAGCAACACTTATATGGCATATTATTTAGCAACAGGTTGGGTCTTTTCTGAATTTTTATGGCCCTTGACAACCCCAACTATACAAGCATCAAGTATTTGTAGAATTACTAACACCTATAGTTTTTCAAAGAATTTGCATAAAAATCCAGGCACTTAGTTATTACACAACTTTTTAAGCAACTTGATATTGAAAAGTTGCCAACCTTCTAGTTAACACTATCATTAATTAGTATAAAATATGTAATTAATTTAATTTTCAATTTAATATGAAAATCAACATCCCACTGAGTATAAAAGACATGTGATAAATGTGTGTATACATGTGTATATATTGTGCTAGAGTTGATGAGTAAAAATATTTTAACTCAGAATCCTTTCAGGGATTGCACACTTACCCTCTTTTTACCAAGTCACCTCAATATCACTTAGCTGTACTAAAGTATAATTAAAATTTAACATATTTGTCAAGCCTGATTTTCTTTACCTTATGAATAAAAAAGAATATGTATTTTTCTGAGTTAAAGATTAATTTTTTAACTTTAAATCAAATTGTGCCACAGCTCAAAATTTAGGCTTACAGCTAACATACATCTAAAATATTTTTGGGCGTTTCAAGAATGGCAAATCTGCATGTGTAAAGAAATATAAGAAAATCCTAGTAAGTGTATTTTTGAAATAAAACTCAGACACTCCTTTATCTATTAATTTTTATATTCTTCATTCCTGAATATCTGCACTGTTGTGAAAAAAAGCATCTATATGAAGTGATGAAATAAACCAAAGATACTGCACAAGCATATCTGTCCAACAACGTTACTCTAACAGCACATTGTAAGTCTGAGAAACTTAGTCATAAATAAACTGATTTGAAGCTGTTCACGCAGAAAGTCTGAGATCGCTATGACTTTAGACATCCTATTATAAATAGTAACTGGACATACATATGGTAGTGGATTCATAAATAAAATGTCATAGTTTTGAATATTATCCTTAACTTTTAAAAGCATTAATTCTGAGAGTTTAAAAGAAGTAAAACTATTTTTACCTCCCAGTCCTGGTCTAAGTCGATTATCATAACCATCCAGAAGTCTGTCTAGAATTCTCGTGAAGATGGTAATGTTATTTTTAGCCTCATCTTCTTGGATGTTAGCCAGCACCAACCTAAAGAGATAATTTTGCAAGCTGATACAAATATATATACATATATACATATATATACACACATACATAGAGAAAGAGCTATATACATATGTTTGTTTTACAAGTGCCAACTTGTTTTTCTTCCTCAATTTGAATTTTAAGTCTCCCTAAGATATTAGTACCACTCATTTTCCTCTTTTTCTCCTCCATTTCTGTAAATACCAGTAGGTCTATGGGGAAGGTAGGCACGCTATCAAAAATGAATATTAAATACTAGATATCAGAAAGCTTGATGTCAAAATTATTTGCAATTTTTAACTCTTAGCTTTCTGTGTAGACTATTTTTTTTTTCCTAAATCAATTTCCTAGAATATATTATGATTGCAGACACTATTAGTAATGCTATTCTGCAAATAAAAAGGTATGATAACTGAAGGGAGTCCTGAAATAATTCTTCAATGACTTAAGGATTAATTGGGAAATGATTTTCTTCCTTGGAGACAAAAATGTCTCCATCTTCCTCATAAAGAGCTTTCTTTCTCTGTTTATGTCTTTTCCTCTTTAAAAGCCAAGATTATTTCCTGACTTTGGGTTTGCCTCCACCCGATGGCCAAGTGTAATACAGACATCAGGGAAACTCCATTGGCTCTGTTCCAGGCTCAGCTATAGCCAGGAGGTGGAGGTGGTCTCCGAGGAGCAGTAACACCTAAGCAGCAGAGAGCCTCCGGAGGAGTACTCTCCTGACTGGTCTCTAAGGAAGCTGCAGGGGTCACCTAAAGACTAAAACA